>JANHMN010000003.1:34059906-34095972 GCA_030674055.1 Rhabdomys pumilio | reverse complement strand
TTCTTCTTCTTCTTCTTCTTCTTCTTCTTCTTCTTCTTCTTCTTCTTTCTTGCTCTTTAAATTCTGACATTTAATTACCCAAATATGTAAGACTTCTAAAAATCATCTACTGGACTGGAGAGATGGCTCAGTTGTTAAGAGCACTGATTGCTCTTCAAAGGTCCTGAGTTGAATTCCCAGCAACCACATGGTGGCTCACAATCATCTGTAATTGGGTCTGATGCCCTCTTCGGGTGTGTCTGAAGTGTACTTACATATATAAAATAAACAAATCTTAAAAAATAATAATAAACCTTATTTTAAAAAAATCCGCCTGCCATGCTTTACTGTTCTTTACATTCTTGTAACAGACTTTCCAGCTTTAGTCATTTACATGGACATGCATACCTGGAATCCTAGCACTTAGGTGTTGGAGGCAGGAAGATCAGAAGTTTAAGGCTAGCCTGGGCTATATGAGATTCTGTCTCTTAAAAAAGAAAGAAGAAAACCTCCATTTGACATGCCTATACTGTGATCTTTGCTGATATTCCTATATTAGGTACAAACATGAAGATAAAGTCACGGCAATAGTGTTACTTTGGGGGTTTTGTTGTTGTTGTTGTTTGGTATTTTATTTCGTTAGTGTGATAACAGCCCACTAAAGATAACCAGGTTTAAACACTGGTTTAATAAAATTAATTCAGTTTTATGCTAAAGATTTAAATTGGCAGAATAAAATTCTATACTTACTTTTATGAGGTCTAGATGGTTTTGGAATCCCAAGTTAGGATAGTTTATTATCTTTTGGTTACATTTTAGGTCGATCAAGCCCTCAGTTAGACCCTTTGAGAAAAAGTCCAACCATGGAACAAGCAGTACAGACCGCCTCGGCCCACTTACCTGCTCCAGCACCCGTTGGGAGAAGGAGCCCTGTACCAGCCAGGCCTTTGCCACCTACCAGCCAGAAAACAATAGACAACCAAGAGCACAGGCGAGGTAGAGCTGAGCTGTCTTCCTGTTCTGCACTGCGATCACTCTTCATCTCCTCATGGCATCAGTAGTGTTACTTTATGTGAATGGTGCTAGCAGGTTGAAGCTGAACTTGATTTTAATAGTGTTCAGTCTTTCGAATTTGATTCAAAGAGGTGGGTGGGTGTGGGTGTGTGTTGTGGGTATTGTAGATGTTGTCATCTCCCCATTCTAACTTTACAAAAAATATTCCTTATATATTCTGAATTGATTTGTTACTTTGCATGTCTTTCTATAGCGGAAATACACAAAGTCCCAAGGCCAGAAAATGAGCAAGTCAGAAATGACAGCAAGAGGCAAGTAGGTAAGTTACCTGGATGTAATTGGTTTGGATTTGTTTGATTTGAGGGGTTTTGTTGTCGGTTGGTTGGTTGGTTGTGACAGGTCCTCACTATGTAGATCTGGCAGTCTTGAAACTTTGCCTTCCAAATGCTGAGATTTAAAGATATGTGCCACCATAGCCAGCAGCTACCTGGATCTAAAAGCCATGTGCCATGAATCGCAATAGGAGAAACCATTTCAAAAATGCATACTTGCTACTAAAAAGAAGAAAAGGTGGGAGTCATGACCCTCAAAGGACTGATCACAAGGGGAGTGGATTTGTTGTCAGTCTGTACATGTAGCAAACTCTACATAAATACATGCCAAAAGATGCTTATCAGAACTTAGTGACATCTAAGTAAGATCCATAATTTGGTTAATTAAACTCTGCCAGTGTCTGTCTGCTATCTAGTTTTGCTAGTGTGCAATGGTACCATAGGGAACAAAGCTGGAAAATGGACTGTAACACCACAGTGTGCTTTTCTTTTCATTCATTCGTTTGTTTGTTTGTTTGTTTGTTTGTTTGTTTTTTGAGACTGGGTTTCTCTGTATAGCCCTGGCTGTCCTGGAACTCACTCTGTAGACCAGGCTGGTCTCGAACTCAGAAATCCGCCTGCCTCTGCCTCCCAAGTGCTGGGATTAAAGGTGTGTGCCACCACTGCCTGGCATTTTCTTTTTGTTCTTACATCTGTATTTAATTTAATTTTTCTGAAAGTACTGTTTTTCTGGAAAGGATTCTACTTGCCGATACACAGTTGTTTTTGAGTTTGGGGTGGATGTACATGTTCTTATGGATGTGTGCATGTGAGTATATAATGCATATGTGTGCACATGGGGGTTGAGGTCACAAGACAGTATTAGGTGTCTTGGTCACTTTCCTCCACTTCATTTTTTGAGGTAAGAGTCTCTCACTAAACTCGGAGATCATTAACCTGACTGAGATGACTGGTCAACATCCACCTGTCTTCAGAACGCAGGTCTTCATGCTTATCTGTACATAGGTATGTGCAGATGGAGGCCAGAGGTTGACATCAGCTGTCATCCTCAGCCACTCTTCATCCTTTATAGTGAGGGCAGTTTTCTCACTTGAACCTTGAGCTTGCTAATTATGCAAGCTTAGCTAACCAGCTTGCTCCAGGGATCCCCTGTCTCTGCCTCCTGAGAGCTGGTATCATAGGTGTGTCCTCCCAGCATACGTGGGTGCTAGGCATGTGGACTGCAGCCCTCGTGGTTGTGTGGCAAGAGCTTTATCCCCAGGAATGCGTCCTCAGCCCTTTTAATTTTTTTTAAGTGTATTGAGTATTTGCCTGCTTATATGTATGATTACCACATGCATACCTGGTGCCTACGCAGGCCAGAAGAGGATGTCAGATCACTTGGAAATGGAGTTACAGAGTTGTGGGGTGCCCTGGGGATTGTAAGAACCCTAGGTTTTCTGGAAGGGCAGCCATTATCCTCTTAACTGCTGAGCAATTTCCAGTCCTCAAAATAAAATCTTTTTAGAAAAAAAAAAAAACATTTAAGGGACATCAGATAAAGGTGCTTGCTGCTAAATCTGGTGAAATGAATGTTTCTTTGTTTAAGGCAAAGTCTTATAAAGCTCATGCTACCCTGGGAATTACTGCATACTCAGGGTTGACAGGGCTAGCCTCCAACTCCTGATTCTGCCTCTAGTGTACCACTAGACACAGACCAACAATTTTTGCCTTTTTGTTTTTTAACTTATTTTATGTGTATGAATATTTTGCCTGTATATGTGTGTCACGTGCTTGTTGGATCTCCTGGAACTGAAGTTACAGATGTTGTGAGCCACCTAATGTAGGTGTTGGGAACCAGACCTGAGCTTAAGAGCAGTAAGTGCTCTTAACCTCTGAGCTATCCCTCCAACCTGTTTTTGCCTTTTTTTTTTTTTTCAGAATTGTTTATTTTATTTATATATATGAGTACACTGTAGCTGTCTTCAGACACACCAGAAGGTGGCATCGGATCCCATTACAGATGGCTATGAGCCACCATGTGGTTGCTGGGAACTGAACTCAGGACCTCTGGAATTACAGTCAGTGCTCTTAAGCGCTGAGCCATCTCTCCAACTCCCCTTTTTGCTTTTTTAAATAAAGTACTTATTTAAGAAATTTCCATTTTCATTTTGGGGCCGGGCAGTGGTGGCGTACGCCTTTAATCCCAGCGCTTGGGAGGCAGAGGCAGGCAGATTTCTGAGTTCGAGGCCAGCCTGGTCTACAGAGTGAGTTCCAGGACAGCCAGGGCTACACAGAGAAACCCTGTCTCGAAAAACCAAAAAAAAAAAAAAAGAAAGAAAGAAAGAAAGAAATTAATTTCCATTTTCTTTCATGCATATTGATTTAATAAGGTTTTACTTCTTTTGGCAATATTTAGTGTATGTTTTGTCAATTTCCAATCTACTAATGGAAAACAAAATCTAAAAGTGTTCCAAGTTAAAAACATAACTTAGATTATGATTAAAAAGTAATCTCTGTATTTATTGTTAGACATCTCAGTATGCTTTTGGGGGCGTGCTTTGTTTGTTTGTTTGTTTGTTTGTTTTGAGACAGGGTTACTCTATGTATCCCTGCCTGTCCTAGAACTCTCTCTGTAGACGAAGTTGGCCTCAAACTCACAGAAATTCCCCCCCCCCCCCTTTTCTCCTGAATGCTGGGTTTAAAGGCAAACACAATTAAGAGCACTGGACTGCTTTTCTAGAGTTCCTGAGGTTAATTCCCAGCAATCACATGGTGACTCACAACCTTCTATAAAGGAATCCAATGCCCTCTTCTGGTATGTCTGAAGACAGCAACAGTGACCTCACATATATAAAACAATTTTTTTTTTTTTTTTTAGTTTTTCGGGACAGGGTTTCTCTGTATAGCCCTGGCTGTCCTGGAACTCATTCTGTAGACCAGGCTGGTCTCAAACTCAGAAATCTGCCTGCCTCTGCCTCCCAAGTGCTGGGACTAAAGGCGTGCGCCACCACTGCCCAGCAAAACAAAAAATTTTTTAAAGGTTTATTTATTTATTTATTTTAAAAAAGGTGAACATTACCACCGCCCATCTCCAATATGCTCTTATTTTCAATGTGTGAGCTTTTTTTCCATCTACTTTTTCCTGTACTTGTTTGTGAGTGCTTTGTGGCCTGGGCTGACAAGAGCCTACTTCCTTCACCTTGGTATAGGTATGTATGTGTTGTGGAGTACTTGATAGATTTTAAATAGGTGAACCTCTTCTCATAGTAATTGCCATATTTTTATCATGCAGAGGGTATTTAAAGGGCTGTACAAATGCCTCCTCATTTGTACAGAGGATCGGGGTTTGGTTCCTGGCACCACCCCTGGTGCGTTTCATAACTCCAGCTACATCCCGGGAATCTAACACCCTCTTCTGACTCTGCAGGCACATACACATCATACACATAAATAAAAACAATAAATCATTTAATAATATGTGAAATAATAAGCAAACGTATCTTAACAGTATCCTCCAAAGCTTACTACCTGTGTCAGAGATAAAATTTAATGGTAGAATGCTTGCCTAATATCAAGGAGGCCTTAGGTCTCCAGTATCACAAAGACAAAAGGTAAACTAAAAGCTTCACTACCCTCCTCCACCACTAAGGGTCACTAACAGAACAGTGAATTGTCTTGGATTTTATACACATAGGTATTCTTTTTGTGGAATTTTAAGGTGAACCAGGCCCTGTTTCCTGACGTGTAACTGAGTTACTTTTAATAATAAAATTGAATGTGTTAAGGACCTGCTTATTTAGGCATGTCTGGACAAACTGCTCTGCAGGGTTATGTCAAACTTTGCCATCCTCAGCAAACAATGAACATAAACCTCTTACCTTGTAGTCACTTCTGATCTAATTTTTGTCAGAGTGTTACACAGTTCATATAACTATTCAATTTGGACTTCATGAAATTAATCCTGCTTTGTGTTCTGCATGTTTTTGAGTTAAACTCACACCAAGAACTACTCCAGATTCTGGGTTGTTTTATTCATAGTTACACATGTGTTAGATATTTGGGGTCACAAGTTTTCGTTGTGAATTTTGCTACTTTATACTGTTTATTATATCTCAGATGATTGGCTGAAATCCTGTGATGGTGGTGGTGTTATAGAAAGAGAATGTATAGATTCAGGAAGACTTTTGAATACTTGAAGCCAGGTAGAGGGAAACAGTGAAAGCAGGAAGTGCTTGGAGCCAGTAAGGACTGGTGCTTCTCTGTTGTTTTATCTGAATTGTGAGAAAAGCATTTCCTACCTTGCTGTCTGTGCTAATTAGTGTTCACTTAAATTATTACTGTACATCTTGTTTCCTGTTCCACAAAGGACCTGGCACTTGGGTTTGAGGGAACAGGGCAGAAAGAAAAACAGAGCTTGGGTTAGTACAGTGGAGAAAGCCCCAAATCCGTCAGTTATACATCTATTTGTTGTGCTTGTCATAAATACAACTATAAAAATTATATGGAAGTTACATAAAATCTTCTGTGCTTTTTTATGTATATACTAACTTTTAGCAACTTAGTTCTTTTTGGTGTGTGTGTATGTGTGTGTGTACATGTGTGTTCTACATTGCTCCTGTAGGAGTCAGAAGATGACTTGTATATGTGCCAGTGTACACAGTATAGATGTGGAGGTCAAAGGACAACTGTGGGAGTCCGTTCTCTTTCCACCGTATAGGTCCTAGACCTGTATATATTATACTTGGTCATCAGGCTTGACTGTAACTCCTTTTAAGATTTTTTTCTTTTATGTGAATACATGTTTTGCCTGCATGATTGAATGCTAAGAGTATGAGTGCCTGGTTTCAGTAGAGTTGGAAGAAGGCATCAATCGCTCCTTAGAACTGGAGTTTTGAGTGTGAGCCACCATGTGAATGCTGAGAATTAAACCCAGGTTTTCTGCAAGAACAGCCAGTGTTTTTAATCACACCCTCTCTCCAATCCACCCCATTTCGTATTTGTATAAAAATACATATATACTGTACATATAGAGACTTTTAAACATTTACATTATGGATAGTTTCATACAAAGACCACAGTGCTGTTCTAAACCTGCTAATACATACTGAATGTTTATTATAAATATTCTTTATTAACATAGTTCCTGGAGTTCCTTCTGCTCCAAGAAGAGGACGTGGGGGTCATCGAGGTGGCAGGGGAAGATTTGGTATCCGTCGAGATGGTCCAATGAAATTTGAGAAAGACTTTGACTTTGAAAGTGCAAATGCACAATTTAACAAGGAGGAAATCGACAGAGAGTTTCATAATAAACTTAAATTAAAAGGTAAATTATTTTTCTACTCAAAATTGATCTTTGAGTTAAAGATGGTTTACAGCTTAGATGTGTAGAGTCTTAACTTGCATGTTTTTCCTTAGAAGATAAACTTGAGAAACAAGAGAAACCTGTAAATGGTGAAGACAAAGGAGACTCTGGAGTTGACACTCAAAACAGTGAGGGGAACGCTGATGAGGAAGACCCTCTCGGGCCCAACTGCTACTATGACAAGACCAAGTCCTTCTTCGACAACATCTCTTGTGACGATAATAGGTACTGGGTTTTATAAGATTTCAGTTTTATTTTATGTATATTGTTTTGGTGTTCTGTCTGCATGCGTGTCCATATACACCACGTGTATGTAGTGTCCACAAAGCCAGAAAAGGGCATCAGACCCCTTGGAATTGGAGGCGGAGATGGTTGTGAACTACTATATGGGAGCTTGGTATTTAACCTAGGGCCTCTGGAAGAGCACCCCGTACTCTTAACTATTGAGCCATCTCTCCAGCTCCAGCTCCCACAGTTGGGGGTGGGGGGGAGAGAGAGAGAAAAAGAGAGAGAGAGAGAGAGAGAGAGAGTATGTGTGTGTGTGTGTGTTGTTTTCGTTTCATAAAACAATTTTCTATTTAAAAGTTTTTGATTCTTTTATTTATTTATTTATTTATTTATTTATTTATTTTGGTTTTTCGAGACAGGGTTTTTCTGTGTAGCCCTGGCTGTCCTGGAACTCACTCTGTAGACCAGGCTGGCCTCGAACTCAGAAATCCGCCTGCCTCTGCCTCCCAAGTGCTGGGATTAAAGGCGT
The DNA here is from genome assembly GCA_030674055.1 of Rhabdomys pumilio. Taxonomy (NCBI): domain Eukaryota; kingdom Metazoa; phylum Chordata; class Mammalia; order Rodentia; family Muridae; genus Rhabdomys; species Rhabdomys pumilio. Next base: position 34,088,546 of record JANHMN010000003.1, on the reverse strand, counting down.
GCGCCACCACCGCCCGTCAAGTTTTTGATTCTTTGTGTGTGTGTTTGCACTCTCTATGGAGTAGGTGTGGAGGTCAGAGGACAATTTAAAGAAGTCCATTCTCTCCTACCATGTGGTTTTCCAGGGACAAAACCCAGATATTAAGCTTGAGCCTTCATCCACAAAGCCATCTTACCAGCCCAAAAGTTGTAAATTATAGTCTTTTAAAAAAAAAAGTAAAACCGAGGGATGTGGTTCAGTAGAGGAGTACTTACCTAGCAAGGCCCTGGGTTTTATCCTAGTAACGCAAAAAAGAAAAAGAATCATACACTTTAACCTCTAATCCCAGCACTTGGGTAGGAGGTGGAGCAGGAGGATCAGGTGTTTAGGGTCACCTTTGGCTATACCTAGGGCCAGCCTAGGCTTAAGGGAGATCCTGTCTTGAAGAAAAAAAAAGAAAACTTACACTATTGTTTAAAGATGTAGTCACACCTAGATATTAGTTAAACAAGTGTTTGTATAACGTAAACCTTTCTGTTACCTGTCTACATTGTAATTCCAGTGAATCCAGACACAAATGGAAAATACTTCTTCAGAATTGGCTCATAGAGTAAAACTCTGATATAGTAAAAGAAGATCCAGAAAATTTCTAATTGTCAAAAAGAAACGACCTAGCACATTAAGCTAAGAGCTGCAGAAGTCTGCTGCCCACATCACATAACCTCTGTATTGGCTGTAGCTCAGTGCCACCTGGAGGCAACTGTTGGCCTCAGTGTAAGCATGGATAGGGAGACCTGACTGCTAGGCTGCATGATTGCTGGGACAGTGTAGGCACTTGCTGGGTTAATTTCATCAGGTCCAGAAATTGAGCTAGGATACTAGGTAGGACCTCCATCTCATAGCTTCTCTAAGCCAAGTCTTTCCCTACCAGCTCTGTCTTTTTTTCTATGGGTTGAGTGAAATTAATCACAACTCCTTTGAGTCTTAATTATCTTCATAATTAAGGCTTCATGAAGGCTTTTAGCATCTTTTTATCAATTATACAATACAATTTATCAATTGTATTTCTAAGAAACTAGCCTCTGTGTAATGTGAAAACATATTGCAGGAATTTCCAGAGTTTGCATGCCGTGAGAGCTGGGAGAGTAGATGGACTGCTCTTTTTTCTTCAGTTGAGCTTGAGAAACCAATTAAATTTATCAGGAATTGAGGCTGCATAGATTGATGGAAGATGCACTTTTTGAGTTGGCATGCTAATGTTCCTCTGCTCTTACATAACAGAGAAAGGAGACCAACTTGGGCTGAAGAAAGGAGGTTAAATGCTGAAACTTTTGGAATCCCACTTCGTCCAAACCGTGGCCGTGGGGGCTACCGAGGCAGAGGAGGCCTCGGCTTCCGTGGTGGCAGAGGGCGTGGTAATGGTCGAGGAGGAACCTTCACTGCCCCTCGAGGGTTTCGTGCCGGATTCAGAGGCGCTCGTGGGGGTAGGGAGTTTGCAGATTTTGAATATAGGGTAAGTATAGCTGCATGCTATGGGGATGACATTCAGAACATTTTACTTGTATCTATTTTGGCAGAATTACTTTTAAAACATTAGAATAACTTTTAGTTTAACTTTTTGGAGAATATACATGATTAGATTATTTTAATTTAAAGGACAGTGATTTCTTGGCTAATGAATAGAAAAGAGTTGAGCGTGGGTGATGCATGCCTTTAATCCCATCACTGGAGGATCTCTGAATTCCAAGACAGCCAGAGCTACATAGTGAGACTTGTCTCAAAGAAAAAGAATACTATATTAAGTACTTATCATCATATTGGATTAAGAAGTAGCTGGAGTGCTACCTGAAGGTGACGGGTTTTGTCTTTTTATCAGAGCCATGAGTTTAGCTATCATGAACCAGTAAAATCTCTTAAACACTCCCCTCTCCACAAGAAAAAGAAATGACCTGCTAGCAGTTAGGTTAGTGTTACGTTTTTTCTGTCTTTCCTTAAAAGAGAAAGAAATATATACAGGAAGCACACTAAGGATCACTAAAGCTGTATAATAAAAAAATGACTGTCGTGTCGCCTTTATTTTGTATTACTGAATTTTTATACTTTAACACCAAAGGAAGAAAAACAAACCTGTTCATCTAAAAGCATATGTGTTCGCATAGTAGTTAGTAACAAGCATGTTACTGAATGTTTTTCGCACTAACTCACTTAAGCCTCGTGTCAACTCTGTGAGATGGGTTCTATTATTATCTAACTTTTACAAAGGAAACAGATACAGAGATATTAAATAGCTTGTCCAAGGTCACTGAACCAGAGAGGATGATACTGAGTGTTGAGCCTAGTAGGTTGGCTATTGAGTCACTGCTCTTAATATAGGTTTGCAGAGAACTCCCTTGGCTCCTGTTTTCTTGGTAAGGCATGCTCTGGAGAACTATCTGGTATATTAGCATTCACCCACAGCTGTGGAGAACTCTGTGGCTCTGTGTAGTGTGTTTTTGTGTATAGTTTATCCAGTGAAAGAGACCAGTCAGTTAAGGCAGGCATTGCAGATATCCTATTAAAAGATCTTAGTTTATTGTCAAGAAAATAGAAAATGGCAAAATCCTGTTATACAGAGATCCACTGATAATAACAAAAGACAGAAAAATTTGCTGATGGGAGTTTTGTTGTCTGGTTTTTATAACCAACCATTGTTGAGAGTCCGTGTAGAAGTACATTGGTATTTGCGGCTTTGAGACAGGGTATGTTGATTTTAATGTCTGGGATATTGTGCCCAGACATGCAGTTACAAGAACCCTTCAGCTCAGAGCTTCTCACATCATGGACTGATTTTTCTTATCTGGTGTCTTAGAGTTACCAGTGACCCTATCACAGCTCAGTAGCTCTTCCTCAAATGTTAACCTCTGTGGAATACTTGACATTGAGGATTAGCCACTGACTTTAGGTCTGTCTCTCCGTCTGTCTTTCATTCTTCCTTTCTTCTTTTTTCTTTTCAGACAGGGTCTTACTGTGTAGCCCTGGATGTCCTGAAACTCATTATGTAGACCAGGCTGGCCTCAAACTCACAAACCCGACTCTGGGACTAAAGCAGTATGACACTGTGCCTAGCCTTAATTTCTTTAATACTCTTGGTTTTTGTCTGAAACAGCCTATATGTCGTTTCATGATCTGTTTTTCTCTCCTGGTCAGAAATCTAGTGTTGTGTCTAGTCCTGTTGCCATTGGGGCCACCTTCTCTGCAGCCTTGTGCCTTTTTAGTGCCCAGAATGTTCCTATTTTGGGGTTTTGGTGTTTTTTGTTGTTGTTTTCGTTTTTTCAGTTTCTTGCTTACAACTTCTTTCTTCTTCCTTTTTTTTTTTTTTTTTTTTCCAACGTAATGCTACCTAGAATGCTTAGGGGATTGGTAGAGGTTATCTTACACAGAGTCAGAATCTCAGTAGCCAAAGCTGGCCTCAAATTTCTGTGTAGTTGAAGGTGATCATGAACTTCTGATCCTCTTGCCTCTGCTTTTCAAGTGCCGGAATTATAGCTGTGGGCCACTATGCCCAGATTTTGTGTGGTAGGAGTTGAGCTCGGAGCCTCCCAAATGCTATAGACAAGCACTCTTTCAACTGAGCTACACTCCAGTCCTCTGTTTTCTCTCTCTTCCAAGAGAGAGAGAGAGAGAGAGAGAGAGAGAGAGAGAGAGAGAATGTAAGAGTGAGCTGCTGTGTATATGCCGGTATGCTCACAGTCACCTACATGTGCATTCTTGCTCGGATACTTTCACTCCCCCTTTTGTGAGCTTGTCTACTTGTGCTTTATAATTTGTTTTCTGTCTTAACATTGCTTCTGCCATCTATTTCTTGGGTACCACCTACTTTGTGTCCTTAGGCTGACCTTGCCCCTTTTTTGGGTAAATCATACATACGATGAAAGTATGTGACCACCTCACTACATCCGTTCATTTGGAATGTCCCTGCCAACTATATAACAGCCCATGGATGAAATTCCTGGCAGGAAGGGTTCCAGGGAACAGCCCATCCAGAGTCCAGGACCCTAGGTCTATACAGCTGAAGTGGGTATTCCCACTCCAGCCTCCATCGTGTCAAATAGGCAGTCAGGATTAGCCATCACACCTAATCTCCCTTAAACATTTACATTGATTCTCATTTTGTAACAAGAAGCTTTGCCCTTGAGCACTGAACTCACTTCTAAAGCATCACGTCCTGCTGCTCCCCCAGAGTGAAAGTTGCTGCTCTGGGCACCCTTACTAAAGATCAGCTGCTTTAGTGTTTGAGCACTGACTAGCGTGAGTGTCAGTGAGAAAGGGGATGTCTGGATTGGGATAGGAATGTAGTCAGCTTCTCTCTCATATGCTACTGTTAAGTAGTTTCAGTGACTGTGGTGGGTGAGACTACATTTGAGTCTTATATTCTGTCAGAAAAGGTCCTGAGACAATGAAGAATTTGGAGTAGGGACTGGAGGTGACTCAGTGATTAAAAGTGCTTGCTACACTTTTAATGCTGAGGACTCATGTTTGGTTGCCAACACCCATGTCATAACTGCCTGTAACTCCAGCACCAGGCAATTGGCTTTCACAGGCATGCACACAGAGAGAGACAAATGATATATATATATATATATTTTTTTTTTTTTTTTGATTTGGGCAGGTGGGGGAAGAATCTGAAATGACTCCGTCTCTTTCCTTCCCCTTTTATTTTCTCCTCCCTCCCTTACCCCTTTCTCTCCCTCTCTTTCTCCTATCTTTTTTTTTAACCTTTCAGAAAACCACGGCTTTTGGACCCTAAAAGGTCTGGATTGGTCATACTGCTTTCTGAAAGGTAAAAAAAGAAAAGAAAGAAAGAAACTGGGAGGTGTGAAGGTTGGTTTGTGGGGACAAAGGGTCATCTTTAGCTGACTTGTTTGTGTACCAGCTTGTACTTTGCCATGCATGTGTGCTTCAGCTTAAAGTAATACTGCACATAGTTTGGTATTGTACCCTCAGAGGAAGTCTTTGAACCAGAAAGGAGCTGACCTACCATAACTGGGATGTGTATCTGTAAAAATTAGGTGTGGTTGTACACACCTTTAGACCCAACACTTGGGAAGCAGAGGCAGGAGAATCTCTGAATTCCAGGTCAGCCAGGGCCATTACACAGAAAAACCCTGTCTTTGGGAAAAAAATAGGTATGGCCGCCATTCTGTATATAAGGGGGGTGGCTCCAAGATCCCCATGAATCCCAAAATCTATGCATGCTCAAGTCCCTTAAAAACAACATTGTAGCCAGGCAGTGGTGACGCACGCCTTTAGTCCCAGCACTTGGGAAGCAGAGACGGTGGATTTCTGAGTTCTGGGCCAGCCAGGGCTACACAGAGAAACCCTGTCTCAAAAACCAAAAAAAAAAATGTATTTACATAGAACCCATCATATCCTCTTACCTGTTTGTGGGTGCTAGGGATTAAGCATGGAGCTTCACCTATGCTACACAGATACTGTGTACTGGGCTTCATGCACTGTGACTAGTATGCAGGGAGTTATTATACTCTCTTGCTTAGACCCTAGAGAGTATAAGTACAAAGAGATTTCTACATGTTTCCTACAAATGTAGACACATGCGTAGTTTTTATCCACATCTGAAAAGATAAAGGGAATGGACTATGTAGTAACTGCTTGTCTGAGACGAAACAGAAGCTCCTGGCTACAAGTAATCCTTGAGTTTAGGGTTGATCTCACTGGAACCTCCTTCAGAGCGAGTTCGCGTTTCTTACTGGTTATAGTATTTAATTTTCCCAGTTAAATTTGTTTTTCAAACTTATTTCAAATTTAAAAGTTTTGTTTTGTTTTTATTTTTTATTAGCTTACAAAGACTTTTTTTTAGATCTGATCTTATATGACATAAAATGGCCTAGAGCCTGCTGTGTAACTAAGAATGACTGAATTTTTCTCTTGACTTCATGTCCATAGTGCTGTGACTAAAGGCACGTGCCACCATAACTTGTTTATATGATGGTGGAGATAAAGCCAAGGACTTCTTCATGCTAGGCTAAGGCTCTGCCCTGAGTGATGTACATCTTAATTCTTTAGGAGGAGGTATTTTGGGGAGCTAGAGAGATAGCTTAACAACTCAGAGTGCTTGCTGCTCTTTCTGAAGACTCAAGTGTGGGTTCCAGGACCCATATTGGGTTGCTCGGAACTCTTATACCCACTTGGCAACTCCAGAACTTTTATACCCACCTGGATCAGCTCCGGAGATCCAGTACCTTCTTCAGGCCTCTGTGTGAAAACACAGACATATACACAGATAAGAAAAGCAAAAAAAAAAAAAAAATTAAATATATTTTAAAGTTATTTTTTGAAAATATATTTCAGGGGCTGGAGAGATGGCTCAACGATTAAGAGCACTGACTGCTCTCCCAGAGGTCCTGAGTTCAATACCCAGCAACCACATGGTGGCTCACAACCATCTGTAATGGAATCTGATGCCCTCTCCTATAATAAATAAATATTTAAAAAAAAGAAAATATATTTCAAATCCAATACCACCTCCTATCGTGCAATTTTAGAAATACTACTTTACCTTCTAGATTATTGTATTGCTTAGTAAAAGATGTCAAAAATTTAGCGATTTTATGAAACTTGTTTCAAAAGAGTTTTATGAGTGATCATGTGAAAGTTCATGCAACTGTTGTGTAATTGTTAGGGCAACCAGAGGTAGTGGGGTCCCCCCCCCATAGTACAGAGTGGCGTGCTTGCATGTCAGGCCAGCCACTGCTGCAGCCTCCGCTGACTGGGACATGCAGTGAGTAAGCAGAGAGTTGGACATGGACCTTAGAGCAGTGCTTCCCAACAGCCAGTGGAACAGATCTTTTTTCGGTGAAAATAAGAGGAAGGGTATATTAAGGGTAGCCTAAATAAACCTGAGCAGACTAAGAAAGAGCCTTGGTGTGGAACTGAACTGATACTTCTTTTCCTTTTTAGAAAGACAACAAAGTTGCTGCATAGTCTACAAACAAGTCTTTGAAAATAGGTGACTCCTAGCTCTTCATGGTCCTGGAAAGTGGTTTCAGTCTTTGTGAAGAATGAAGAAGTGAAGTTGCTGTCTGTCTGTCACCAGCACTGGGTTTTGTCTGTTTTCTGCTTCATTTCAAAGCTACACTGCAGTTGCTTTGGGGCAGGAAGGCTCGTCTTAAAACACAAGCATAAGTATATGTGGAGTAGAGATGGTTGTGATTGCCTTGCTTAGAGTTGAACTAAAGCCCGCTAAATGGAACTGCTAAGTATTTTTTCATCACTGAAAGGATTTTTCTTATCACTAATTAATTGTATTTGGCAATTACTTCGAGTTGCCTGCAGATAGGCCGTGATACTGTGTTTTGAGCCACAGAAGGTTTTGTGTGTGTGTGCTTGTGCGTGTGCGTGCGTGCGTGTATGTGTGTGTGTGTGTGTGTGTGTGTGTGTGTGTCTTTTTCTTTTCTTTTTTGGAGATCCTATAATATGAGGTAGCTTATTTCGACACTTAATTAGGGTGCTGGATGGTAGAGAATTTTGTCAGTCAACTATGTACACAGGTAAATACTGTTTCTTAGGCAAAGGTAACTTTTTTATATAGTTGTAAAATTCCATTATATTCCATTGCCAAAGAAACATTAAGAACTTTGTATAGCTGTATAAAAAGCAACTAATTTTTTAAAGAATAAACGTTTTAAAGTCAGCAAACATACGTGTCCTTGCAGAAGTCTGAGTGTGCTGAGGAGCAGGGGTATGGGTGGGTCTTCTTCCCCTTGCTTTCCAGGCTTAAGGTTTTTGATTTCCTTTATAATGTTTGGAACACAAATGAAGATTTGATAATTTTATTCCATTATCTAAAAAGCATAAATTATTCATGCATAGTATATGGATTTCATTTTGTAGCAAATCACAGGATTTGTTCAAATAACATATTTTAAGTGTATGAATGTAAATAATCATAAATGAGAATGTACCTCGCTGTATTTTCAAATAAGTAACCTCCTCCTTTTTAAGACATTAAAACTCGTTGATATATCACTTGACCTGTTCCTTCTGCTATGCCTGGAATTCTGTTGTGGTAAAACTGACTCCTGTTTTACATCAAAAAGATGGAGTTTCAGAATCATCTGGCACCTGTAAAACATCGCTAACATAGTATGTGGGCCTGTGGCCTACCGATGACTCTCTGTACACGTTTGTTGCTAACTGTAAATTACTAATAAATCTTTTGATATTTAAGCTATAGTGAAAAAAGATCTGGCCACTTTGTGTTTTTAATAAAGGCCATGGAATAAAGGGATCCAAAGATTTCAATATTTTTAACTATATTGTTTTTGTTAACTTTCTCGCTAAAACATTCAGTAGTGATAAAGGCGTGGGAAACTGCACTGTAGGAAAGTTGGACTACTTAAGGATGGCTGATTATTTTTTAATTTTATATCTTTTGTATAGATCAGCAAGAAAATGTCTTGTAATTTGGTTTCATTGTTGAGATCCAGAACTTGACAAGCGTCGTTTACTGTGCGCCTGCATGTGGACGACCAACCCTTTTGTAGGGTCCACAAATCAGGAGATTGAACACATCTTTAGGCATGCTAAGCATCAGAGCATGTGCTGTGGTAATACTTGTAGGCTGAGATGTCCCAACCCAGTTCTCCACGCTCATGCATAGTGACCTCGCACTTTTCACAGCCTCTGGGTCACTGACTAGGGCATTCATTGTCCCAATAATAACTGGCAGCATGGTGGTCCCACAGTGCATCTCCAATAGCAAGGCTTTTATCCTAAAACAGAATAAAACTGTTCAATGAAAACTCTTATCAAAGTTCTTTCTTATAGGTAGTGACATTCTCTTCATGGGAAGAGAGTGAAAAGCATCTTGAGTGTGAGATGCAGCGATAGTAGTGTTTGCCCTGGAACAGCTCAGTCATTGTCTAACAACTTGGAATATTTATTTCTTCTTGTATATGATCAAAGAAAGCTAGAAGTCCCTTTCTCTCTGAGCATATGACACTCCCTAATTAAGATCTATGACATGAGGAGAAAAGATTAGCCACACATAAACTACACTGGAACACCCCCTCCAGAGTGGGTGGGTGCCCACCACTGTGGGCAGATAGGTGTAGAAAATACCAGACATGGGTTACAGATGCAGCTCAAGTGACTGGTAAGCAGCTCACCCAGAAGCATAAGACCTGCAGCACTAGGGATGGAACCCAAGGTCCCATGCGTGCTGGGTGAGCTCTCCGCATCAGCCAAGCTACTTCTTGTCGCAGCTGAGTATCATTTTTATGATAGGCCCCAGTGTGCTGTATTTCGTACCTTAGAGGTTCTCTAGTCCGGCCTAGGAATCACACGCCTCACTGGACACTGATGAGCTAGCATCAACATTGGCTCACCTGATGGTCCTCTGAGAGCCTTGGTAGACGCCACACTAGAAAAGTATCACACACACACGCCCCTTCTGAATCCAGATCCCATATATCCACATCAAAACTGACCTTTAACAAAGCACAAAGAACAGGTTCTCATTAGAGTCTCTGCTGCCCATCGTACCTCTGCCTTCTTGGGATTACAGATGTTAGCCACCACACCTGGCAAAACAGAAACCTTGCTCTACTTTCCTTTGGGGTTCGATGCTTTCGATGCAAACTTGGTTTGTTTCTAGCAGATAGCAAATGAGTGTATTTTGTCAGAAAAGCTGCTGCAGGGCACTGCATTTCCAGCACATGGTGAGGGAGAAACAACTTCTTTTTCTAAGAAGCATTATTTTAAGCTCTTTAGTTGCCTCTCCAGGTGCCATGTCTGCATTTTAGTGTTATGGGTGCCTGGGCCATACTCAGTATTTAAAAGTTTGCTGACATTGGGATGTGTCATGGTATGTGGTAATCAAGGTGTCTCTTACAGTAGCCTAGGTGGTACTGCTTGGTTTACTGGTTACAGTGAGCTTTAAAGCCAGGAATCAGGGGACATACCTTTAATCCCAGTGTTTGGGAGACAGAGGCAGGTGGACTCTTGGAGTTAGTGGCCAGCCTGGTCTACAGAACAAGTTCCAGGATAGCCAGGGCTACACAGAGAGACCCTGTCTTAGAAAAGAGCTGGCAGTGTGTACTTCAGAGGCAGAGCGCTTGACTAATACCTACAAAGCTGTGGATTTGATCCCAGCACCACGAAACAGGTAGTAATCAAAGTCATGGAATTAACACTATTACCCCTAAATCAGGGTGGTAAGTGGGTCTTGCCACATAGCCTTAGGGTGACAACTTCCTGGAGGACATATCTGAATAGACGGCAACAAAGCAAGTCATAGTTCTGAGAGTCCATGTGGCCAGCTGTGGATGTGCTGCTCACTGGATGACTAGACAGGCTCCTGTGGGAGCGGCCCTCTGAGGTGCTAGTCCTGTTTGCCAGGACCAGAGTTAGGAAAGGGCCTTGCGGTTTTGAGGTTTCACCAGCTCAGGGCTAGACCTGTGAGCCTGAGCCAGTGTCTCCTAAATCCCAGCTCAGTTCATATTTAATAAATTTGGCTTACTGATAAAAAATACTTTCAGATTAAGTCATAAACCTATCACTAATAGACCCAAATCTAACTGGGGCGGGATGAGGTTGATTTTTAAGGAAATGCCTTAAAATGTGCTGACACCGTGTTACGGCTTTTAAGTCCTAGGCTTTCAGGGAAACAAAACGGCTGTCAGAGGCAAGAGTTTTGAGTCAGGAGTGAGGCTTTCAGAGTGACTCACAGTCACTGGTGCTTTAGGGGCATAAATCTGCCTAGAGCCACTCAGCCCAGAAAGTTACTTTTCTAAGACGGGCAGTCTGGAAGTGCACAATGCCAAGGTTGTGTTGAGCCTGGGCCCAGGCAGGATATAATGAGTTCCAGCTGCTGGTTTTTGTAGCCATGCTAGAACCAAGAAGAGCATGTGTACTAGGTGTCTGAAGGGCACCTCTATAATCCTGGTGCTCCCCTAATCCAGGTAATCCTCTGCTGCCAGCCTCCGGGGCCTGTCATTGAAAGTGCAGATCCCAGCCATGGTGCAGGAAAAATGCTAAAAGCATTGTACAAACTCTGGGTTAGCTGGACAATGGCTCCCCTCACTCCATTCCTCTAGATTTAATATTTCCTTGTCCCCTCTTAAATACATGGAGCACTGCAGGTGGTGGTTTATAACATGGAATTAATAGATTTCCCTTTCCTTAAAGGGATCACAGGTAAGAAGGATGTGCTATGTAAGTTGTAGGGATTTTGCTTAGGAGACAAGATCTCCCCATGAAGTCCAGGCTACCCTTAAACGTGCCACCTTCCCGCCTTAGCATCCCAAATACTGGAAGGCATCTACTGTGTAGCCAAAGCTGACTTTGAACTTTAAAAAGCCTTCCTCTACCTCCTAACTCCTACAGTTGTGGGTATGCACCAACCGTACTGATTTTGGTATTTTGAGACAGGGTGTCATTGTGTGAACTTGGCTGGCCTGGAACTCTTATAGGCTGACTTTGAACTTGCAGCAGTTGCTCTGCGTCTGCTTCCCATGTTGCTGGTACTGCGTGTTCCACTACACCTAGCTAGAAGACAAGCTTGTAGAAAGGAGGGGAAGAGAAAATGGCATGCTACACCAACACCTAGAGGTGTGTTAGCTCTGTGAAGCTCACTTTTTTTTTTTTAACTTTTTATTCTCTGTGAGTTTCACATCTTGCACCCCAGCCTGGCTCATATCCCTAACCCCTCAAATCCACTTTGTGCCCTTGCAGCCTCCCTAAAACACACACACAAAGCATAGGACACATCTCATCGTGGAAGCTGTAGTGTGTCACAGTATGTCCCACCGTATACCCCTCTGTCCACACATCTTCATTTGCCAATGCTCATTGCAATGAGTCGCTGGTCTGATTCAAGATCTCTGGCTTCTGTGACTAACAGAAGATCCATCTCACGGATAGTGTGTGTATGTGTCTCTCTGTATGTGTCTCCCTCTCGCTGTGTAGCCCTAGCTGGCCAAGAACTCACTGTAGACGAGCAAGATCAAAACCTTAAACAGAGATCCATCTGCCTCTCGAGTGCCTATGTTACAAAGCGTGGGGCTCCCCTGTGTTACCACCATCCGGCTTGCAGGCACTTGATTCTCACTGTAGTGACTAGATATGTGAACAGACCAGTCTACCTACTACACACACAATGCCACACTGGGTAATGTCTAGCTTCTAGTAATTAAATATTGCTAGTACAGTTCATCCCTAAACTAGAGAAGGCTAGATGGGAAGAGAGACCTGACTTAGAGCCCTTGAGGACTTGAGAAGTCTAGCTGTGTGTATTCCATGTTAGTTATCTACCTTCAGTCACTGGTTTCTAACCCTGAAGAGCCAGAACACCCTGAGAGTGCAGGTTCAGGATTAACTCTGTGTCTGACCTTTCATATATTGTCACTCCACCTGTCATCTCTCCCCGTGGTAACAGTGAGCTAGGTCTTGCCCTGGAAACACATTCAGTAAATAGTATGGTATTCCTGTGTCCTCTCCTGCTTCGAAGTACAAACAAAAACTTTTGGGAGAGCCATGGTGACACGCACCTTTAATCCCAATGCTCAGGAGACAGAAGCAGGCAGATCTCTATGAGTTTGAGACCAGCCTGGTCTACATGATGAGTTCTAGGACAGCCCAGGGGTACACAGACCATCTCAAAAGGTGAACTATTGAGTGATGTGATCTTTTTCACTTTGGGTCATGTCCACCCATGACCACCCTCCTCTTGGGAAACCCAGTTCCCTCCACTCCCCCCCCCTTTTTTTTTTAATTATGTGTTTATTTTTATTTTGGGGACAGATTCAAGCTGGCATTGAAATTAAGCCACTTGTCTCCCTCTTCTAAGCACGGAATTCAGGTGTACACCACCACCACACTGAGCTCTGTGATGCCTTTGGGCTGTCTTTGGCTTCTGGCTGGGAAGTGAGCATCATCCTCCTGGCATGGTGTGTTCCTATGGGAGAATTCAAAGCAGAAGGCAGAGGCCCAGGAGCAGAGTACAAGACACAAGGCCCAAGCGTTGAAGGGGACTTAGGAAGTGGGGTTCCTCAGGATGTGCCCAGTTCTCCAGCAGGAAGTGGAAGGGTGGAAGGGACACTGTCTGCCAAGGCTTAAGACTCAGTGCCATGGCTTCCATGGTGGGGTGGGAAGGACCGGCTACGGAAGCACCCTCTGCCTGCCTTACACCCAGACGGCACACTTCCAGCGGTAACCACAAGCAAACCACATTGTTTGTGCAGACAGTGTAGAAACAGTGAGCCATTCTTAGCAGTTCTGGAATTGGGATGTGGGAGGGGCTATCTGGCAGTACACACTTCCAGATGCCAGGCAAGAGTCAGACTTGTGACAGTCCTTCTAAAGTCACAGCAGTCTGACCTGCTGAGATACCTCAGCACATCACTGCACACCCCTGAACTCCGTCCCTTGTCCAGTGACCTTTTCCTCTCACCACCTCCAGTGCATCACCGTGGACACACCTGTCTGTGCACCCCAACTCCAGTAGCTCTGAGTCTTGGCTGTCACTTGCCTTGGTCTTCAGCTGGTTGGTGGGAGGTGAGGCACCATGAATGTAACTCTGGGTCTGGGATTTTTCTTTCTCGGCTTTATGAGTTTCTTCCTGTCTGCTCCTTCCCTGCCAATCTCCAGCCAGCTTAGACACCATAACCCATCATTTATCTTGCAGATAGATACCCTGAAGTCTCCAGCTCCTCTTGTGAGCTTCTTGTGCTTCTTTTACCTTGCAGAAACTTGAAAGGATCCACTTGTCCACACAGTTACTCTCCATCCAGAAGAGAATCATAGCTGAAGGGCAGGGGGTGCAGCTGAATGGTAGAACACTTACCTAGTGTGTTCACTACCCTGGGTTCAGCAGCAAATAGTTGGGAAATGAATACTGCTGTAATGTGAGTCTCCCCCTCCTAGGCCTGGACATGGCCAGCAAAGCATATTTGTGTAATCGCTTCTCTGCAGACAGCAAGTGGTCTGACCAGCTACTTCAAAGAGAACTGGAAGCTGTCGGACGGAGACTGCCCCCACAATCTAAACCACCCTTGTCTGCCTCCGGCCTTCCCTGGGGACCCTACTTTAAAAAGACGTGTCAACAGTTTTGCCTGTGCCCTGGCACCCTACCCACCTCCCAGCCTTAAATTACAGACTCCGTCAGCTGCTTTCGCGAGAAGCCTTTCCATGATTACTCCATTATTGTGCTAGCGTACAATGCTGTGCTGCATACAGAATTACTTCATACTGTAGGAGACACAGGGCGCATTGGGCGCTGGGCTTTGAACTCAACCTTGCGCTTAGCAGCGGGTTCTTTACACCCGAGCCTCACTCCCAGACTGTTTTAGAAAGGGTTCCACTATGTAGCCTTAGCCGACTTTAAACTTAGAGGTCTGCCTGCCTCCACCTCCTGAGTGCGGCAGCCCATCCCTCCTGTAACTGCAGTTCCAGAGGTCTGGTGCTCTCTTCTGGCCTCAACAGGCACTCAGGCAGGTGGCACACAGACACACATGAATAAAAATAGAATTTTTTAAGACTTATTTTGGCCGGGCGGTGGTGGCGCACGCCTTTAATCCCAGCACTTGGGAGGCAGAGGCAGGCAGATTTCTGAGTTCAAGGCCAGCCTGGTCTACAGAGTGAGTTCCAGGACAGCCAGGGCTACACAGAGAAACCCTGTCTCGAAAAATCCCCCCCAAAAAAAAGAAAGAAAGAGAGAAAGAAAAAAAAGAATAAATCTGATGAATCAGGGCATGGGAAAGGGGGAGGAGATGAAGCACTGGGAAGGCTGGCCTCACCCCAGTCCCACCTGCCTTCTGATTCTGTTTTTGGTCTGTTACTGACTTTATATGAAAGAGGAAAAACCTTTTATTCAGCAAACACTAAGTTTGAGGTTTTTAAGATTTATATATATCTTAGTTAGGAGAGACGACAGAGGTTCTGGTTAGCCAACAAAAGGATGGACTGGGTATTAGGACTATCTTGTACCTCACTGGTACAATAGACATAATTATGCTCTAATTGTATTTTGAGAGAAAATTTTTATTTTAACAGGAAGGGTTATATGTAGGAGGAGCTAAGGTGGGAGGAGTACGGAGAGGAAGAGAAGGAGTAAGGAGAGGAGAAGAAAAAGGAGAGGAGAAGCTAGGAGATGAGAAAAAGAGAGAGAAAGAGAGAAGGGGGACATGGAGGCAGATGTTCACGTGTCTCCATCAGTCAAAGATAGTTGATATATTTAGGTTGAGTATTGGGTTACACTTCTGATTGAGCATTACCAAACTTTTAAAGCCTTTGATTAACATTTAAAAAAAAAACTGTATAAAAGCAAAAAAGAAAAGGGGACATGGGATAGGGGTTTTCTAGGGAGGAGAAATGGGGAAAGGGAATGGCATCTGAAATGTAAATAAAATATTCAATAAAAGTTAAAAAAAATTTATATATTTCATCCTGCCTGCATATATGCCTACATGCCTGAAGAGGGTACCAGATCTCATTATAAATGGTTATGAGCCACCATATGGTTGCTGGGAATTGAACTCAGGACCTCTGGAAGAACAGCTAGTGCTCTTAACCACTGAGCCGTCTCTCTAGACATTAAGACATTAAGTCCTTACTGTATAGCAACTCTAGTTCTCATTGCAGATGAAGCAGCAACAAAGAGAACCAAGCCAGTGCTGGCTGGCACTTGCCTTCTTCAAGGAGGAGAAAACGAGTACTTATTACTTAAGAAGCTTAAGAGATGGAGGAAACAGGAAGTGGTCAAGAAAGAGAGTAGTACCAGGAGGGAGTTGCTGCCTCCAGTTTTAAGTAGTTGAGAGATGTGTACATTTAAAAAATCTCATGGTGGCACACACCTTTAATTCCAGCACTTAGAGGCAGTGCTGGATGAATCTCTGAGTTTAAGGCCAACCTGGTCTACTTAGTGAGTTCCAGAATGGCCAGAGCTACATAATGAGACCCTGTTAAGAGGTGGATAGGGGTTGACCTCAAGGGCTGGAGAGATGGCTCAGCAGTTAAGTGCACTAGCTGCTCTTCCAGAGGACTTGGGTCAGATTCCCAGCATTCACAAGGCAAGCTAACTCTTGTTCCAGGGGATCTCAGCCCATTCTGGAGCCCACATACACTGCACACACATGGTGCACAGATATACATGCAGACAAAACACCCATACACATATTTTTTTTTCTTTTAATACTTAAGGGAGGAAGGACATTCAAGCAGAAACAAGAGCAGCTGTAAAGCCTCTGTGACAGGGGTGACCCTGAACAGTGGCCATGGAAGTTAGGGTGCAGAACAAAACATTTGAAAGCAGGAATGGAGCTGTGGGGAGGGTTCTGGGAGGGAGCAGGGCACTCTACCCCAATACTGGCAGGTAGGCTGAACTCTCAAGAAAAAGCTAGCAGGCCAAGAAGCACGAAGGCCCCTGTTATTACCCCAGGTGTCCCTGCTCACTGGTAGTTGGAACACACATGACTTGACTCTTGAGTCCTCAATCTATGTTACAATGGCCTTTGTCATAGAGCCCATCGAGCAGAGGCCTGTGTGACATCCTTAGCAAATTGTCCTTCTGTCTTCAATGTATGTTCACCCAGTTGAACTAAGGGAACAGGATTCAGAATCAGACCTCTTCCTATGCCAGATCTGTGGTTACAGGAAGCTAAGTTGTTTTCCATTTTTTTCTAGCCCAGGGAACGCTAATGAAAGACTTTTATTATTGTTTCACATGTGGATTTATCTGGAAGAGAAATTCTAAGAACTGGAAATTCTTGGAAACAGCATGGCCTTGTAATAAATACCTGCTCTGTCATCCTCAGGAGGCATCGTAGCAGTGTATTTCTCAATTAGGGTGGGGTTGTGTTGGTTGGTCTGGTGCTGCTGTATATTCAAATGCTAAATTCTGTACCCTAAGACCTGGTTGCCCCAAGAGAAGCAAATTTTCACCTGCTCAACCTTTGTTGTGCAAACCTTGCTCCCCAGTTTAAAACTATTGGTTAAATAAAACTGGCAACAGCCAATTACTGAGGGGAATAGAGAGAAGTTACCAGGTTTGAGTTACCAGGCTGGGACTCACAGGTAGGGACCAGGAGGAGAAGTAGGGCACAGAGGAGGAAAAGCCAGAGAGAATAGGAGGTCTCCATTAGTCACGATGAACCACTAGTGTATGCCCATGCTGGAGTGAAATGCCGCCTCAGGCCAGGCAGTGGTGGCACACGCCTTTAATCTCAGCACTTGGGAGGCATAGGCAGGCGAATTTCTGAGTTCGAGGCCAGCCTGGTCTACAGAGTGAGTTCCAGGATAGCCAAGGCTATACAGAGAAACCCTGTGTCGAAAAACCAAAAAAAAAAAAAAAAAGAAATGCCGCCTCAGGACACCAGACTGCTGGAACAGAAATGACACAGGAAGATTCAAACAGCAAGTATTGGGGAGCACAGTTGGGGAGGTAGCCAGTCTAGCATTAGGGATCATGCCCCGGTAATCGTGCAGAGCTAATAAATAAATCACTGTATGAGTTTTATTTATTTGAAGAAAGATGGGGGAATGAGCATAATTCATTTTACAGGATTGAGCCACATGATCAATGGTACTGTGTGAACCAGTTTTGGAGAGTCTGTGCTCTCCAGAGCGTGGTGGCACACGCCTTTGATCCCAGCACTTGGGAAGCAGAGGCAGGCAGATCTCTATGATTTTGAGTTCCAGGACAGTCTCTACATAGAGAGATCCTGTCTCAGATTTAAAAAAAAAAAAAAGGCTGTAACCTATGTTATATGACATCAGGAGCTAGTGTACACAGCTCAGTAGTAGAATACTGCCCAGCACGTGATGTGTATGAGCCTAGGTTCAGCCACCAGTACCATAGACATTTGTACCAGACATGCTCTCACACTCCAGTTCTTGCCCCTGCGTGTGTGCACACACACAGCATATCAGTATCATGCATTTGTCTTTGTGAGGGTAGGTGTTGTTTTATGATATAAGTCGATTGTACTTCCCCTTCTATAGGCTATTTTTAAGTTCTCTGTATTAGGGGAAAGATTTTTTTTTTATAGAATTTATTTAATTTATGTATAAGAGTACACTGTAGCTATCTTCAGACACACCAGAAGAGGGCATCAGATCCCATTATAGGTGGTTGTGAGCCACCTTGTGGTTGCTGGGAATTAAACTCAGGACCTCTGGAAGAGCAGTCAGTGCTCTTAACCGCTGAGCCATCGCTCCGTCCTGAGGAAGAGAAATGTTTTTAACCTGTGAATATTGTTAACACAAATGAAAAAATAATAATGTACATAGTCTTGTTCCCCACTGGATAAGGAGCTGCATGCCTGAGATCCAGCACCAGAGAGGACGCCAGGAGGGTGGATAGAGAGATGCACAGGAAGTAGAAGGGAGGGACATTCCACTTGGAGGAGGGTCTTTTGAGAGAGGGGCATTCCTGCTAGGATGAGAAGGTCGAAGAAAAAGGACCCATAATACATCTAGTTTCTTTGTCTTTTTGGACTCGCTGATTGTTTTATTCATTGTCAATGACTGCGTTTAGCTCTCAATATACAGGAGCTCAAAGCAGGCCATGAACTGGCTGTAGTAGGTGGAAGGTCTCACTCCCACACTGGACATGAAAGCAGGACTGAGCCTCCAGGTGCCCTTGAGCTAGTGACAGAGGCTATACTGCCATCGGGAAAGGTCTCAAAAGGGAGTTATCATTAATCTCACAGGGAATCCATGTCTCCGTTTATAAGTGTGGGCCAAGCTCAAAGTCTTTGTTCCCACTGGGGGACATTCCTTTAGAAGAGTCACCATGGACAAGACAGCAGCCGTGGGGACCAAGCCTTGGATCCACACTAGTGCTCAGGACTCAGGACACGCTCCTTCCTTTCGAGGTGCTTCCTTGGCAGCAAGCACTTTTACTAACAGAAACTATAGTGCTAACCCCATCTCTCCCCTTATAGTGTTGTATTATCAGGAAAAGTCTGAATATACTCTTTCTCCCCATTTGTCTACCAACTGCTATCTAGGTACAGAGAACCCTTGCTATTGCAGAGGTTTTATTTATTGTAGAAATGGTTGTTCTAGAACCTTCTGTATTCTGTTGAAGTCCAAACATATTGTTCTCCAGATGGGACTGGGCTTCTGATTATTGTCCCTTTGGATCGGTCACTGCTTCAGGGACAGCTTTCTTTCTTTCTTTCTTTCTTTCTTTTTTTTTTTTTTTTTTCTTTTTGGTTTTTCGAGACAGGGTTTCTCTGTATAGCCCTGACTGTCCTGGAACTCACTCTGTAGACTAGGCTGGCCTCAAACTCAGAAATCCGCCTGCCTCTGCCTCCCAAGTGCTGGGATTAAAGGCATGTGTCACCAGTGCCTGGCCCAGGGACTTTCTAAGAAAGTCCTTGTAGTCAGGGTGTGGCGGTTCACATTTATGAACCCAGCACTTCAGAAGCTGAGGCAAGAGGATCACCAGGAGTTTGAGGTCAGTCGGCTCTGCATAATGGATTTTGGGCAACCTGGGCTACAGTGTGAGACCCCTATCAAAAACTAAACAAAGCAGAGTTATTGAGATGGTTCAGTGGGTAAAAACTCTGGCCACCAAGTCTGACGACTGGAGTCCATCCCCAAATCCACAAGGTGGAAGAAGAGAACTCACCACAGAGCTGGTCTCTGACTTCCGCGTGCATGCACACGGCACCATGCACACGGCACCATGTGCACCACAGCAGGCGTTCGGGTCTGTGCAAGGGAACAGATAGTAAGGTCTCTGTCACAACTTTCAGTTATTGGTAATATACAAACACAGTCTCCCTTGAGGCTGGTCTGTTTCTTTTGCGTTATAGATGACTGGGGTTAAAGGTGTGCATTATCACCACCAGGCTATAAAGGGGGAAAAAAAACCAAAACTTTTAATACAGATTTTAGGGGTTGGGTGAGCTGGAGAGATGACTCAGTGGTAAAGATGGAGGACTTGAGTTCGGTTTCTTGCATTCATGTTAGGTGTTATCTCATATAGTCTGTAACTCCATCTGGGGTGGGGGTTAGAGAGAAAGAGAATATTTTTTTATTACTTTTTAATTGTGTGTGTGTGTGTGTGTGTGTGTGCGCGCGCGCGCACACAAGCACGCATATGAGTGCGGGTGCCCCTGGAGTACAGAGGAAGACATTGGATCCCCTAGAATGGGAGTTATAGGTCGTTGTGAGCCACCTGACATGGGAACTGGAAATCAAATTCAGGTCCTCTCCAAAAGCAGTGCAGATCCGTAATCACTGGGCCAAGTCCCTTGCCATGCCCCGATGCATTTTTTTTTCTTTTTTTTGGCCTCTGCAGGCACCCATATATACATGGCATACACACATATACACATGTACATATAAAAAAAATGGTTAAGGTGCAGAAGCTCCAGGACTCTATGTTGACCAGGTTTGTCAACTGTCATGTTAGCATCCTTGCAGCAGGTAATGAGGTCCCAAGACCACCGTAGGGTCTTGACACTTCTAGGGCTGTCAGTATCTCTACGAAAAACAACCTCATGTTTGTTTGTGCCTGATTACAGGTAACCAGCCACAGCAGGATAAGAAACTTTTCACTATTGTGCAGTCAGTCGTTAGCTCAGTGTTATTGCTGGTCTGGTTTTCCTGCCTCAGCCTCCTCAGTACTCAGGTGATGGGTAGGCAACAGCACTCCCAGGCTGCTTTTCATCTTTTCAAGTCTCTGCATTCCTGTCTGCTGCCATGCCTGCCACATGCCAGGCAAATGGTTCCTCCTGCACTTCCTGCAATCCTGGTCAGAGTTCAGGCATCCATGCCATACCTGGGCCAGCCTCCTTCCAAGGGCCTTGATCAGTCTATAAAGTCTGTAGTTAAAAGTCCTTTCCAAAATAGGAGTAAAGACTGGGGGCCCTGAAGGGGATAGGAGCTCCACAGGAAGTCCAACAGAGTCAACTAATCTGGACCCCTGGGACTCTCAGAATCCGAACCACCACCAACCGAAGAACATGCACTGGGTGGACCTAGGCCTCCCCACGCATATGTAGCAGCTGTGCAGCTTGCTCTTCAAACTGGGGCGGGGGCTATCCCAAAAGCTGCTGCCTGTATGTGGGATATGTTGTTCTAGCTTGGCTGTTTTGTCTGGCTTCAGTGGGAGAGGAAGTACCTACCTAGCAGAGACTTTAAGTGCCAGGGTTGGGGATACTCATAAGGCCCCCCACTTGTTCAAAGGAAAAGTGAAGGAGGGGATTATGGGGGAAGGATTGTGGAAGGGGGTGACCAGGAGAGGGGCAGTGAGTGTGATGTAAAGTGAATAATTAAAATAAATAAATAAATAAATAAATAAATAAAAAGTCCTTTCCAGATTTTCCCTGCTTGATTCTACTCAGAAACACCACTTCCTCAGTGTAGTTTTAGACAGGGAAGGGCCTGCTCACATACATCCGTGTACTTGAGAGAATGTAATAGGAGGAGAATTGCAAAGGCCAGCCTGGGCTACCTAGCAAGTTCCAAGCTAGCCTGAGCTACGCAGTGAGATTGTCTCAAAAAGAAAGAGATATTCTGTTGCTGCAGCTGCCTCTTGGTCCTATAAATGATTGTTGTGTGAAAGTCAGTGGTGTCTATAAGAGCCAGTTCTTAGGCAGGCAAGATGGCCGTCCTAATGCTCAGGAGGCAGAGCAGACGGACTGATTGAGTGAATCTAAGGCCAACCTGGTGACACAGTACATTCCAGGAAATCCAGGGCTACATGGTAAAACCGTTCCTTAAAACAAAGAAAACAAACAGGCAAACAAGCAAAACCAGTTCCCAGGCATGAGTTTCTCTGTGCTGGTCCGAGCCTCTGAGTCACAGATCTAAAAATACACCATAAGGCTGTGACCTAAGCTGTCTTACTGCTCTTCTCTGGGTCTGGGGCTAGCCTGTGGTCGGTAGCAGGGACCCCCCACCAGCACTTGCTGCTGCCTCTTGCTCTAAGCATTTCTTTTCTTTCATTAATTTTTATTTAAATTAATTAATTGATTAATTATTAATTAGTGTGCATGGGTGTTTTGCCTGCATGTATGTATGTGTACCACATGTGTGCCCTGGTGCCTGTGGAAGCCAGAAAGAGCATCAGATCCCCTGAGACAGGAGCTATCAAATGGGAATCAATTGTAGGTCCTGTGGAAGATCCCCAGTGATCTGAACCAATGAGCCACTTCCACAGCCCCTTTCCATTACATTTTGAGACAGAGTCTTACGCTATGGCCCAGGTTGGCTTACAACTCTCTATGAAGTCAAGACTCATCATCATCCTCCTGCCTCAGCCTCTGGAGTTTGGATATTATAGACATGCATTACCAAACCCAGCTCTTTTGTTCAATCATCCATTACTGGGATGAGTCTCACTGTGTAGGCCAGGCTGGCCTAGAATTTAGCATCCTTCTGACTCAACCTTTGTTTTTTTTTAATTAATTAATTTAGTTACTTATCCATTTTACATCCTTATCCTGTCCTTTAGCTCCTCCCAGTCCTATCCTTACAGACCCCTTCCTCCCCGTTTCTCTCTGCCTTCTCAGAGAAGAGGAAGTCCCCCTTTCATACCACCCCATCAGTCGTAGCAGAACTAAGCGTTTCCTACTTAAGCACTGAGGCCGGATCAGGCAGTCCAGGTAGGTAGGGGAAGGGGATCCAATGGCAGACAACAGAGTCAGAGACAGCCTCCACTCCAGTTGTTAGGGGACCCACAAGAAGACCAAGCTGCACATCTGCTACATTGTGTAGAGGACCCAAGTCCAGCCCCTGCATGCTCTTTGGTTGGTGGTTCAGGTTCTTGGAGCACCCATGGGTGAGCCCAGGTTAGTTGACTCTACATCTTCTTGTGGTGTCCTTGAGCCCTCCGGTTTGCTCAAGAACTAAAGTGACAGCACATGCTGGAAAGGATGGGGAGCAAGGGGAACACTGCTTCAACTTCTTAAATGTTGGGATTCCAGATGTGCAGCCACACCTGGCCTCAGTGCCTTCCTGACAGACAGCACAGCAATGACAGCAGCCTGCACATAAGCCAGTCTCTCTTTGGGTCAGATGCCTCTCGCCTTGGCCTTCTAGACTGTCACAGGACCTGTTCTGTGGCTTTTGTCAATCCAGAGGATGACTTGTGCTTAAGATATGCCCAGTGCTGGGAACAGTGGTACATGCCTGTAATCCTGTAATCCCACAGCTGGGGAGGCTGAGGTAGGAAGATTGCAAGTTTGAAGCCAGCCTCAGACGTAATGGGGGCTTGAAACACATATGGTGGTGCACACCTTTAATCCTAGTGGGAGGAAGGCAGAGGGAGCTGGGTCACTGTGAGTTTGAGGCCAGTCTGGTAGCAATAGTCCAGGACACCCAGGGTTATGTAGAGAGACTTTGTCTCAAAATAAGTAAGTAAATAAATATATAAGTATATAAAAAGGAATCTGTTGTAGACCAAAACAAACGAATCATTCAAACCATCCCTGGTGTCTAGACCAGTTTATTTCCTCTTCCAGCTATGACCTGCTTTCAACCTGGAAACTGGATTCTTCATCAGCCGAATTGAGGTGGGTCACAGAGCCCATGATGTCTGTCTCTAGCACAGTCAGAGAGCTGCTGTCCCTCTTGCTCTTGCCAGCAAGGGAAGTACCTCCCAGACACATCCACTGCTGACTTATCCCAACTTGAACTTGCCTCGTGCTCACCTAACTGAAGGAGGGATGGAAATTTAGAAGCAAATATTGGTGGGTACAACTAAGATCCGCCACAGCCAACTGCTGGGAAGGATGGCTAACTCAAGGGCTGGCAGAACTGACAGGCTATTGGGGGTACAGCTGGCAGTACACTAACAGTGGCAGGCCTGAGCCCCAGGCTGCCTGCTGGAACAGGCTAGCAGCTCCACCACATTCTCCCACACACAAACTAGGTGGAGGAGGGCAGCTCTCAGAACCCCAGTGCCCCTCTCTCCCTGCCTGTGGATAAGATGTAAGCTCTCAGCCACTGCTCCCGTGCCATGATGCCCACCACAATGGTCATGGGCTTATCCTTTGAAACTGTAAGAAGTTCCCAACAAAGTGTTTTCTAGAAAGAGAGAGAGAGAGAGAGAGAGAGAGAGAGAGAGAGAGAGAGAGAGAGAGAACAGAGAGAGAAAACACACACAGAGAGAGAACAGAGAAAGAGAGAGAGAAAGAGAGAGAGAGAGAGAGAGAGAGAGAGAGAGAGAGAGAGAGAGAAGGCATGGTGGCCTTCTATCTCTTTGAAGAGTCAGGTAAGAAGACTTCAAGTCCAAGGCTAACCTGGGCTACAAAGAGAGACCTTACCATAAGAAACCTTAGAACGTTTTGTGCATTGATGATTCATAGAATCCTTTGACCTTGACATTGGAAACATGCCATGCACATCAACCCTCATGGCTTCAGTTCCATGCTGTGTTGGTAGCTGTCTACTGCAGTTGGGCATGAAAACTAGACCTTACAATCTTTAGTACAACAGAAAAAGATAGAAAGGGGTGGGGAAGCTGGATGTGGTGTCTGTGGTCTCACCACTTCAGAGGGAGCGGCAGGAGAATCAAAGCCAGTTTGGGAAAGAATGACTTAATTGAGTATGAAACCCAAACCTGGAAGTCAGGCAGTGTTGGCACACACCTTTGATTCCAGCACTTGAGAAGTGAGGCAGGCTGATCTCTCTGAGTTCAAGGCTAACCTGATCTATGGAGTGAGTGCCAGAACAGCCAAGGCTACACAAAGAAACCCTGTCTCAACACACACACACACACACACACACACACACACACACACACACACACACCACATGCTATGTAATTCTACTCACATGAAATTCAAAACAGAAAAAAACTCATCTACAGTGGTAATGATTGAAATAATAGTCACTGAGGTTGTGAGATGGCTCATCTGGTTAAAGATAGGTGCTCACAACACTGGCACCCCAAGTTAAATCCGGAGGACCCAATGGTAAGAGGCGAGAGCTAACTGTTACAAGTTTTCCTCTAACTGCCACAGGTACACACACAAAATAAATGAGCTGGGGCTGGAGAGATGGCTCGATGCTCAAAAGCACTGGCTATTTTTCCAGAGGACCGGGGTTCAGTTCCCAGTACTCATTGTCTGCCAATCCAGTTTCAAGGGCTCTGATGCCCTCTTCTGCTCTCTTCAGGACTGAATGCACACGCCCATACAAATGAAGTAAATATTAAAATAAAAGCAAAAACAATTTTTTAAGCTGTAGTAATTATTGACCCATGAATTTAGTGACCTTGCCTTTTCTCCATTGTTCTGCCCTCTGAAAACAGAGTCCGTAGTGCCCTGCTGACTCCCCAGGGCCCCCATGCTCTCAGTTCCATCTAACTCTCCGTGGAATTCTTGTTTCTCTTCAAACTGTTCTTCCCAGCCTGCCAAGTATGATCTGGTCCCAGGAGAGCTCCCGGGGCCTCTCCTCACATCCTAACAGGAGCCAAATTCCTTGTTTCAGATGCTTTCTGCAAGCAGCCCCCTCTGCCTGGAGGCCTCCTCCTCCTCAGCCAATTTCTTTGTTTTTCCAATGACAATTTAAATATTGCACTTCCAGCCTACCTGCAGAACGTGGAAGCAGAAGGCATCATGGTTTGCTTGCAATGGACTGCCAGCGCCCAGTTCTTTTACTTCACGGCATCATGTCCTTAATTGTGCTTACAGATTTAGGTTGTATATTTGTGCTCAAATTTCTCTTTTTCATCATTGAGAGTGTAAATACCAACTTTGCCAGGCATGATGACAGCCAGGAGTCCCTGGCACTCAGGAGGCTGATGCAGGAGAATTAATAGTTCAAGGGTACTCTGAGCTAAAAGCAAGAGCCTACCAAGGCATGCTTTACCTAGCACTCAGGAAGCAGACTAAGAAGCCAGCCTTGTCTACAAAGCAAATTCCAAGCCATCCAGGACTAAATAGTAAGCCTTGTCCCCCCACCCCCCAAAAAAAAGACAGGAAATAGGGGTTGAAAAGATGGCTCAGTGGTTAAAAGCACTGACTGCTCTCCCAGAGGTCCTGAGTTCAATTCCCAGCTGTGTCTGAAGATAGTGAAAACCCTCCAAACTCGGGAGACCCTTACTCAAGTCTCAGAAATCTCAAGACACCATATCTGGATGCAATCAGCAGAGGTTTATTGGGGAAGAGAGCTGGCAGCCAGCCTTCAAACTGCACACTCGAGCAAGAGTAGAGTTTGACCCTGAGTGGAGGGCTAAGGAGCTTTTTAAAGAGGAAAACCACAAACCAGGGGAGTGAGGAGGGGGTGAGGGGTTGTCAAGGATGCATAACATAAAAATAGTGGAACATTCGAGAGGAGCCCAAACCTAAATGATACAGGATCATGTGGAAAGCACTCTGCACACCCATTTCTCACAAAAATGTGGTCTTGTCATGTCACTTGTTCAACTATTTCTCAGTTGTTGCCCTGTCATCATGGCGCTACTAGCTTCCCAGCCCCACCCAGATGACTTGCATCTTTTTTTGGTCAGGAATGTCTTCCTGCTTTGGGCCTTCTCCACTCACCCACAGGTGGGTTCTTTTCCCTGAGGCTTGAGGAAGGTTAATACTCTTCCCGGGATGTATCCCAGGGCAGTGAAGGCCTGAAATCCTACATTCACTTCCGCCTTCTTGGAACTAGTGAGCCTGTATATATTTTATAAAATGGTCTTTATAATTTTTCACTCTATGATAGTGACAGTGTACTCACATGCATAAGTAAGTAAACCTTCTGGAGTAAGTGCAAGTACAGCCAGGGCTACATGATGAGATCCTGTTATTGTGTGAATGTGTGAGTGCAGGCATGTTCTCACCATAGCACACATGTGGAGGTCAGAGGTCAACTAGTGGAGTCAGCCTTCTCCTTTCAAAGCAAGTGCCTTATGTCCTGAGTCATCTCGCCAGCCCTTACCTTTTTTTCTCCCAATACTTAACACAGAACTGGGGTGCTCAGAAATGTGTGCATGAGTCACTTGGTAAACCCCTGTGGCTTGCTGGATGCAGAAGATACTAAAGACCCAGTGGGGTATGAAATGAATGTTACCTATTCTCATGGGTCATCCTACTACAGTTCTATGCGATAAATACTATAATTGGAAACTCAGAGTGGGGGACTTGGGGAAGCCCTTTTACAAGGGGAGCCCCCATGAGTGCATGCTTTCAAAGAGAGCCATGGTCAGAAACCTGTTTGTAGGGGCAAGCAAATTATGAAAACTTTGAGACTCAGGTCTCTCTCTCTAACTGTATTACGAGTGTGTGTGTGTGTGTGTGTGTGTGTGTGTGTGTGTGCGCGCGCGCGCGCGCGCATACATGCATGCCATGTGTATGTCAATCAAAGAACATCTTTCAGGAGTTAGTTCTCTCCTTACACCGTAAGAGTCACAGGGATCTGACTCAGGTCTTCAGGCTTCGTGATAAGTGTCTTTACTCACTGGCTGTCCTTATTTATAAACAGTTGGAAGGAAGCTCAGCGCCATGGTGATTTTTTAAGGTGGCTTTAGCCTTTACTAGTTCACTGTGAGCCCTCCATGGATCCACATGGTGTCCCACAGACTCATCCTTACAGTGTAGAGACTGATTGTAGTTCATTATTTTTGAACTCTATCAGCCAAATGAAACCATTGCAGGTTAAGAGTCACTTTTTTTGTTTACAAACTTAGCCTTTCCCCAGATATTTCTCAAAACTTGGCTATCAATACTGGGTTGTGCTCAGTTTTGCCCCTAAAGTGAAACATGTTCCCCTAGCAGCCATGTAGGTTAGAGTTAAGGTTAGGCCCAGCCTTGCCAGGCAGAGTGAGAAGCTGGAAGTTCAGGCCCTGAATGGATCTCTGCAAAGCACTGGAGGACAGAGAGGAGAATGCCCTTCCCCCTTCCCACTCACTAGGCTGCCATGAAGACTGCAGGACCTGCTTCCAGTACTATGTGGGAGGCAGCCAGCTGCCCAGAACAGGGCAACTGCCGTTGCATAATCCTGCCCTCTAGGACATACCTCAAAGCTGAGCTGAGCTGGATAGAGCTGGAGATCTGGCTCAGTTGGTGGAGTACTTGCTGAACAGACATGAGGCCCTAGGTTGAAGAAGGGGCATGTGGTCACCTGTAATTCCAGTCCTTATTGAGTAAATGCAGGAGAGTTAGGAGTTCAAGGCTCTCCTCACCTACTTAGTAATCCAAGGTCAGTTTGGGCTACATGATACCCCATCTCAAAAAGGGGATAGGGCTTGGTTTGAGTGTCCCAGGCCAACTTGGGAAGGAGTTGAAGGTTCAGGCTTTGTAACCAGTACCCAGGTTACAACTAGAGTCACATTGCCACCAGCAACTCAGCCAGTGGCAAGTTTCCTATCCCTTGTTTGCTGGTGATTAAAGTTTCAACTGTCATGTGCTAAGAGCTAATGCACGTACCAAGGGTGAGTAAATCAGAGATAAAACATTTTCCTAGAGCATCTAAGGCTCTGGGTTCCATTCTTTTTTTTTTTTAAGTTTTTTTTTTCAAGTTTTTTTTTTTTCCCCCGTGAAACTCACTGAGAGTGAGTGACACGGGGAGAACAGGCTGGATTCGAACTCAAGGACTCGGCGACAGCGTCCACCACCAGAGGGCAGGCACTAAACGAGTGCACCACTGGCTTCCATTCTTAACAATACACACACACACACACACACACACACACACACACACACACACACACA
>JANHMN010000003.1:33934392-34059896 GCA_030674055.1 Rhabdomys pumilio | reverse complement strand
ACACACACACACACACACACACACACACACACACACACACACACACACACACACTGACTGACTGACTGGAGCCAAGTAGTAAGCTCTGAGTTCCTTTGGATGTTTGTGTGTGGAAGGGATGAAGACTGACCCCCGAGGCCTCCTTCCTGCTCTGCCCAGAGGGAACCGATAGTCTGCATGTGAGTTAGCCCCAGGCATCAGGACTGTTGCCAAGGACAGTTGTTCCGGTGGCCACAGTGCCTTTTTGTTTGAGCTAATGAATCCCCTGTTGTTCCAGTGACAAGGAGGTGGGGGTTATTACATTTTGACAACCAAAAAGAAAGTCCACCCACGGCCAGGGAAGGCAGGGCACAGAGCTCTAGCTATACATCCAGATGGGTCTTGTATCCTTCAATCCTGGGACGGAAGCTCCAGAAAGTGTTTGACCAAGAACTGTGTTTCATTGTTTTGTTTGAGATAAGGTCTCCTTAGGTGGTTGGGATGGACTTCAACATAAGATCCTCTTGTCTCCAGTTCCCAAATTCTGAACTGTAAGGGACGTCTCCACAATCAACTTTCATCCTGAAGTCTTCTTTCTTTCTTTCTTTCTTTCTTTCTTTCTTTCTTTCTTTCTTTCCTCTTTCCTTCCTTCTTCTTTCTTTCTTTCTTCCTTCTTTTTCTCTTTTTTTTTGAACAGGGTTTTTTGTGTAGTCCTAGCTGTTCTGGAACTCAGTCTGTAGACCAAGCTGGCCTCAACCTCAGATATCTGCCTGCCTCTGCCTCTCAAGTGCTAGGACAGAAGGAGGAGAAGGAGGAAGAGGAAGAGAAGGAAGAGGAAGTGGAGGAGGAAGAGGAAGAGAAGGAAGAGGAGAAGGAGGAGCAGCCGTCAAGCTCTGAGAAGGTGTGACTCAGCGGTGGAACACTTTATCATGGAGCAGGCTCTGAGTTCAATTCCTACACCACAAGTATAAACAAGCAACACCACCACTTGGCTCCATCCTGAACATTTTCAAAGCTGTATCTCCTAGGACTAAGGGTACGGAATGCCTTTTTGAATTCGTGGTGGTCTTACTGTCCAGGTCTACATATCACAGAACTTGGGCTCTGTTGGCTATGAAATAGACAAACTGGAGTCATCCTTGGCTTTCAGGAGACCCTCACTCAAGGCCAGAGCCCCAAACACACTTCATTCTTCTTCCTGTACCCCTAGCTGTTTTTAGGGGTCTGTAAACAAAAATCTCGTTGCCCACTGTGCGCCTTTGGAGGCAGATAAAATGGATGGATGTGGGACTTTTCTTTTTACTGTGTCCCTTGGCTGTCCTGGAACTTTATACATAGACAGGGCTAGCCTTGAACTTCCAGAGATCTGCCTCAGGAGTGTTGGGATTAAAGGCATGTGTCACCACATATAGCTTTTCTTTTTCTTTTGAGACCCGGTCTCCAGCCTGCAGCCTGGCATGTGCTAAACAAATATGCTATTGCTGCTTGTTTACAACTGTTTACCACACCCTCAGCCATCTTTTCACCTTCTTTTGTAAAATGGGTCTTACTAAATTGTTCAGGCTGACCTTGAACTCACTCTGCAGTCCAGGCTGGCTTTGAACTCGTGCTCAGCTTCCAGAGTAGCTGGCTTATAGACATGCAGCATCAACCTCAGGTCAGATTTTCCTTTAGATTAGGTAGACCTCTTGTCTTAGCTTCACTCAAAGGAGCTTGGAATCTTGGGGCCAGCCCAGATGTTAGGAATTTCCCAGGCTCTTGGCCAGCTCCAAATCCCTACAACAATAAAGCCATCCAGGGTCTTAGAAGAGAGGATGAGACAGAAGCCAGACATTCCACTGGATGTGGTGAGATGCATGTGATCCCAACACTCAGGAATCTGAGGCAAAAGAATCTGGAGTTCAAAGGAACTGACCTATACAGTGAGGGTGCCTCAGAGAAAGATGAGATCTGAGGCTGGAGAGATGGCTCAGTGGTTAAGAGTGCTGTCTGCTCTTGCAGAGAACCTGGGTTCAGTTCCCAGCACCACCATGGTGGCTTACAACCATCTGAAACTCCAGTTCTAGGGGATCTGGTGCCCTTTTCTACAGCCACTAGGCATGCACAAAGTACATACATACATGCATACATACATACATACACACATATATATAAATACAGGCAAAACACCTACACACATTAATAAGTAAATCTTCATTTTAAAGAAGCCAAGTTGCTGCCAGGCAGTGGTGGCACACATCTTTAATTTGAGCACTTGGGAGGCAGAGGCAGGCAGATCTGAGTTCGAGGACAGCCTAGTCTACAGAGCAGCAATCCAGAACAGCCAGGGCTACACAGAGAAACCTAGTATTGGGAAAAGAAGGAGGATGAAAAGGAGGAAGAGGAGGAGGAGAAGCAGCTGCCAAGCTCTGGCAGAACACTTTATCTATCATGGTCCCAGTCTCTGAGTTCATTCCCTACCACCACAAACATAAACAAGTGCACACAGAAATGGCCACTTGGCCTGAGCCTCTTGGCCTCAACACAACTGTTTCTAGCCCGTGGAGGTGGTCAGGGTTGGAGAGTATTGACAGCTCAGATAGTTATGTATAGGAGAAAGGCAGTGAAGGAGAGCCTTCCTTAGGGAGAACAATCTGGAGACTAGGAGAGAGGTTTCCCCATCGCACACAGCTCATTCTGCTCTCAACTCTGTTGCTGCCTGTCATGCTGCCTGAGCTATTGCCTTGGCCTGGTCCCAACCTCCATCCATACTCAGCAGATGCAGCCAGTTGCTCTCTGCCCAAAATGTCTGGCCAGCTCCCTCCAGACCAGCTCCCAAGTCCTGTGGTCTCCGGAATGCAGCAACCCCTCTTGGGAAGGAACACACAGCCCATCCTGCAGTGTTCACATCCTGCCCAAGGGAGGCTCCCCCCAAATACTTCCCTCTCCAGATTCACTCCACTGCTCCCCAGCCCCACCAAGAAGACTTGGCTGTGAAAACCCCTTCCCTGAAGGTTTTTCTTTCAGATGTTCCTACTAAAACTAACATGGAAGAGGCCAGCCTAGAAGCCTGGCTCCCACTGTCTGGAACAAGCACAGCCAACAGCAATAGCCTCAACCGCTTAGGAAAGTCAGCTCTGTAATCCCGCAGGAGGCCCTGGATGTGAGGTGTTCTCATTTTTCAGCTTTTCTGACACGAGGAATGTGAAGCCCTTGTAAAAACCCCGCCTTTTCTCTCAGCAGCTCCAGCCAAGGTCGAGGTGCATGTCTGTGGTCTGTCTCACCAAGACAGGTTCTGGTCTTGCCTGGCCCATTCCGAGTAGAAGCGTTTCTGAGTCCTGTTCACTTTCACAGGCAACAACCACCTCAGAGATGGTCAGCCCTGTTACCACATCCAGCTAGAACTGTCTTCGTCTAGACACAGTGGGCAGCATGGATGAAACAGTAAGACAATAAATACTAATTGACTAGCTTTTATTTTTTTTAATGCAGAGGGAATGTTACATGCTTGTAATCTCTGTACTTCAGAGACAGGATGATAAATTCAAGATTATTCCTGCCTCTATAGTAATCGAGGCCAGCCTAGGTTTCATGAGGCTCTAGGTCGAGAAACCAAAAACAAACAAACACAAATAAAGGCTGAAGTGTTTCTAAAATATGTGGTGATAGGTTTGCTTTCAAATGTCTGAATGGCAAAGTGAGGGTGTTGGGATGGCAGTCCATGAGATTCATTTCTGTGTGTGTATGTCAGTGAACATGCGCGTGCACACACGTGTGTTTGTGCACACACATATGTTGAGGCTCTAGTTCACAGATCTGCAGAGCTGGAGGGTCAAAGCTATGATCCTCCATTTTTTTTCTTGGTATCTTGGTGCACTGGAGCTTGGAGTGACTAGATAATAAGGAGCTGAGGGGTGTGTTGAGCAGTCTATGGTGATACATGCCTAGACAGGAGGGTTATTAGTTCAGGGCTAACCTAGACTATGTGGCAAGACTCTGTCTCAGAAAAGAAAACAAAACCATTGGCATGTGTAGCTCTAAGTTGGCTTCCAAGCCCTGCACTGAATCAGCTTGCAGCACATTTCTCCATGAGTATTACTTGGAGTAAAGTTTAAGTGGCTGTAATTTCAAAGATAGCTCAAAGTGGAATAGAAGGGGAAAGAGCTACTTTTCAACCAGGGTCATGGGGTGTCTTAGGGTTTTATTGCTGTGAAGAGACACCATGACCAAGGCAACTCTTATAAAGGAAAGCATTTAGTTGTGGCTGGCTTACAGGTTCAGAGATTCAGTCCATTATCATCATGGTGGGAAACATGGCAGTGTGCAGGCAGATGTTGTGCTGGAGGAGGCCCTCTCTTCCACACTGGGCAGAGCCTGAGCACAGGACTTTAAATCCCACCTACACAGTGACACACTTCCTCCAACAAGGCTGCACCTCCTAATAGTTTCCATGGGCCAAGCATAATCAAAACACCACATGGAGTATGGCTCAGGATATAAAGTGTGCTAACTATGTGTTTGGCCATAGGTTCCATCCTCAACACCAAAATTTAAAATAGACCATTGGGGGTATAGCCCAGTAGTGGAGCGCTTGACTGGACACATGAGGTCCTCGGCTCAGTCTCCAGCAGTTGGGGGAAGAGTAAAAGTTCTAACTGGTGTTTATCAAGCATGCTCCCTAGAGGACTCTGCTCCAGCCTTTATATTTATTCAATTTTGGTTTCTTGACATAGGATCTCATGAGGCCTAGGCTGGCCTCAAATTGCCATATAGCCTAGGATGACATTTAATTTTAAAAAATTTATGTGTAAGGATGTTCTGCCTGTAAGTATGTGTACCATGTGTGTGCAGAGCCCTTGGGGGAAGAAGAAGGGGATAGATCAGATCCCCTAAAGGCAGCTTTGGCAGACATGTTAGTGCTGGGAACTGAACCCCTATCCTCAGGAAAGGCAGCTAATGCTTTTTTTTTTTTAATTACTTATTTATTTTATGTGTTTGAGTACACTGGGTCTATCTTCAGACACATCAGAAGAGGGTGTCAGATCCCATCACAGATGATTGTAACCCACCATGTGGTTGCTGGGAATTGAACTCAGGTCCTCTGGAAGAGCAGTCAGTGCTCTTAGCTGCTGAGCCATCTCTCCAGCCCTTTTTTTTTTTTTTTTTGAGACAGGGTTTCTCTGTGTGACACTGACAGACTTGGAACTCACTCTGTATAGAATATGGGCTTATTTTGTTGAATGGATTTATCTCTTTTGTGTGTGTGAGTACTTTACTTGCCTATATGAATATTATGCGGTTGCCTGGTACCTGAGGAGGTCAGAAGAGGACATCAAACCATCTGGAATTGGAGTAATAGATGGTTGTAAACCACCATGTGGGTGCCGGAAGGAAATCAAGGTCCTTTGCAGGAGTACCCATGCTCTTAACCACTGAGCCATTGCCCAGAACCCAGAACACGGTAAATATGCTACTGTCTTTTTCTGTGTATACCACTACTACCACTACCTGTTTTTAACTTTTCTTTATTTCTCTTTAATAAAGTTTGACTTCATTTCAGTTTCTTTTCCAAGTGTTTATGTCTTTAA
Source organism: Rhabdomys pumilio (assembly GCA_030674055.1). Taxonomy (NCBI): domain Eukaryota; kingdom Metazoa; phylum Chordata; class Mammalia; order Rodentia; family Muridae; genus Rhabdomys; species Rhabdomys pumilio. Next base: position 34,054,350 of record JANHMN010000003.1, on the reverse strand, counting down.
TCTTTATTAGTGTGAGAAAGTCAACTTTGTAGTTTCAGACCCGGGTGGATCTTTAATGACCACTGAGTTTCTAGCACCCTAGGATCTGGGGCCAAGCACAACCCAGTGCTGAAAGGTTTTGCTGTTTTCAAATACTGCATCAAAATCTGCATCCATTCTTTCCCCCAGTGCTGAGGGTGAACCCAAGGCCTTTCCTGTGCTAGGTAAGTGCTCTACCACTAAACCGAACCTCATACATCCATTCTTGCCACCCGATTTCAGACCTCCAGGCTACATCCGAAGCTAATCCCGATAGCTTCTCAAGTATGATCAAATCATCCCTTGCTTAAAACAGGGAGGTTGGAATGTTCTCAGATAAATCCTAACTTCTCTGGTATGCTGACGATGAAACACTGGATAATTAACCTCTTTTTTTTGAGACAGGTTCTCACGGCCCTGAATTTGCTATGTAGACCAAGCAGAGCTCAAATTCATAGAGACATGCCTGCTTCTGTCTTCAGAGTGGCTGGGATTTAAAGGTATGCACCACCACTAAATCTTAAAACATTTGTTTCTTAATCTACCAAACTCTCTTTGCAAAACCCTGGGGCTTTAATACGTGTCCCTGACAAGTTGAGCAGTACTCTATCCCTGAGCTACACCTCGGGTCCCTTTCGCCTGTTTGTGTTTTGCTGTGTGCTGTCATGTAGTCCTCCTCAAGGCGTTTGTTTTAAAATTTCTTTTTTTCTTTTTAGGATCTCAGCTCTTGATCTAACCCTGAGGGTAATTACCTGGACACTCACTTCCACTGGGTCAGGGTACTCTCTCCTTCCCTCTTCTACTTTCCTCTCCTACCATCTCCCACAAATGGCCCTACATCATCACACTGATTTGTGACAGTAGTATTCTGTTGCCAGCGCTCGCGAAGCAATCCCTGAGGGGGCTAGTACTATCCCGCTCCTATACCGTCTGTCAGGTATGAAGTCTAGTGACCAATGTCTCAGACATTAATCTCAATGATAAATCCGTGAGGACGCAACTGAGCCCTCCAGCAGGGTGCGGGCTAGGTTTTGAAGCATGGAGGCAACGGCGAGCTTCGCCGCCGCCCATCCAGCACGAGGGGAGGGTGGGCTCTGGCCGGGGAAACCGCAGCGGCCGCCTGGGGCGGGGGCGGGGCCGACCGCAGACGTCACTTCCGGTGTACACAGCCGGTCCGGGCGGTGCGCCGGGAGCCGGGGCGCGTCGCAGGTGAGGTACGGGCGCCGGTGGGCGCGGGTCGGCGGGGACTGGCTGGGGGTGGCGGGCGGCGGGTCCCAAGAGTGACTGGCATCGAGGCGAGCTCGCAGGGCGCCGCTTTCCTCGGCGCCGTCCCTCGCCCGCCTGCTGTGGAGGACGCTGGGCTCGGCGGGCGCTGGCCGGGCGGACGGAAGCCCAGAGGGGCCTCTCGGCGCGCGCCCAGGACTGAGACCCTGAGGGGCGCGTCGGCGCTGAAGGACGCGGCTGCCTTGGGCCGCCGCGGGGGATCCGTTCCCGGAAGCTCGCGGCGCTGTGCGCCAAGGGCTGGCGGCCTGTGGGCGACCTGGGTCCCCGGGCACAGGCGGGCGCCGCTGCCCTCAGGCCGCCCCGCGGTTGCCCGGCCCGCCGCGCGCCCCTTCTTGGCTCTCGCTGAGCCAGTGGGCGCGGCGGGGGTCAGGGGAGGGCCGAGGCTGGGCTAGGGCTGAGGAAAGACCCATACCCGTAAGGCGAGCGCAGGGGTCAGGGGTGTGTCTTCCTGCTCCGCGTGGAGCCGGGGAAAAAGAGCATGCCTGTTTGGCATGATAAGAATTTTGTTTATACTTTAACCAAAATTGCCTGGGAAACGCTCAGCCTGGGGAACCCCCAATTTGAAAATAGATTGTCCGTGCCCTTCCCCAACCATTACCATTATGAAAGCGATTCATTCTTCTGTCCTTGTAAAAAACACTCGCGACTGTATACAAAGTGTCAGGAGGGAAAATGACCACGGCCCCACAAGCTACGACTCGGTGACATCAGTAAGTGCAGATATATATACTGTCACTCTTCGAGGTTTTGTAGTAGAGCATCGGGTATCATAATTTATCCATACCCTGATGAATATTTGAATGTTTGTCTCTGTCACAAGGTAAAACACTTGTAGCAAAAAGGATTTTATTTGATTATAGTCTTAGGCTAAATTTACAAGTGAGGGTCAAAGGTAACATTCTGTTTTTCTCCTGTGGATATGCTTGGAAATCCCAACTCAATGTTGTAGAAAATTCCATCTGTGTTTGCTTCTCATAATTGCTTTAACATTTTAAATCTTTTTTTTGTTTTTATTTGTTTATTTACTCATTTCTTTTGAAACAGACTCTCACCGTGTAGACCATATTGGCTTTAAGCTCACAGAAATCTCTATGTTTCAGTTTCTCAAGTGCTGGAATTAAAGACATAGGCCAAGAGTTTTGCCTTTGTATTTGTTTTTATTTTTTAAGACATATTTCCCAAGTGCCAGATAGTCATCCATGTAACCATAGTTGTCTTATTGTTATCCTAGTTTAGGCTTAAAGTTCTAAGAATGTATTTGTAAAGGACACTTACAAGTTTAATTTGGTGTGTTTGGATGTTTTTATGTGCCTTGAAAATAGTAAGTTTTTCCTTTTTGTAATCTTTAAAAATCGTTTCCTTTACAAGTTCAAAGCATACTTTCTTTATATTTGATATTTATGTGTGTGATACATATACATATAAAATATACATATTAAGGTTTCATTTGCTTTCTTGTTGACAAGATAACAGACTCCATATGAAGAGTGCAAGTTTGTTGTGGCAACTTTTCAGTCTGGCATTTGAGATTCTAATCTTCCTCTATTTTTGCACACGAATACGTAGGTTAGCATTGGAGACCAAGATAGAAAAGTTCTCAGATTCCCTTGGCAAGCCTAGATTTTTTTTTCAATCTAAAATTATCTCTGGATTTTTGGAAGACAGCATGCTTTAAGCATCCTTTAAAAAAAAAAACCAAATACAAAATAGTTTACTAAATACTTACTCTGTTGAGGACTTGAAGCCTGCTACACTAGGAGCTGTGCATCTCCTAGGTCTTCTGCACTCCAGGAAGTCACTAGCAGGCTTGAACATCCCATGGGTTTTGTGTGTCCACTCTGTCCCTTCTCCTGTGAGACTTTGTCCTCAGTGGAAAATAATGACCTTCCTAGATGGACAAAGAATGTTGGTTAGAACAAGGCATTGCTTTGTTTGGAGTGAGAAGAGCTCATTGCTGGGTTCTCTCAGTATTAATTCAGAAAGAGCCCCAAGTGTGGAGTTGTGCTCTGTTGAGTTGTGCTCTGTACGTTTTCTCTGCAGATACTGTCCAATGAGGCCCCCTAGTTGGTTGATCTAGTGGTCGCTGCTTGCTTTTTTTCTGTTTCCTTTCATTTTATTTAGTTGTATTTCCTCTTTGCCATTCTTTATGATACAATTCGAGACCTTGAGATTCTATTTATTTTTGTTTTTGGTTTATATGTATGGGTATTTTGTCTGAAGGCTGCACCCTGAGTGGACAGAGCCACTGAAATTAGAAGAGGTCTTTGACTCTCTGAGTCTGAAGTTACAGATGCTTGTAAGCTGCCATGTGAGTGATGAGAAGAAATCCAGGTCCTTTCCAAGAGCGACCAGTGCTCTTAACCTCTGAGCCATCTCTTCAGGCCCTGAACTTACAAGTTTGAGTATGCTAGGTGTGCACTGTACCAGTGAGCTACCTCCCCAGCCCCAGATGCTGCGACTTTGTAAATACTTGGTGAGGGCAGCTGGTTTTTTGTTTTTTTAATAAAGATTTTTATTTATTTTATATATGTAAGTACACTGTCGCTGTCTTTAGACACCAAAAGAGGGTGTCCAGTTCCATTACAGATGGTTGTTAGCCACAATGTGGTTGCTGGGAATTGAACTCAGAACCTCTGGAAGAGCAGTTACGAGCTAACTGCTGAGCCATCTCTCCAGCCTGGTAGCCATTCTTCTTGTTACAAACCAGCCTTGCTCTTGGCTGCCTACCTCAGAGCAGTAGTGTCTGTCTTTTTACCTTGTCTTTATTGTTCCACTTTACCTTGTCTGTCTTTTTGGTTTTTTTGAGACAGGGTTTCTCTGTGTAGCCATGGCTGTCCTGGAACTCACTCTGTAGACCAGACTGGCCTCAAACTCAGAAATCCGCCTGCCTCTGCCTCCTGAGTGCTGGGATAAAGGCATGATCTACCACACTTGGCCTCCCGTATACCTTGATTTATATTTTGCATCTTTTTTCTCAGGGACTGCTCTAGTCCTACTCTGGTTAGGAAGAAAGTAACCCGGTGACTTTAACTAGCTCACAGACACATACAGTACAGGCCATTATTAGCTAAGAGACAGCCTGGAGAAAACTGTTTCTGAAGTATCTAAAGTACCTAGAGAGAGACACCAAAAAAGTTGTGCAAGGTTTCAGGAATCTTGCCTGTTTTGTTCACTGCATTTATCATCAGGGTCTAGAACATACTGTTCTGGAAACAATCGAGAATTTGTTGAATAAATGACCATCAGAGAATAAAATAAAAAGTAATACAAATTTGCTATCTATAGAGGAGATGAAAACATAAACCAAGAGACATTTTGTAAACAGAGTTTGACAAATTTCAGGGAAAACTTTAAATTCAAGCCAAACTGACCCAGCTATAACCCCAAGGAAGGCATGTTTGGAATGTGTTTGTGGCCAGAAAGCTTAAACCTAACTTTATATACCCCAAGAAAGACTTGTGTTTCCGGGAGAGGTTGGGGTTGATGTCTGTAGAAGTTGGGGTGGCGGGTGCAAGAAAGCTAACTTAGACAGTGTGAGGGTTTCTCTGTGCGGAGTCCTGACCAGGAATGGTGATGCATAGTCCTTGCAGTATCAAAGGGAGAGGCCGCCTTCCTTATACCCTTCATAGTTTCATCTGGAAGTTTCTCCCAGAGAGGTGTAGCTCTATCCAAAATGCTGTAGTAGATTCTGGTCTTGAGATGCTGTCTAATCTAGCTGTAGCATGAGGATAGCATCGTAACTTTCTTTTAGTGTTGCCATGAGAACTTTGAGCTTGGTAAAGTTCCAGCTAGGGCTAGCTCTTTTGGTATGGATGTTGTTGTTGGCCTTCTGGTTAATACATCAGTCATCTTGAGCCTAACTTGTCCTCCTGAAACTGTTCCTGGGCTCAGTGACAAAGCTGTTAACCAGACAGTGGGAAGTGATGACAGACAGGCTCTTCCCAAACTGCTCAGGCAGGAAAGCCAACCTGAACGTGTCAAGGGAAACCTTCTGAAGAAGGTTGAGCTTAGCTGATACCGTGGGGAGAGTTAGAGACTCCAGCTCCATTGTAAGAGCAGAGGGTACTTAGATGGTGACAGGAATGAAGCTGCAGAGGTGAGCAAGCCTGGGTTATCTGTGTTACTGCTGGCTCACTGTGCTAATCAGGTTTACTTTACTGCAAAGTGTCGTCCGAATGTTCCTTTGTGTTGTCCTCACAGCCTTATGATACGTTCAGAACTGACATGTTCAGTTTCTATTGCCTCCAGTTAACCTACATACTGCTTTACATTCTAAATGTGGTGTATACGTGCTTACATTTTCTTAAAGCATTTTAAATGCAAATAGTAAAGTTGTAACTACTCTAACATATTTTTTAATATTAATTTTGAGACAAGGTCTTGCTGAGTAGCCCAAGCTAGCCTCAAATTCAAGATCCTTTTGCCTTAGCCTCTCATACTGGTGTATGCCAGCATGCTCTATCTGGCTTCACTCTGTTTTGAGCACCATTTTGAATGGCATGCTTTTTTTCTGTTCATTATTTTCATTTTAAAAATTAGTAAATTTTAAAAGAAATGTCTCTGGTATCCAGTCATATATAGAGGGATCAGAGAGCAAGGACCAGTCAAACTAAAGTCCTGCTTACTAGTTACTGGCCTCTAAGCCACTAAACTTGGTTTACCCAGTATGAAAATAGGAAAGGAAATAATGTTGAGGGTTATAGTGTGGTTTTTATTCTTTTCTTTGAGATGCTGTCTCTTTAGCCTAAACTGGCTGATGTGGAACTTTACTGTGTAGCCTAGGTTGATCTCAAACTTGGTTTTCCTGCCTCAATTTCTGGGTTCATGTATTATAAGCACAAGCCACCACACTAAGCTTACAATGTAGTTATACTATGTAAATATAAAGCCTTTAGAACAGGTCCTGGTGGGAATGTGTTTTTTGTTACTTTCCACACTGTGCAGTACAATAAAATGAGCCTGTAGCTTACATCCATCATGGCATTTGCCGTTCATTTGGTGAGACAGGCACAAGAGACAGCAACAACAAAGGCAGCCAGAGCTCAGGAAAAGCTTCATAGGAGTTAAGATGGTTTAGTCAACATGGCTATATTGAGATAGTGAAAGTTTACTTCTAGCAGGGTTTTATTAAGTAGCCTAAGCTGACCAGGTACTCATTGTGTAGACCAGGATGGCCTTGAACTCAGTGATTCTGTGTCTTAGCATCCCGGATGATGGGACGACAGCGTATATCAGCACTACCATTCATAGCTGATTTAATGGATCTTAAATATAGCTAACCTTTTAGGAAAAATAAAATGTGTTTTTTTTTTTTTTTGGTTTTTCGAGACAGGGTTTCTCTGTATAGCCTTGGCTGTCCTGGAACTCACTCTGTAGACCAGGCTGGCCTCGAACTCAGAAATCAACCTGCCTCTGCCTCCCAAGTGCTGGGATTAAAGGCGTGCGCCACCACCGCCCGGCTAAAATGTCTTTTTTTGAGACAAGATCTGGCTATGTAGCTTGGCTAGCTGAAAACTCTGTTTTTCCCCTCTGCCTCCTTAGTGCTGGCATTATGAGCATATGTGCTCCCACCCCCACTACCTCTCTGCTCACCACAGGTCTTGTTCCAAGGGTGATGTGTCTCCCAGACAACTAGACACAAAGGATTGAAAACAGGAAAGATCTTAGAGGGGTCTGATATTGGGTTACTTTAATGATGGCATGTCATTGTTGTGTGGACAGCGTTCCTTGGCATCTGTGTACTGATGGTACCATTTATAAAATTATACATGCTACTCTTTCTTGTCTTTGAACTTATGTTTAGTTTAGGTAATGAACCTCTTAATGCAATATATGTGGGTCACTACAAGATGATTATTGTAGTTCATGGTGCCATTGGTTTTCTTTTCTTCTTCTTTTCTTTTTGGGACAGGCTTTCACTATGTAGCCTTGACTGGTATCATTTGTTTTCTTAACAAAAGCTTGTGCATTTAATGTAAGTTTTAAGATTCATCCCTTGATATGGCATTCCTTTAAACATTTTTTAAAATTACATTTGAAAATTTATTTGTGTGTGTATATGTGGCCATGAGTATCATGGCATATATGTGGATGTCAGAGGACAATTTGTAGGAATTGGATTTTGGCTGCTACATATGTGGGTCTTGGGATGAAAATCGGATTATCAGGCTTGGGAACAAGCAGCTTGACCCACTGACCCATTGAGCCATCTTACTGGCCCTACTTTTCTGTTAAAAATCTCTCTCTCTTTCTGTCTGTGTCTGTCTTTGTGTGTATGTCTGTCTGTCTGTCTGTCTGTCTCTCTCTCTCTCTCTCTCTCTCTCTCTCTCTCTCTCTTTCTCTCTCTCTCAGCAGGGCTCATTATGAAGCTCTGGCAGGCCTGGACCTTGCTCCAGGCTAACCTGGAACTCACAGATCTCTGCCAGCAATGGGAATGTTTGAATGTAGAATTAGAGCTAGAAACTACCAGAAAAACAATTAAACTTTCTTACTAAAAATGACTTGGGAGTTAGATTTTAATGAGATTCAGTTACGGTTAAGGAACCTGAGAGAGCTCAATCTTCCCTATCCCATCACGCTGGTCCCAGAGGCAGAGGAAACCTGGCTCCTAGACTTGCGTGCCCTAGGCTTTAGTGATCTAGGCAAGGAGAGGTGAAATTGGGCCCTCTCAGCAGCTCCCAAGGACTTGTGCTGCCCCTGAGTCTCCAGGGAGGGGAGGATGCTGTGCTTAAGTAACTTTGTCCTATGCTTTGTGTAAAGGTGATAGGGCCCCTTCCTCAACTGTGTCCACCACTTCCTTTTAGCTTGGGGCTGAAGTAGGAAAGCAGTGATGGCCTGAAAAAAGGGAAAGAACCATGACCTCCTTTTCTTCTGGAGCACACCAGGTGGCACATTTAGTTTGTTGGCTGGATTTTTGAGAATTGGGGCCACAACTGCAGGAAAAGATAAGTTCTAAGTCTGTGAGTTGTTATTGTAATGTGGGATTGGGGTGGATTTGTCTAGTGAACCAGAATGAGGAGTTGCTGAATATGCCTAAGCTAGCCCAAGGCTTCTTGCAGAGTGGTTGTTTCCATTTGAGTCTGGAGATGTGCCAAGTCCTGTGCTCTATAGAGTTTAACCACTCCATTCTACTAAGGAAACTGACGCACAAGATTTCAGTTGACCTGTTTAAGGTCATGGAGTTACTAAGTGCCTTTCACTCTGCTGATATTTATTGAGAGCAGAAATTCACATCTATATGAATAGGAGTGCCCAAGTCATAGCAGTAGTCCCTGCATTTTGGCAGGACCTGCCTTCCATGAAGTTCTTTTTTGTATTGGAGCATCTTTCACCTAGTAGTAGGTAAGGGCCTTTTGAAAAGTCCATTGAACTAGGCAGTACTTCTGTATCCCTGATGTCTGGAGAAGGGCTGTGCATACATTTGGACCTCAGTAGTTGAGTATGTGAAGGCTCGTGATCTGGGAAAGTGGCAGACTAGGAAGCTGGCATAAGCCTTTCCTGCTTAGGGAGCCCATGTGAGGAAATATCATAGAATTTCTACATTTCTGGCCTTGGGGGGTAGCTCAGTGCAAGAATGTTTGCTTAGCATAGGTAGAGTCCTGGGTTCAATACTCATCATACACAGGCAGGCAGGCAGGCAGGCAGGCGTGTGCACGCATGTGCGTGTATAAACACGCCGTCTCCTTCCCCCCAAATATCTGAAATGTTTATGGGGAAAACAGGTTCCTAGTTTTGTTTCTGACTTGCTGGTCTTCTTGACAGATGACAGGGCTTGCAGGGGATATAAACATAAGAGTCAGCGTGCCCAGCTTTGAGGAGAGAAACACCATAATTATCCAATAGTGAAATCGTTTCTGGGTGCCTTACATGTTCTTTATTTTTGTTTTTGAAATAGAGCCTCACTGTGTAGCCCTGGTTGCTCTTAAATTTTTTCTCTGTCTCTCTTTGCCTCTCCCCTCCCCTCCTTTGAGACAGGGTCTCTGTGTAGCCCTATCTGTCCTGGAACTCAATATGTAGACCAAGCTGGGCTCAGACTCACAGAGAGTGCTCATATTAAATTATGCCAAGCCTAAAGTTGATCTTCCCAAGTGCTGGTGTTAGAGATTTATGATACCAGGTCTGGTCACAAATTATATTAAATTTCTGAAAGTGTTTAAATATACATAATACTTCATAGTTTAAAAAAAGTAATTTTTGAGTTATCTTTTGACATACTAAGTAGCAGTGTAGAATTTTAAGTTTTCTTGAATAATTTTCTTTTTAAAAGATTTTTATTTTAGGTATATTAGTGTTTTGCCTGTATGTATGTACATATGTACGAATGTACACCATGTGCATGCCTGATACCTGTAGAGGTCAGAAGAAGGTGTTGGGAGCTGAGTGGTGGTGCACACTTTTAATCCCAGTACTCAGGAGGCAGAGGCAGAGGCAGGTGGATCTCTGAGTTCAAGGGCAGCCTGGTCTACAGAGTTGAGTTCTAGGGCAGCCAAGGCTACACAGAAAAACCATATTTGAAGAACCAAATCAAACCAAACAAAACCAAAAAGAAAGGGTGTTGGATCTGGAACTAGAATTATAGATGGCTGTGAGCTATCTTGTGGGTGCTGGGATGGAACCCAAACCCTTTGGAAAAGCAGCCAGTGCGCTTAGTCACTGAGCCATCTCTGTAGCCTCTTAAATAGTTCTCTAAAGGATACAATAATAAGTTTGTACCAGTCCAACTTGTTTTGCAAATATTCAGACTATTTTTTTTCTTTTTCAGACAGTGTCTTCCAGTGCTCAGGTTGGCTTAGAACTCTGTGCTCTAGCCTAAGTTTTCTAAGTTCTGGGTTGTATGTGTATATCCGAATGCCAGACTTGAAAGATGTTTTGATGTGTTAGTTGTGAAATACCTATTTGATTTTCTTCCATGTTGGCATACAACCTCTGAAATTTGGGGAGCCTCTGAACTAATACATTTTTGTATATTAATGAGATCACTGGGCTGGCAGCCCCTGGAGAGCTTGAGGCTGGGTGCTGGTCACCCAAAAAACCTTAAGTGACTTTTGAGGATTACTACTTAGAGTTTCACTCAGGCCTGTAGGATAGAGAGAAACTGAGTGAACTGGTTATTAGTGGTTGGGGTTTCATATCCTCCTTCCTGAGTAATGAGGCCTCCATATATGCCAAAGGCTGAGGCTCAGAGCTTCAAGAGGTTTCTAGAGAATGGCACACTTGGAAAGGGCTTGGATGCTTTGTACCCCTTCCTAAGTGCTCTGCTCTGTGCATCTCTTCATCTGTGTTGTTGGTGATACCCTTTATAACAAACTAGTAAATGTGAGTAAGTCAGTTCTGTAAGTTCTATGTGGTACAATAGCAAATTAACTGAACTCAGTCTCCTAAAACCCCAACTGTGACAGTACAATCCTGAATCTTAGCACTTGGGGTATAGGGTGAAGGAGGAGGATCATGAGTTCAAGACCAGTTATATAAAGGAACCTGGACTTTCGGTAGAAAGTGACAGTCTCTTGGGACAGAATTTTCCTATGGGATCAATCCCCACCTCCAGTTAGATAATTAATTAGAGCCATCCCTTTAGCCCTAGTCAAGACCATCTTAGTTTATAAATAGAAGCTTTATCTGAGCAAATGTTTCAGAAGTGTAAGAGCCAATTTTGCCAGATGCAGTAGTGCATACCTTTGATCCTGCACTCTGGATGCTGAGGCAGGAGGATCATAAGCTTAAGTTCAGCCTTGGCTCCGTAGTAAGATTGTTCCTACCCCAAAAACCGGAGCATTGTCAGACTTTGCTGATGTTCTAGGTTGATATTTGTGGACAACACTCTCCTTAAGATTCTGAGACAGAGTCTCTTTGTGGATCCCAATCTGGCCTTGAACTCCTGATCCTAGTGCCTACTTCTCAAGTGATGTGATGTCAGGCTTTGCCATCATGCCCAGGTCTCCTTTTGAACATCTCTGTTTGGCAGATTTGTGTTGTGATGTTTGGTTTGCTCTGTTTCTGTGGTAAACTTACTTTATAAGTTCCAGCATTTTGCCCAATAGCAACAAGTTCTGAGAGTTTAAAGATATCTGTGAGAGCTGGAGAGATGGCTCAGAGTTTACAAGCATTTGCTGTTCTTCCTAGAAGACCTGGGTTCAATTCCCAGCTCTCGCATGGCAGCTCACAACCACCTGGAACTCCAGTTACAGAGAATTCGACATCCCTTTATATAGATATACGTGCAGGCAAAATACTAATGCATACAAAATAAAAATAAAGATTTGGATTTGTGTGTGTGTGTGTGTGTGTTTATTTGTTTATTTGTTTATTTATTTATGCCTGTGTTTGTTTATGTACACCATGTGCATGCAGGTGCCCTTGGAGGCCAGAGGGTGTCAGATCACCTTAAACTAGAGTTACAGGTATTAGTTGTAAGCTGCCTGATTTGGGTGTTGAGGGCCAAACCTGGGTCTTCTGTAAGACCAGTCACTCTTAACTGCTTATCCATTTCTTCAGCTGCACTAATCATCAATTTAAACAGAATTAAGCCTGTCCCTAAAAATGACTGTTTAACACATTTGACATATTTTTTTCTAAAGCCCTGTTATTTTAGATTAAATCTCAACTGTGCTGCCGCGCGGTGGTGGCGCACACCTTTAATCCCAGCACTTGGGAGGCAGAGGCAGGTGGATTTCTGAGTTCGAGACCAGCCTGGTCTACAGAGTGAGTTCCAGGACAGCCAAGGCTATACAGAGAAACCCTGTCTCGGGGGAAAAAAAAACAAAAAACCCAAAAAAAACTCAACTGTGTTGACTTTGTGGTTAGAACAGTTTTTCTTCTTCTTAAATGAAATGATAAGTTGTTTGTAGATCACTAGATATCAAATGCCTTAGAACCACTAATGATAACCTGCTTTGGTTGTGTGGAGAAATGCCGTATTTTGTGGTAAAGCCTTACAGGACAAATGTCAGCTTAGAGGCAGTCCGCACCTGTGTCCCCTTCTACTGTAGGCTGATAGCTGCCCAAAAGCGGGAGCTGTGTCTCTTTTGTTTATGTCTGGGTGACTTGGCTGGTTTTCTGTGCAGGTGAAGCTTGACCATCTACCTACTTGATGGTGATGGGGATAGAACCTGAGACCTCACATGTGCTGGGCAAGTGCTCTACCACCAAGCTATGGCCCCAGCTTCTGCCACTGTTACTGTTGCTGCTGCTGCTGCTGCTGCTGCTGCTGCTACTGCTACTACTACACTTTTTAAATATTTCTTTTATTTTTATTTATGAATGTATTTGTGTCACCTGTATGTGGGTGCTCTACATATGGAATCCCCTGGAATTACAGGAGGAGGTGAAGCTGTCTCACATGGATGCTGGGAACAGAACTCTAGTCCTCTAGAAGAGCATCAAGTGCTTTTAATTGTTGAGCCATTTCTCCAGCCCTTCTGTCATGTCTTGGCTAGAAAAACAGTAACTTAATCTTGACCTGCCTAGACTTTTCATGGACTATGTGTGTGCTGATAGGATTTCCATTTCAGCAGTCTGTGCATTAGTCTTTGAATTAACATGCTTTAGCATTCATTTCCATGTGATAGCTGGCATCTGGCTTTGTTCAGTTTTTCTGTTAAGACAGCCTCTCATGCACAGAAAATGGTATGGGCTTGGTGGACACGGAAGAGTCATTTCCTTTCCTCTGGCCTTGGCGCTCCTGGCCTGGCCTGCCTTTCCGTTTAATGATACTCCTCCTTGCTCAGTGATTTGTGTTCAGGAAGCTGGGCAACGATTACTTTTGTTTCTGGTTTGTGAACTTCTTCCTCAACTTCCTCTTTTTACTGACCTTGCCCAGGAAATGAGGCGGCTCCTGACTGACTGCTGTTGAGCACTGATTTGAGGTGGCAGATGATGAGGCCTTAGGGTCTGAGACATGCCACACTTTCCACCTTTGTGCATTCCTCCTCTGGGAGACACAGGAACATTTTGTGATAGGGTTGAGATGGTGTTATGTCCTCCTCAGGTCTGGGATTGAGGAAGATTGCTACTAAAAACTCTGAGGTGAAGCTTTTTTCAGCTTGAACAGCATGGCCGGGTGTTCTGGCATGGAAATAAGGGTCAGTTGAAGGGATGAGTCTGCTGCAGGAAAGGATGGGAATGGGGTAGGGAAGGTGGCTCAGTGAGTAAAGTACCCACAGCACAAGCATGAAGTCTCGAGGTAGGATCCCTGACACCTGTATGAAAAAGCATCTGTGGGCAGGGAGCATATAGACCCTGTGTTCACCAGCTCACCAGTCTAGCTGTGTGAGTGCAGGGTTCATTGAGTGACTGCCTCAGAAGATAAGGTGGAGAGCAGTTCAAGAAGACACCCATTGTTGACCTCTGGCCTACACAAGCACACACAAACGCAAATCTGGGAATGTGATTATGGGTTCTTGAAGTGGCCTTGCAGGCAGGTAGGAAGTAAACTGAAGAACCCTGGTCGATCCAGAGCCTTGGTCTCTGGGACTCCCCTTCTTGAATTGTTTTCTAAACCACTAAGGTAGCATTTATCTATCATCTCTTTAGTAACGATACCTTGCAGTGTCTTGGGATCTTGTGCCTTAATTCGTAGGAGAAGGTTGTAACATATCTCCAGTAAGGAAGGTTGTTTGTTTGTTTATTTATTTTTGAGACAGTTTCTTTATATAGCCCTGCTGTCCTGGAACTCCATTGACCAGGCTGGCCTTCAGCCAAGCTCAGAGATCCACCTGCCTCTGCCTCCTGATGTCGAGATTAAATGCGTGCACCACCACTGCTTGGCCAGAGAAAGTAACTTGATTGGTCTTATTTTGAGACAAGACTGTGCTTTGTAGCTAGACTACCCTTGAATTCTCATGATCTCCTTACCTTAGCTTTCTAAGTATTGAGAAAACAAATATGATGTACTACCACATGCAGCCAAGAAATAATTTCATAATATATTAGGTAACTTGAAAGTGCTCAAAGCATTTGTGATCAGGGTTTCTCAGTGCTAGCACTGTTGGTATGTTGGGGTGGAAGATCCCTGCTGTGAGGGTTGCTGTGTATTTTAGAGGATGTTAAACAGAGTCTCTGGTTTCTACCCTAGATGCTACCCATCTACCACTAGATGCTGCTGGCATTTCCTCAGTTGTGACAACCCAAATGAGTATGAGGAGCCAGGAAAGAAAATCACTTTCCTTAATGCCTCATAGGTAGGCCAGCCATGGTGAGAACTACTATGTTAAAGGATTGAATACTGAGTTACTAATCTTGTAAGAAGGAGTAAAGTACAATGCTTAGTTCTGTGGCCTTATACTCTTTTGTTCATTTTTTGATACTGAACCTCACACTGTAGCTTTGGGTGGCCTTTAACTCTATATGTAGACCAGGCTGGCTTCAAACGCAAAGAGATCATCCTGCCTCTGCCTCTGGACTGGTGGCATTAAAGGCATGCCACCATGAAAGCACACAGTCTTTTCTGTGTGCTTTCATGGGCACAGTGGAGCCTGAGCACTAACATTCTGTTTCTGATGCTCACAGAAGGCATTCTCCTGGGGGATGTGCCTTGGGTTGGGACACAGCTCAGAGATAAAATGTATAAGGTCCTTCCTCCTCTCTGACCTTCCTTCCTCTTTTTCTTTCTCCTACTTTCCTCTTTGATCTTGCTGTACAGTCCAGGTTGCCCTCGAATTCACTATCCTTCTGCTATTATCTCCCAAGTTATTTTTGCATATTTTCTGAATATATGTGCACATGAATGGGTGGGTATGAGTGTGCATTGGCCATGGGCATGTACAGGTGCTCATGTGCATTGTGTCCATGTGTGTGGGGACCAGAGGTCAACCTTGGATATTTCTCCTCAAGAGTCATTTACCCTGGACCTGTTTTGGTTTTTGAGCCAAAGTCTCTCTCTCTGGAACTTGTTACTCATGGCCAGTGAGCCCCAGGAACTCTGTTGTTTCTCCTTCCCCAGCACTAAGATTGTAAGCATGTATTTATATTCAGCCTTTTCACATGGGTGTTGGGAAATCAAACTCTGGTCTTTGCTTTCATGGCAAGCACTTTACTTACTTGTATGGGCTCAGTCCTTGATTCTTGAATGCCTTGAATGAAGTCAGTGATCTTGTACCTTGGAGATAGCAGGGACGTACAGGGGAGATGGTAAACTGTGTTTTAGGTCAGTAATGCTATGTAGAAACAGAGTCTGACAGAACACAATGTGGCTCTTAACTCAGTCTTTATCAAAACTACTTCTAAGACATCCCAAGAGGCCCAGAGAGCCTTCTAGATGCTAGGAGGGGACATGTAGACTGGTTGTGACAGGGAAGATGGGTCATGAGAGAAGTAGGTGGTATTAGGATGAGGAAGGAGGCATAGATGCCTGGGAAGGGCAGTAGTGCACAATATTCCCAGGGAGGCTATGGTTGGTGATACCAGAAACAGCAAGGATGCCCCACAGGCTGTGAGGAGCCATAACACTTGCAGATGGCTGGGAGTAGGAGGAGAACTAGGAGAACATGCCCACCAGAGAGCTTCACTTTTAGATGTGGTCACAGATAAGAGGAGCCAAAAGAGCTCGGACTAAGGAGGGACAGACTAAGGACTGGATCTTCTAAGGTTTCTCCTTTTGCCTAGATGGATATTTTAAATTTATGATTGTTGAGTAAAAGTTTTCAAAGCATTTTTCTGGAGCTCATTTCTAAATATGGTTTGTGTCAGTCTGAACTAAAAACATGGAAGTGGTTGGGCTTTGAACTTCATAGACAATGACTTAACCAATCTGCCTAAGGAATTTCCTGCAGTGTCTGTGTGTTAGCATGGGGAGATGTTTGGGTTTTGCTCCCCTGGGGTTGGACAATAGAGAACATTGTGGTGTGCTTACAAGTTATTTTCCCTCTTTTAGAAGGATTTGTCTGTGACAGCAGTTTTCAACCTGTTTGCATATCAGATATTATGCATATCATATATTTACATTATTATTCACAACAATAGCAAAATAACAGTTATAAAGTAGCAACAAAATAATTTTATTGTTGGGGTCACCACACATGAGGAAGTGTATTAAAGGGACTATTAAAGAGGCACTCTATTAGGAAAGTTGAGGCTCTATGACGTCATTATCTTAGTATTTATAACTTTATTGACATACAACTCACGTGCTATATAATTCATTTATAATTCAGTGATTTCAAGGCTATTTACAGGTCATGTAGCCATTAACTATACAAATTTTAGAGCATTTTTGTAGCCAGGTGTAGCAGAACATACCTGTATTCCCAGTACCTGGGAGGCTGAGAGTGGAAGATCATGACTCCATAGCCAGTTTGGATTACACAAGACACCATCTCTGAAAAGATTTTTATCCTCTCATCCTTCCCTTGAGTATTACACCAACCTATTATTCAGTAAATTACCTAAGGTGGGCAGTTTGTGATCACAAACTTCGTTTGTGCATGTGTGTAATGTTGGGTATCTTTCTCAACTACTTACCATATTTTTAAGACAGAATCTCTCACTTGAACCTGGAGTCTACTGATTCAGCCAGAATATTTGCCCAGTAAATCCCAAGGATCCTCCTGTTTCTTCCTTCCCAGCTTTGCTGTTACTAGCATCCTCTGTTGTATCTGTTCTGTTTATTTATTCATTTATTTATTTTTTTGAGACAGGGTCTATGTACATATAGCCCTGACTGTCCTGGAACTCACTATGTAGACCTGACTGATCTTAAACTCTCAGAGATCTGCTTACCTTTGTCTCCTGAGTACTGGGATTAAAAAGCATACTTTATCATATCTGTCTTTTTTAAAAGATTTTTTTGTTGATGTTTTGCCTGCATGTATGTATGTGTATTGTGTGCATACCTGTGCCCAAAGAGGTCAGAAGAGGGTGTCACATATCAGGTCTGGAGTTGCCAAAGTTTGTGAGCCACTGTGTGGGTACTAGGAATCAAACCTGGGTCCTTCGTAAGTGCAGTGAACATTAAATACTAAGCCATCTCTTCTGTTTCCTTTCCATTTTTTTTTTAAAGGCTGAATAATTTTCTACTGTTTGATTATGCCATTTGTTAGTTGACTAGATGGTTCACATTGCAATTTTTGGTTGTTAGAAATAATACTTGGGACATTTATGTGCTGTTCTTGGTGTAGACATGCTTTTTATTTCTCTTGGTATATACATAGGAATAAAGTGGCTTAGCCATGTGATGGTTCTATGTTTAACCATTTAGAGAGGTGTCAGCTGGTTTTCTAAAGCTTCTGTACCATTTTCCTTACCTGTGAGCAATGTATGAAGATTATAGTCTCTTTATGTCCTTCACAACATTTGCTACTCATTGTTGCCAGGCTAGTGGTTATGAAGTGGTGGCTTGTGGTTTTGATTTGTGTTTTCCTCATAGTGAATGATTCTAAACATCCTTTCATATGCTTTATGCATAACTCTGGAGAGTTCATTTATGTTTGACCATCAGTTTGGGAACTGTAAAGAAACAGGAATATATATCTGACTACAGAAGCAAGGAAGGAAAGTATAAGTGTGCATACATATGTTTGTTTATCAAAAGAAAGATGCCGTTAACAGATTTATAGATGGTAGAGAACCAGAGTTTTCTAATCACATTAAGCCTGGGCTTGGCTATGGGGGTCCCTAATGATCCTGAAATCTGGCCTTGACTTTGGAGATGGAAACCATAATATCTGCCTTCTCCACATTTGTGGGATGGTGGTGGTGGTGACAGATCCTAGGGCCTTGGACAAGCCAGGCAAGTGTTTCCACTGAGCTGCATCCTTGGAGTGCATCATCCATCTTAAAGTCACAGGTACACATCCTGTGCCAAGTCTTCAGATCTGACATGGTTCAGGGAGAGGTAACTTGACATAAGAGCTGTTTTCTTGGACTTACAAAACTAACGTAATCTAAACAATCAGAAACTCACTGATGTCAGGTTTCCAGATAGCCTGCCAGCAAACTTGTTGACTGTAGGGACCTGGCAGTCACAAAGCAGTGCTGTCCTTCTGTGCCAGCTGCTGAGGTGTATGAAGTGAGTGAGATGGCCAGAAAATTAGAAGGTGTCAGTAAGAAAAGACTTTATTGTTGTCAAAGTGACCCTTGTTTCTACAGTTGAGCAGAGAAGGAATTACTAGGATGGGGGGACGGGATGAGAATAGGAGGCTAGGTAGGGTAACAGCTTCCTAGAAAAGGCTCCAGCTGTACCAAGTGCTAGATGCTCTAAACGAACTGGACATGTGGCTAGACAGTGCTGAGTGAAGGTGTAGGTTAATGAGGATGGAGAGTGGCCAGCTGTGAGTGGGTCATGTGTGGAGTTTGATTTTACTTTATGGTACATGTCAGTGGACATGAGTGTATGTAAATTTTAAGAAAATTACATACAGAAAAGAGATTTTTAAAAATGTTGGTAGAAAAGAAAAAAAATGAAACCAAGGACTGAGCTGATATAATTGTTCTGAGACTATAGAATAACTTAGCCAAGATGTACGGTTAGTGGTCATTAATGAAAAATAGGTTGAACCGGGCAGTGTTGGCTCTCAGCACCAGGGAGGCAGAGACAGGAAAGTCTCTGAGTTCAGGGCCAGCCTGGTCTCTGGAGTGAGTTCTAGGACAGCCAGGGCTACACAGAGAAACCCTATATCAGGAAAAAAAAAAAAAAAAAAAAAGGAAGGAAGGAAAGCTGGTTGAAAAGGCCACAGGAAGCTGGGCAGTAGTGGCACATGCCTTTAATCCCAGCACTTGGGAGGCAGAAGCAGGCGGATTTCTGAGTTTGAGGCCAGCCTGGTCTACAGAGTGAGTTCCAGGACAGCCAGGGCTACACAGAGAAACCCTGTCTTGAAAAAACAAAAAACAAAAAACAAAACAAAGCATGGTACATATATATGGTGAGTGTGTGTGCACACAAATGCCGAAGCTTGTGTGGCGGTGAAGGAACAGTCTTTGGGAGTCAGTTCTCTTCCACTGTGGGATCCAGGGATCAGACTCGGGTCATCAGACTTGCACAGCAATGCTGTTACTCGCTGAGTCATCACACCCAAGTATTTGGAAAAGGAATATGGAGGGAAGGATTGGATTAATCAAGCACACACTGTATGTGTGCATTGAAGTGTCACATTGAGTGAGATTAATATGTATACCTGCTCTATGTCAATAAGAATATATGAGTGCTTTTCTTACTGGAATACTCAATTTTGTTGTTGAGTTGTAGGCATCTCTCTCCCTCTTTTTTATTTTATTTTATTTTATTTTAGAGAGGAAGAGCCAGAGTGAGTGAGCCTGAGTTCAGAGTTCAGAGAGCAACTTTTGGGAGTCAGTTTTCTTCTTGCATCTTTTGGTTTGTTTAAGACAGAATCTCTTTATGTTGCCCTAGCTGTTTTGTAACTCACTGTGTAGACCAGGCTGCTCTTGAACTGAAAGGGATCCTCCTGCCTCTGTCTCTCTGACAGAGAAATTAAAGCCATGTGCCTGGCCCTCTTCTTTTTTTAAATGTGTATATGTGTGTGCCTTTGCAGATGTAGGTGGGTGTGCGTGTGTGCCTTTGTAGATGTAGGTGGGTGTGCATGCCTTTGGGGTGGAGTTCACCAGATAGTCTAGAATTGCTGGACCAGTGAGCCCTAGCTAAGGATGCTTCTGTAACAAGCTTGAGCTACTATGCCCAGGATTTTTACAAGGGCTTTATGAAATGAACTCAGGTTCTTCATACTTGCAAGGCAAATACTTCTGCCAACTGAGCCATCCTTAGCCCTAGAATCAGCCATTCTTGTAAGCTCTGATTCATTTTGGTGGGAAATAGTATTAGGGGCATACATTACAACTGGATTGGGAATTCTTACTTTTAAGGAGAGCTAGGAAATATTTTTTGGCAAAGGAAAAAATAAATCAGACTGATTTTCTCCCTCCCTTTCCCCTCTTTTTTCATTTTTCCTTTTTAGTTTTTTGAGACAGGTCTACTTCGATTCATAGACCAGGCTGGCCTTGAACTCAGAGATCCACCTGCTTCTACCTCTTGAGTGCTTCGATTAAAAGCAAGCTCCATCATGCCTAGCTTAAGACTGATATTTTCAATTCAAGTAGATGAAAGGATTTTTATTTAATTTTATATTGTCAACATGTAACTCTAGAAAGGTGAAACATAAGGTAACTAAAGCTGGCTGTGGTCGCTCATGCATCACAATCCTAGCACTTGGGAGGGTAAGGACCATGATTTTGAGACCAGCCTGGTCTACATAGTAAGTTTTAGGTCAGTCTGGTCTATATAGTGAGAACCCATCTCAAAAACAAACAACCAACCAACAGCTGGGCATGGTGGCTCACTCTTTTAATCCCAGCATTTAGGAGGCCAAGACAGGAGGGTCACTATAAATATGAAGTCACCCTGAAGTCACTATATAGTGAGACCTTGTCTTGGGGGAAAAAGGAAACACAACAAAGAAAACATGGCATAATTGAGTCATTTGTCTGCTTATATTTTAGGGATTAAAAACATTGAATATTTTTAAATTACAGAGCTGGGGAGATAGCTTAGTGGATAAAGTACTTGCTGTGTGAATGTGAGGACTTGGATTTGGATCGCTAGTTTCCACAGAAAAGCCAGGAAGGCACTGTGCACCTGGAATCTGATTGCTGGGGGCAGAGACAGGAGACCTCAAGGGCTTGCTAGTCTGGCTGAGTCAGTGAGCTCCAGGTTTAGTGAAGAGTTACATCTTTCTATACAAGTAAGACTAAAACACATTATAGGTTGAAAGAAATGTGGCTTGTATTCTTGCCTTTGCTTTTCTGTGTACCTTACATGAAACACTTTCATTGATTTTGGATGTAGCCTCAACACTTTTTAAAAATGTATGTATATTACATGTAGAGAGATGCGTCAGTGGGCAGGATCACTTCCTGTGCAAGCATAGGGACCTGAGTTCAGATCCCAGAATAAATGTAAAAAGCTGAGTGTGCCCATAATCCCAGCACTTTGAGGGCAGAGACAGGAAGATTCGAGACTTGTTGGCTGCCAGCCTAGTACCAGGTTCAGCAAGACCTTGTGCCAGAGGAATAAGGCAGAGGGTGATGGAGCAGGACATACAGCACTGACATCACACTCAACATATGTGTGTGTGTGTGTTTGTACTTGACCTCTGTTTTAGTTCTTCCTATGTCTTTTTTTTTTTTTTTTTTTTTTTTTTTTTTCTGATATAGGGTTTCTCTGTGTAGCCCTGGCTGTCCTAGAACTCACTCCAGAGACCAGGAGTCATAGTAGTCATATGTAGTCATAGTTCTTATTTCCTGGTTCTCAAGTGTCACATAGAATACCATTCAGAAAAATTTCAGGGGTTTTTCCTCTTCTTTTGCTTTTTTTTATTTATTTGTTTATGTACTTATTTAATTCTATATCATTTGAGTCAGTGTCTTTCTGTGTAGCTCACACTAGCCTCAAACTCACTATGTAGCTGAGGCCTTCCTTGTACTCAGGATCCTTCTACCTCAGCCACCTAAGTTCTAGACTTTACAAGTGTACAAGCTTGGCTTTTACAGGTTTTTTTGTAGGGTCTAAAATGCCTGCTTCTTAGCTAGGGAGAGGATGTTTGCCTATCATGCTTGAAACTCTGGGTTCAAGCCTCAAGACCACATAAAATGAGGCCTAATGTCACAGGGTTATAATGCAGCCTCTGATCTCAGCACTTGTGGGGTGGATGCAGGAGAGTCAGAAGTTTAAGATGGGGCTGGAGAGATGACTCAGCAGCTAAGAGCACTGACTGCTCTTCCAGAGGTCCTGAGTTCAATTCCCAGCAACCATATGGTGGCTCATAACCATCTGTAATGGAATCCGATGCCCTCATCTGGTGTGTCTGAAGAGAGCAACAGTGTACTCACATACAATAAATAAATATTTAAAAAATATATGCTAAAAAAGAAGTTTAAGATAATCCTCAGCTATTTGAGTCTTAAGTCAGCCTGGGGTACATAATAAGACCTTGTCTGGCTAGGCGGTGGTGGCACGCCTTTAGTCCCAGCACTTGGGAGGCAGAGGCAGGCGGATTTCTGAGTTCGAGGCCAGCCTGGTCTACAGAGTGAGTTCCAGGACAGGCCATACAGAGAAACCCTGTCTCAAAAAACAAAAACAAACAAAAAAAAAAAAACAAAAAAAAAAGATCTTGTCTGTAAAATAAAGTTTATTTTGAGAGAACTGATCTTTTTATCTTAGTCTTTTTTTTTTTTTTAAATAGAGTCTCTCACTATGAAGGCCAGTCTGGCCTCTAATTCACAGAGACCCTCTGATCTCTTCCTTCCTGAGTGCACCACACCTAGTTTAGTGTCCTTTGAAGACATTCTAGTTTGTCTTCATTAGTGAGTGATTATTAATGAAGAACTCAGGGCTGGCAAGATGACTTAGCAGGCAAAAGTGTCTTCCACCACATGGTGGGAGAAACAATTCCTCCAACTCACCTGACCTCCGCATATGCGCTGTGGTATGTGTGTCACACACACACAAAAGAAATGTAATAAATAGAATTTTTAAAAAATGAACTTGTGGCCAGAGTGAGTGGGGCCGGAGTAATCGGGAGAAAGGAGGGGGAATAAAAGAACTTGTTTGTTGGACTGAAGTATATGTAACTCAGTAGTAGAACATTTGCTTAGTTCTGTCATAAGCTTAGTTAGCCCTTGGTGCCATCCACTAAAACAACTAACCAAACAACCAAACCTGTCTGTGTAGGTAATTGGCAGGAGGTTCCTCTTTATGGTATCCTGTCTCCTTCATGGGAGCTGGCAAACTTGGTATCAGATGGGAAGTATGGGAGAGATGAAGCTGATTAGATTGTTTCCCACTCCTGATCTCTGTAGCTGCCCATTTAGAGCTGGCCACTTACCCAGCTCCTCCAGGAAGCATTGGTTACCTCATTGTTCCCCTTTGGCTCTGTGGGATCTAGGAAGTGGTCAGCTCTGCTCTGCTGTATCTTAGAATACAACACATTTCCTGAGCTCTCTGTCTCTCAGCAGTGGCTCCCATTTAAAAAGACCAGGCTCAAACCTTCCTGTTAGGCTGTGATTCTCTTGTGAAGAGCTTTACGATTAGGCTACCTGGATTGAGGAGAATGCCAAGGTAAGCTCTTGTGGTCCTACATTGAATCTTCTTGTGATCTCATTGCTGACAGCAGAGCTGTTTGCTGCTCTGTGTTCTCTGTTGCCTGAATGAATGAAATGGACTGGAAATTGATTTCTGACTGAGACTAAGGATGTAATGGTTAGATCAGGGAGAGCACTTCCTACCATGGTGAGGTCCTAGATTTGATCCCTAACAGCATGCACACACATAAACACGCTCTATATTTACAAATCACAGCCATCATATTTTAGTCAAACAGGAACTTCTAAGGAATTCATTCAGAAATTCATTTCTCTTTGCTTAGTGTATTGAAGTAGACGTTAAGGTTCATGAAGCATGTGCTACCTCCCATCCTAGGGTGGGTAGGTTTCTGTTTGGTTTAGGCATTAGGTAACTCAACAAAACCTTTGTTGTTTATCAGTAGTGTTTTTCCAGGCAAGTAAAGATAATGAGGCCTGCTTATCTTCCCTTGTCTTATGTGATATCATCAAACAATGCTTAGTATGTTCCAGACATTATTCTGTTTTTGATATGTATGGGCTTATTTAACTCAATAACAGTAGATACTCTTATTATCTCTGCTTAAAGATGATGACATCTCTACAGAGAGGCTGAAGAACTTACTCAAGGTCACATTACTGGTCAGTGCAGAACCCAGACCTCACCGAGCTAGTCAGACCTGCAAGGCCACTCTCTTAGTGACTCCCCCAGAAGGAAGGCTGCTTCCCACCACTTTCCTGAGCGAATAGCACTTTGCATTTTCTTGCTAGGGGCCCAAGGTTGCTCTTACACTGGTTCTCCATCTAGTTTCAAGAATGTTTTCTGTTGTTTCAAATAGAACTGTTGGATATTTTGAAGGAATGAATGTAATTGGTCTGTATTTAAATCTGTTGAGAACCTTTGCAAGTTATGTGGTGTTGAAAAGGTGCCATTTAACCTACTGAAGTGTAATTTTCTGATGTGCTTGAGAATTGTAAGTAGCATTAGAATTTATGAAGACATTACTGGATGGCTGAACTAACTTGTACAGCCTTTCACAGTGAGTATTTCCGTCCATACTGTGTGCAGTTTTCTATATTTTGATTGTTCTCCTGGTGACAATTTTATTAAGAGAGTATGGAAGAGAAATATTTTTTAATAGTTTAGTCCTTGGAAGATAAATGTGGATCAAATGCATATGAAAGACAGATAGCATCAGGGAGAATTTTCTAAAAAAAAAAAAAAAAAAAAAAAAAAGAGGGGGAGAGAAAGAAAGAAAAGGAAGAAAGAAAAGAGCCAGATAGTACTGTTGTATATCTCTGATCCCAGCACTTGGGAGACATAGGCAGATGGACCTCCTGGTTTGAGGCCAACCTGGTCTACATAGTTAGCCCCAGGACAGCCAGGGCTACACAGAGAAATGCTGTCTTGAAAACAGAAAAAGAAAAGAAAGTATAGGGGCTGGAAAGGTGGCTAAGTAGTTAAGAGCACTGATTGCTCTTGCAGAGAACATGGGTTCAATTTTCAGAACCCACATAGTGGCTTACAGTGACCTGCAACTCCAGTTCCAAGGGATCTGGGGCCCTCCTGTGGTCTCTATGCATCAGGAACATAGTACATACCCATTCATGAGGCAAAATACCCATACACACAAAATAAAAATAAACAGGTCTTTAAAACATGTGAAAATTATTCAAGTATACCCATAGCCAGTGTTCATGTGTGTATGTGTACATTTATTTTTTAAATGAACATCTTTTACTTTATTATTTTATGTGTATGGCTGCATGCTTGTATATCTATGCACCACTGTGTTAGTCATGAAACCTGACTACATTTAGCGTAATATTCACACATCTTTGTTTTGTTTTTGTTTTTCGAGACAGGGTTTCTCTGTGTAGTCCTGGCTGTCCTGGAACTCACTCTGTAGACCAACCAGGCTGGCCTCGAACTCAGAAATCCGCCTGCCTCTGCCTCCCAAGTGCTGGGATCAAAGGCGTGCACCACCACTGCCCGATATTCACACATCTTATCACCCACAGACTTAAATTATCATTATGGTTTTTAAATCTGTCTGCTAATTTAGAAACATAGTATTTATAAAGTGAAGTTTATTAAGTTTTTTTCAGTTCTGGGGATTAAACCTAAGGCTTTGGGCCTGTTAGGCAAGAGTTGTGGTAAGGGCTCTTGCTCAGTAGTCCAGGTTGGCATTGTTTTCAGGCTATAAGCATGAGATTGGAACTGTCCAAAGCAAGAGTACAAAAATCATAAACTGAATATTAGTTTTCACACAAAATTTATATGATGAAACTAATTTCCAATATAATGCCATTTGGAGGCAAACACTAGCAGATAACTGATTAGTCATGAAGTTTAAGCAAAGTTCTCTTGAGTAGGATTACTGCATTTCACATAAATCAGCTGTGTGAGTTTGAGGGGGCTGTTGATAGTGCTAGTGATTGACTCCAAGTCTTTGTACATGATAAACACATAGTCTACCACTGAATTATACCCCAGCCTAAGTAAGGTGTTTTAAACTGAAATATAAAACAAGATTACATATTGATTTTTTTTTTTCCTGAAAGTGTTTTGACTTAATGCTCTACGAAGCCCTACTTCTTAGTGTAGGAATGGGGGCTCAGGGTTCAATGACTTGGTGACATTATCTAATGACCAGGTGGAAAAAGAGCCACCACTGTGCTGGCTCGCTTCTTCACAGCTTGGAATTGCCTTTAGATGCTTTCTTTGATCCTAATGTATCCTAATGTGGCTCTCTTAGTCTGTCTCACTAGGGTGTGTTTACCCTCTTCAATATATAGTTTCATTTTCATCAGATTTGTGGACTTCTTAGTCATCAGTTCTTCAAATATTGTTATAGTCACACTTGTATGCTTGATAATGCCCCATAGATCTCTTAGAGAACCATATAATAGCTTTCTTGTATTAGTTTTTCAACTCCAGAGTCCTGCCCTGTCCCCTTTGACAGGGTCTTATTCTAAGGTTCAAGTTGGACTGACACTCACTATGTACATATACATAGGTAAACCTTGAACCTCTCCTTTCCTTCTGCCCCAGCTTCCCAAATGCTGGGATTACAGGAATAAACCACTTCTTGTGTCTCAGGTCCAGAGTTTGTATCTATTTATTTTTGATTGTTTGATTGTTGAGACAGAGCTTTCTTTTAGGCCAGGCTGCTCTGAAACTTAGCCTGGGCTGGTCTCAGACTCATGGAACTCCTCCTGCCTTGGCCTCCAGGGTGCTGTATTTGGTTTTCTTTTTCTTTTTTTTCTTACTTTTGTTGTTGCTCTAAAAATAAATTAAATTTATTTCCATATTTTTTTTTTTATAATATTGTCTCTTCTCCCCCTGTATTTGGTTTTCTTAAAAGTAGTTTCTGGGGCTGGAGAGATGGCTCAACAGTTAAGAGCACTAGCTGTTCTTCCAGAGGACCCAAGTTTCAT
Source organism: Rhabdomys pumilio (assembly GCA_030674055.1). Classification (NCBI taxonomy): domain Eukaryota; kingdom Metazoa; phylum Chordata; class Mammalia; order Rodentia; family Muridae; genus Rhabdomys; species Rhabdomys pumilio. The sequence continues at coordinate 34,027,545 of JANHMN010000003.1, read as the reverse complement.
TCTTAGCACTTCCATGGCAGCTTATAACCATTGGTAACTCCACTTCCAGGGAATCTGATGCCCTCTTCTGGCCTTTGCAGACATCAGGCACACTGATAATGCCCAGACATATGTGCAGACAAAACACCCATACACATAAAATACATATCTCTTCTTTTTAGAAGAATTAATTCTGCCTGATATGGTGTCCCATGTACAGTGGGTAAGAGTGCTTGCTGCCAAGCCCGATTAGGGTTCACATGATAGGAGAGAACAGACTCCCACAGGTTGTCTTTCGAATTCCACATAAATAGGCAAATAAATGTGGGATTTTAGAATTGTATTTGTACAAGACACATGCAGATTTTTTTCTTTATATGACCTTTAAATAGATTAGCAGCTGATGACATGGTGCTTACATCGCCCTAGACACTCCAAGTCATGTAGAGGGGACTCTCCACTTCGATCATACAGCCCTGGTCTGATCTGACCTGATCTGATCTGATACTTGGCTCTTTAGTCTAGACTGACCTCAAAACTCAGGGCAGTCCTCTGAAACAGCCTCCTAAGATCTGGTACTACGGGTGTGCAGCACTTTGCTTGTGTTTTATTGAGCACATGTAAGTTGTACAGGGGGCTGTACACAGGTGTCATGCAAAATACTGTCCCATTTTATATCTAATCTTCTTGTAGGTTTGTGAGCCCTTTGAAGAGGAACAAAGGAATGCCAAATATTGAGCAGGCCCTGATCAAAGTGTTGCTACTTAACCAGCTTTAGGTTAGTTGGTTTGAAGTCACAGTTAATTTGTTGCATTTTCTTTGTTAGAATTTGAAGACTTTTTCTTCTTTTTATTTTTTTCTTTTGAGAAAGATCTGGCCGGTCGATGGTGGCACACGCCTTTAATCCCAGCACTTGGGAGGCAGAGGCAGGTTGATTTCTGAGTTCGAGGCCAGCCTGGTCTACAGAGTGAGTTCCAGGACAGCCAGGACTACACAGAGAAACCCTGTCTTGAAAAACCAAAAAGAGAGAGAGAGAGAGAGAGAGAGAGAGAGAAAGAGAAAGATCTGTAATCCAGGTTGGTCTGGAACACATTAGGTTAACAATATAACATTAAACAACTTCTTATCTCCTGCTTCCACCTCCTGGATGTTGAGATTAGAGGTGGAAGCCATCACAGCTAACTTATTCAGTGCTGGGGGTGTTGAACCCAGGACTTCATCCATGTTGAGTCATATCTTTAGCCTCCAACCCAAGAAGTGAGCAAGTTAGCTTGCTTGCCTTTCTCTCTCTCTCCCTCTCTTCTTCCCTCCCTCTCTTCCTCCCCTTCTTTCTTTCTCCCCCTCCCTTTCCTTCCCTTCCCTCTTTCTTTTCTCCTCCTCATTCTACTCTTTTTTTCTCCTCCTCCTTTTCTCCCAAGACACAGTTTTTCTGTGTGTCCCTGGCTGTCCTGAAATTCACTCTGTAGCTTAGGCTGGCCTTGAACTCAGAGATCCCTCTGCCTCTGCCTCCCAAGTGCTGGGATTAAAGGTGTGTGCCACCACTGCCCGCGCCCAAGGAGTTTTCTAGTGTTCCTCCTCACAGCTGGTTTTTACCTGTCCTGCTTTCATGAAGTTTATTATGGTGTCTTGATGTGAAGATCGCCAAAGTGGAGGATACAGCACTGTAGAAGTGTTCAGAATTGCTGTTTGTCCTACAGCCTCCCTGATGTCATCTTCTCTCTTTCCTCTTACAGGAAATGACTTAAAGAGGCCTTATGAATACACCTGTGCTTTCTTGCTTCAGACTTTACAACTGCAGGCCAACCCAGTCTGGAAGCACTTTTTATTAATGTTACAAGGAAACCGCTACCTCAGCAAACAAAAGAAAGGAGAAGACACACAATAACAAATGCCATGTTTAAAGAAAACTTGTTCCCAGAAAGCGTTACAGGAGATTTGGAAGTTTTTAGCACTGAGAAGCAGCTTTTCAGGTAAATGGATTTGACAGGCAGGCTCTGTCAGAACTCTGCAGAGTGTGTTCTTCCTCAAGGACTTCTTGTGAAGTACCCTCCGCCTAAATGCTGTTGACCAGCTAGGGTCCTTTTTGGTATATAGAAGATAACATTATATTACATTTTAAAAGTTAAGTTATTTTTCTGCCATTGTAAATGTAAGTATCAAAATATTCTTGCAAAGGGATTATAAGTAAACATTTTCCTCAGCAAGCATATCTTCATTGAGGGTAGGATGCTGAACAGTTACAGAGCATTTTGGACACTCTTATTTTTTTTGTTAGAGTTCCTACCTACACTGAAAATATTAATTATATAAATTTGTTATTTTTCTCACCTTTATGTTGGATCACATGGTCACCTGCCTCATGAAAATGGCTTTTTTAAAACTTAGATTTGCAGAACTCCACTATTTTTATACCTAGCTACAGTTTTGGAAAAAAAAAGGACTCAGAACCCTGACCTGCCAGTGGTCCCCGGGACAGTTCCCCACCCGCATGTATTGCTGCAGTGCCCAGGACAATAAGATGGACTACAAGCGGCGCTTCCTGCTTGGCGGGTCCAAGCAGAAGGTGCAGCAGCACCAGCAGTACCCGATGCCTGAGCTGGGCAGAGCACTGAACGCTCCCCTGGCATCCACGGCCCCCTCTGCCCCGCTGGGCAGTCTGACCGCTGCAGGCAGCTGCCACCATGCCATGCCCCACTCTACTCCCATTGCTGACATCCAGCAGGGGATCTCTAAGTACCTGGATGCTCTCAATGTCTTTTGCCGTGCTAGTACGTTCCTCACAGATCTCTTCAGCACCGTGTTCAGGAACTCACACTACTCAAAGGCCGCCATGCAGCTCAAAGATGTTCAGGAGCATGTAATGGAAGTAGCCAGCAGATTGACCTCAGCTATAAAGCCTGAGATTGCCAAGATGCTCATGGAACTCAGTGCTGGGGCTGCAAACTTCACAGATCAGAAGGAATTCAGTCTCCAGGATATTGAGGTAAAGTACTGTCACCATAGGAAAATGTACTGCAAATGTCAGTGAGGACCCTCAGTTTCTCCAAACTGCAGCAACAATAATAGCCTTTGTCCTCTTTCTGTTGATATACTCTTCTTGTAAAAAGTTTGGTGCCTGTCAGGTTTTGATGCTTTCATTTTAAGTAAGTTACATGATTACTGAGGAGGATTAGAAAGCTGGGCTCAGTGCTAGAGTCAATGTTCAGGGTGTGAGATTCAGGTTCAACCCCAACCCACACCAAAGAAAAAGTTAAGCTGATTGTCTGTATTTGATGTTTGCCCTTAATTTTCTCAAATTGGAAACTAATATTCAAATAATATACTATGGAAAGTATGTACTTAAGGACTGGAGACACATTGCAGTGCCCTTGCCTAACGTGTAAAGTCCTAGCCTCAATCCCTAATACTGCACAGACAAGTGCTTAGAATTCTAAGTATGATCATGAGTCGTATTTTTCAATTTCCGTTGTATAGAATCATTGGTTTATAAGAAAGTCCCATGTGTTTATAGAATAAATTATGTTTTCCAGTTCCAAATTCAAAACTTTTTTTTATTCAAATGCATTTGATTCTTACTCAGTGTATTTCTTTCGGGGTATTGTAAAAATGAAGCACTCTTTAGAACTCTAGATTTGAATCAAGTTTTATTCAGAATAAAGATGGCTTTTTTTCCCCCTTGACTTCATTGAGGAAATAATTTTTTACTGTTCATTTTTATTCTGTGGTAGGGATAGAACCCAGAACTTTATGCTTTTACCACAAATGCTGTACCACTGGGCTATGATGAGTTGTTTTTTTTTTTTTTTTTTTTTTTTAAACTTTGATTCTGTTGCATTAGGTTTTTTTTGTACATTTGTGTGTGTGTGTGTGTGTGTATTTTGCCTGCATGCATATCCAGTCCCTAGGGAGTTATAGATGGTTATTACTACCATGTGGGTGCTGGGAATCAAACCTGGATACTCTGGAAGGGCAGGTAGGGTTCTTGTTTGTTTTTTAGATATATAGTCATGGCTACCATGGAACTCCATATGTAAACCAGGCTTGTCTTTAACTCACAGGATACCTCTGCCTCCTGAGTCCTGGGATTAAAGGATTGTGGAGAGGTGGCTAAAAGGTTCAAAGTGTATACTGCTCTTCCTGAGAACCTGAGTCCAAGTTTGGTTCTCCGTACTCATGTAAGGCAGCTCATTACCACCTGTAATGCCAGAATCTGAGGTCTTGATTTGTCCTCTGGGAACCTACACACATGTGCACATACCCCATATGTGCACACACACGTGAACTCACTGACAAACATGATTTAAAATAAATCTTTAAAAACCAAACTCATTTCATCCAAGAGACTGTGTATGTGTTCAAGTCACTGGATTTGATTCAGGAGCCATATTTCATTGTTTTTGCTGTTACAAATGTATAATATTGGGACATTCTTTTTATTTAAATATGAGACACTTGAGGAGTTTGTGTATCATGCTTGTAGAGTCATTACAATTCTTTCTGTATTATCCAAGTGTGTGTGTGTGTCTGTTTCAGTGTTAGGTCTTAAACTCAAGTCCTTGCACACGTCAGGCCTATACTTTACCACTGAGTTACATACACCATAGGTTTTTTTCTATCTTGAATCATCTCTCTATTCAGGTATATTTGTAATTTCTGACTTTTTCTATCATTTCATGAAATGGTTCGTCATAGAAAAAGTAACTTTTAAATTATACTTAAAGGCTGGGAATGTACCTCAGGGGTGGAATGCTTGCCTTGCATGTGTGTGCATTGGACCTGGGTAAATAAATAAAATAGTCACTAAAAATATGTGTAAATTTCCAAAGATATTGAACAGTAAAATGTAAAACTTAGCTAGATGTGGTAGCACCGCCCTACAATCTTACAATAGAGTCAGAGGAGAAGGATTGTGGGTGTAAGTGTAATCTGGGCTGTATAGTGCCTGTTGCAAAAAAAATAACAAAGGCTGGACATGCAGCTGGATGATAGAACATTTGGCCAGTGTCCATGATGCCTCATCTATTCCTCCACAACAAATAGAAGTGTAGAGCTTTGCGCTTTTATTCCCCATCCTGCTCTGTCTCCACCCCCAAGATGCCTGTGTACCTGATATATACCGTTTCAGACTGTTTGTGCACGAATATATAGTGGAGCACACACAAATGCACTGCTTTGTTTTTTATTGTTTTTATTTTGTTTACTTGCTTGAGACAGGTTCTCACTGTGGCTGGCTTGAACCTACTGGGTAGTTGAGGCTGGCCTGGAGTTCAAAGCAATCTATGAGCCCTCATGCCCACCCTTGTTTTTTTTTTTTTTTTTTAGAGCCATGTTTTCATCTACAGTGCAGTTGGTTATTTCTTGACAAAGGTGTGACATTTTGCAAGCACATTGTTACATCTCCCATCTCTCCACAGGAAGTACAGAACAATATTAAGCACTCACTGTTAGGACTGCCACCCTAAGATGGCAGAGCACTTGTAGGTTATGTAGGAGCCCATGTGAGAGCAATTTGTGTGAGCCTTACATCTTATGTTACCCATATTACTGTTCTCTTCAAATCTTACTCTGGGATTTGAGAAGACAGATAGACCCATATGGCTTTGTCTTTAATGCTGGATTTGCTTCCTAGCTGGGGCAGTTAGTTCTGTGATATACAGGAGCTTAGTGAATCACTGGGCTGTGTGTTATTACTTACATTGGGGGTTGTTTATTTGTTTGGTTTTTTTTTTTTTTTTTTGGTTTTATTTTGTGTGTGTGTTGTTTTTTGGTTTTGTTTTGAGACAGATTCTACCTCTTGAGTGCTGGAATTTTAGGCAAGTATTACCGTGTGTTCTCTTTTTGATTTGGTTGGTGATATAACAGGGTATATCACTAACACAGGCTGTCCTTGAACTCATAAGTCTTCTTGCCTCATCCTCCCAAGTGTTGACATTGCTATCGTGCACTACTGTACTGGGCTGGAAAATACTTCTGATTGTTGCAGTTTACAATTTTGACTTGGCTTCCCTCATTGAAATTCTGATTAAGGTAGTTGGACTATTACCATGGGTTTTATACATAATAGACTAAACAGGCTTTCTGGTTCCATTGTTAGTCTGGAAACTACTTGCTGTTGATGGGTTTTGGAATCTGTGGGCCTGTTCTATGTGGAACAACTGACTTATAATCTAGCTTTAAAATGTGTCTCAAGCAGACTCATAGAAGTAACATTATACTTGAATTTTATTGCATTTATTTGTCTAATGTATGTGTACACATACTGGCTCGTCATGACTCCCACCTCTGGAGGTGAGAGGAGAATGCTCTCCTAGAACTTAGGTGTTAGGTTTGGCAGGAGATGCCTTTACCTACTGAGCATCTTGCCAGGCCAGCATTATCCTTTTTCCCTAGAGCAGTATATGCTGTTTCTAGACTTTCTATACTACCAGGGTAGTTAGGTCAGTAGAGGTTCTCTTCTGTGTTAACCAAACTCAGATGGAAAAGCCAAGCTTTTAGATTTTCTTCTCCTGTTGCTGTTTTGTTGCTTCCTACCTCTTCCCCTTGTTTTATAATCAAAGCCTGAGAGGCTTTAATGTTCATTCTGGGGAAAGGAATGGAAAGCTGACACTGCATATCATAACGTGCTGTGGCTTGGTGTGCTTGGTCCCCAGTAAAATTTATTTCTCATGTGTAACAATGGAGAAGAACATGGGGCCTTTAGGTCTTTTGGCTGATAAGTGCAATTCCCACCCTTCTTACATGAGTTGTAGCTCTAGAAGGGCTGGGTTAGTTAACTTGAGAGTGGGTTGTTACAGAGGGGTTGCTTCTCATATTCCTGTCTGCTTGCCCTGCTTTCTGCCAGGAGATGCAGCAGTTCATTGCCTTTGATGGTACTTTGCTGTTGGCTTGCTAGCCTTTAAACTTGCCAGCCAGAGTTACCTTTCCTATTCATATACTGCCACAGCAGCAAAGAGCAGACTACAATACCTCTATGACCTCTATGACGGAAGCGGGATTGTGTATAAAGAAAGCCCTGTAGAAGTATGTAAATGCTCTCAAAAAGTATGACGTGTTGTGCCCCCATTCCCCCATGTGTGTTCTTTTTTTTTTTTTGGTTTTTCGAGACAGGGTTTCTCTGTGTAGCCCTGGCTGTCCTGGAACTCACGCTGTAGACCAGGCTGACCTCGAACTCAGAAATCCGCCTGCCTCTGCCTCCCAAGTGCTGGGATTAAAAGCGTGCGCCACCACCGCCCGGCCATGTGTGTTCTTAATAGACAAACAGTAATGCCTGGCTCTAAGAGCTGCAGTTGCTACCTGCATACAGGTGCACAGCCACTCTGACATTTCTATAGGGTTGTCCTTTGTATGCCTTCCAGTGGCTTACCCCTGAATGCTGCTGCTGAGTATGAGTTGTGACTGTGGTGGTCCCTAGTTGACTAGTACCTGTGACACTCGCATGCCACCTCAGGTAAGCTGTGAGTTTGTCAGAAGGTCTGAGTTTAGAAAATGGCTTTGCTTTTCAGTGCCTGTACAACTTGAGCCTCAGTTTGCTTGTATATACAATAGAATTACTGCCCACGAAGATAGAAGCAGTTAGTACTTGTGAAAAACTGCCCAGTGAATGGTCTTATTAGTACTTCTGTTTCTGGCATGGCTTAGCAGGTGCTGGGAGGCCTCTGAAGTATGGAACACCATTCTGTGTGAGAGACATGCCAGCAAGATGTCCTCTAATTGGAGCACTGGGCAGCAGAACCAGTTGCTGCCCCAGAACACTGCCCTCTCCAGTGTTTACCTGGCTCCCAAGGCAGCATCTTCCTTTCTCTTTTGTGTCTTGTGCTGCTTTTCCTCATGTCTAAAAGATGTCTGCCTGGTGTGGGACTGCTGGGACTTTGACATTGATTTTTTTGAGGCAGAGTCCTTCCCCCTCCCCCTCCCGCCCCCCCCCCCCATCTTTCTATCTCTCAGAATTATTTATTTTATGTATATAAGTACACTGTAGCTGTCTTCAGGCACACCAGAAGAGGGCACCAGATCCCCTTATAGATGGTTGTTAGCCACCAAGTGGTTGCTGGAAATTGAACTCAGGTCCTCTGGAAGAGCAGTCAGTGCTCTTAACCACTGAACCATCTCTCCAGTCAAAAGCAAGGTCTCTTTATGACACAGATGATTCTTTGTCTTAGCCTTCCCAGTACTGTGAGTGCTACCAGGTTAGGTTCCTGAACAGGACTTTTTAGTATAAAAGCTCAGGAAAATCTCTTGTATCACTGTTCTGCTTGCCTTGCACTTCGAATGGGACATGGAAAAAGAAGTGGAGGGCCAGCTTGTTGGTTGAACACACCTGTAAGTAGCCAAGAGGCATTGGATAAGCCCACTGACAGATTTAGCAGGACCCTTCCCCAGAGAGTCTCAAAGCTGTCAGTAAAATCAAAATGTGAATTTAGGAAAAATATGGTTTTCCATATTGGACTTATTAGTTGTACAAAGCTTTGACATTCCAACTGAACATTTTTTTAAGAGTGGACTACATTGAATCTCTTGAGTCTTAGAAAAGTCTACTATAAGATTGTTGTGATATATATATGTGTGTGTGTATATATGTGTGTATATATGTGTGTGTACACACACACACACACACACACACACACACACACACACGTTAATTTCAATGTTCTTAAAAATGCCAAGCTGGCTGAATTGAGTTGGTTGATATCTCTTTCATTTTTTTTAAATCTTTATTTTATTTTTTATTGGATATTATATTTACATTTCAGATTTTATCCCCTTACCCCATTCCCCCCACCACCCAGGAACCCCCTATCCCATCTCCCCTCCTCTATGAGGATATGTCCCCACTTACCCCCCAACTCCTACCTCCCCACCTTCAAATTCTCCCCCACTCAGTGTTCAGCCTTCATGGGACCAAGAATCTCCTCTTCCACCTATGCCCAACAAGGCCATCATCTTCTACATATACAGCTGGAGTCATGGGTCCCTCCCTATGTGCTCCCAGGCTGGTGGTTTAGACCCTGGGAAGCTCTGGTTGGTTGGTATTGTTGCTTTCCTAATGGGGCCACAAACCTTTTCAGCTCCTTCAGTCTTCTCTCTAACTCCTCCTTTGGGAACCCCTTAATCAGATCCATGGTTAGCTGTGAGCATCTGCCTCTGAATATGTCAGACTCTGGCAGACCTCTAAGGAGACATCTATATCAGGCTATTGTCAGCATGCACTTCCTGACATCCACATCAGCGTCTACCTTTGGTGACTGCACATGGGCTGGATACCCAGATGGAATGGTCTCCAGACGGCCCCTCCTTCAGTTTCTGTCCCACACTTTGTATCTCTTTCATTTTCAATCAGTTTAAAATTGTTTACAGTTAAACCTATAGTTAATAATAATAGACAGTCCTGTGTCTTAGGTTTGTATTTATTAGAAAGTCATGTAATATAATATTATTAAATCATATTTGCTTGGGATTTATGCAGCAGTTCTGAGTGTATTAATTGCACACTTTGTTGATGTTTAATGCTGTCACAGTCGCAGGGGATGTGGTAATGAAGTCAGGAGTCTCTCTCTTCTGTACTAGAGGATGGTATGCCCTTAGGAAGGGAGTTGGAAGGAGAGTCACTGAGAAGGTGACATATGAATAAAGAGTAGAAGGTGATGAGGGAACAGACCCAAGAGAATGAGACAGAGGGAGCAGCTGGTGCAGAGTCACTGAGACAGGAGTCAACCTAGAGTGACGAAACGGCAGGCCTCTACTGTGATTGAAAGCAAGTGAACAAAAGGGAGGATTTATGGTTATTTTAAAATTTTATATATATAAATTATTTATTATATAAGCATTGATGTTTTGTTTGCATGCATGTTTGTGTGAGGGAGTCAGATCTCCTGGAAGAGGAGTCACAGACAGTTGTGAGTTACCATGTGGGTGCTGGGAGTTCAACCTGGGTTTTTTGGAAGAGCAGCTAGTGCCCTTAACCAATGAGCGATCTCTCCAGCCCCTATTGTATTTTTTCATTATATTTTATTTATTTATTGGTCTGTGTGTTTACACGTGTAGGCCACTGTACATGCATTGGAGTTCAGAAGACAACTTTGCAGGGGTTGTTTCTCTCCTTCCATACGAATCCTAGAGATTCAACTCTTATTGTCAGGCTTGGCAGCAAGCACCTTTAGTTTCTCAGCCAGCCCACAGTCCTAAGGAGAGTTAGATAGAAAGTGCCGTTTTTTGTTTTTTGTTTTCTCTTAGAGAGGCCAGAGAGGAGTAGGGTGAGGAGAGTATCCAAAGGAGTTGGGAGTGAGGGCAGTAGGACGGGCTCGGGCTCACCGTAGTGAACGGATGCTGCTTACCCACTGCTGGTCATTACCCAGCTGACAGCTGCAGGGTTCTGGTTTCACTTTGGGTCCCTGGGCAGGTGCTATGAAGATAGTTCAGAAACTCAGCATAGCTCTGGCCTCTCAGAATTCATAGGCTTTGAGGGGGTTGTGAATTTTTTTTACTGGATTTTCAAGTCTCACAAGCAGACATGAAATTACATCTTTACCTCCCTGAAGCTTGGCTCGTGGTTTGACACACTGACAGGATCCTTGGGCTCCTATGATTGATTGCCCATGAGTGTGTCTGAAGAAACTTCTATACTGACTCACTCTTCAGGGCCTTCGTTTACATATGTAACCATTTGTCAGAAAAAATGCCAAAAATACTGTACAGCAGTAGTAGTGGAAAATACTAGAAATTGTTTTAAAATGTGATTTTCATTAACCTTATGGAATTAAGTGTGCACAGGCTATGGCTTTTACCCCTCTAAAGGAAAAAGTTTATTGTGTGTCTTTGTTTTGTCTAGTAGATCTTTTATTTTTTAATTTTTGGAGGTAAGGTTTCTCTAAATAACCTCGGTTGGCCTAGAACTCACTATGTAGACAAGATTGGCCTCAAACTCACAAATCTGCTTGCCTCTGCCCCCTGAGTGCTGAGATTAAAAGTATGTGCCACCATGCCTCGTATTAACTAGTAGATCTTGTATAGAAAATTATGCTGTACTATTTCCTAACTATATATGCCAAAGAAAGTCCAGATTGTTACTGTTAATGAGAAAAGGAAGTTCTGCTGGGCAGTGATGGCACTTACCTTTTGCACTTGAGAGACAGCAAGTATTTCTGAATTTGAGGCCAGCCTGGTCTATAAAGCAAGTCCCAGGACAGCCAGAGCTATACAGAGAAACCTTGTCTCAAACAGAACAAAACAAACAAGATGTTCTTAATACGGCTTATATGCAGTTGGATGTGATGGCACATGTTTTTATCCTAGCATTCAGGAGGCAGAGGCAGGTGGATATGAGTTTGGGCCTTGCCTGGTTTACATAGTAAAAGGCCAGCTGGGGGTATATAAGACCTTTTCTTTTTTTTTCAAAAAAAAAAAAAAAAAAAAAAAAGTAAAACCAATTCAAAAATTTCCCCCAAGACCTCCTGGAACTCACTGTAGTAGACAATGCTGGTCTCAAACTCACAGATATCCACTTGCCTCTGCCTCTTGAGTGCTGGGATTAAAGATGTCCACCACCACCACCACCTGGCTCCAACTCAGTTTGTAAAAATAACTTTTTTTAGCCTGGTGTTGATGGCACATTCCTTTAATCCCAGCACTCAAGAGGCGGAGGCAGGAGGAGGCAGGAGGAGGCAGGAGGAGGCAGGAGGCAGGAGGCAGGAGGCAGGAGGCAGGTGGCAGGTCCATCTCTGTGAGTGCAAGGTTTACAGAGGGAGTTCCAGGACAGCCAGGGAGGTTTACGCAGAGAAACCCAGATAGATAGATAGATAGATAGATAGATAGATAGATAGATAGATAGATAGATAGATAGCTTGTTTTTGAGATTATAATGATCTCACATTCCTCTTTTGTCCTAAACCCTTCCATGTACACTGTACACACATCCTCTTTGTTCTCTTTGACATTTGTGGCCTGTTTTTTTTTAAGTTGTTACCTGTATACATGCATATATTTTTCCCCTAAATATACATACAACTTGCTCAGTTTGTATGATGTTACTTGTATGTATGTTTTTAGGACTGGTCATTTGGTATTGGGTAACAGATTAGTGTGCTCTTCACTTGAAGCCTTGTGTGCCCCCCTGCCGCCATCTCATTAGCATATCTGTTGATGGTGCCCTAGCTCTTGTTTAGGTAGCCTTGTCTTGTGACATTTGCTATGACACAGTCTTAGCAGTCTTCCTGTTCTTTGGCTTTCTGCCCCACTGTTTGCAATGATCCCTGAGCTTTAGGTGCAGGAGCCTTATTGTAGCTGTATCAATATTGGGCTCCACAACTCTGCATTTTAATTGATTATGTTTCTCTATAATGGTCTCCTGTTGCAAAGAAAAGTTTCCTTGATGAAGGATGAGTACTACACTTACCTGTGGGAATAAGGACAAATATTTAGAACATAGTTAGGGAATATGCTGGTTTAGTTAAATGGTAGTTGAAGGTTCCCCTCCAAGATACATGACTTTTTTATCCTCGGATAGTTGGCTAAGTTTCCAGTACCAGGCATGATTTCCCTTTGTTGACTGGGTCTTAGGTTTAATTAGAGAACTGTCAAGGTTACTGTCAAGGTGTGCTTGCCACTATGGCACTGTTAGGGTTACTGTGCCATTCTTATCATTTCAGTTCATAGGCATCAGCTAGGTAGGACTATTGGCTTAATTTCTCTCCTTTGGAAGCTTGGGGAAATTGGAACATTTCGTTTAAACTATGTACATATATATAATATATACACTTACATATATTATAGATATGTTTAGATAGTTAATAGTATGATTCCTAAGGACTTTTTCAGACATTCTATTATGTTGCTCCTTTTCTGTATTTATCTTCTCCCTCTTCCATCCCTAACTAAGGCCCCCCACTTTCTCCTTTCAGATCACTTGTACCCTGCTGTTGCCTCTCTATTGCTCCTTTTCCTACTTCCACAATGGGCCCTTTTTACTTTCCTAGTTTCTGCAGTTAATCCAGATCAACTCTGGAGATCACTAATTAAAAGGCTGAAACGTGACCACTGCTGGTGGCTCACACATTTAATCTCAACACTAAGGAAGCAGAGGCAGGAGGATCTCTGTCAGTTCTAGTCCAGCCTGACCTGCATAGCAAGTCCCAGCCTAAACCAAGGCCTGTCTCAAAACAAAACAGGGGCTGGAGAGATGGTTCATCAATTAAGAGCACTGGCTGCTCTTCTAGAGGACCAGGGTTCAATTCCCAGCACCCACATGGAAGCTCACAATTGTTGGTAACTGTAGTTCTAGAGGTACTGGCACCCTCACACAGACAGCAGGCAGAACACCAATGCACATAAAAATAAATCTTTAAAAACCAACAAAACACCAGTAACAATAATAAATAAAAAGAGAAAAGTAAGGAATTAAGCAAATTTTTGCTTTTCTGGTATGTTATATAATAACCAAGTAGCCTGGTTGGGTTAATGAAACTTCTCTATAAAAGCATCTCAGCGTTCTTTAGTTTAGAAATGATAATACAGTTAGAAAAGACATTTTGTTGACCATGAAGAACTCAGTTACTCAAACAGTGGCTGGTAATAAAGAATAAAGCCATTTGGTGAAAGGTTGCTGAGGAATTACATAAAGGAGGGATTAGGTCTTCTGTACCCCAGTCCCAGTGATCAGTCTCACTGGTCACTGTCACCAGAGTCAAGACAGGTGATGTCTCCCAGTATGAAAGCTTATGTCTCCACATAATTTCCTTTTCTTTTCTTTCTTTTCCTTTCCTTTTTCTCCTTCCCTCCCTCCCTCTTTCTCTCTCTCCCTTTCCCCCTCCCTCCCTCCCTCCCTCCCTCCCTCCCTCCCTCCCTCCCTCCCTCCCTCCCTCCCTCCCTCCATTCCTTTCGTGTTGGAATGAAATTCAGGAAGGAGCAGGTGCGCTTTACTGCTGAGTTATGCTTCTAGTCTCCACATCATATAGTCTTGTACCTCTTTCTCTTGTTAAAAAAGCATACAAACAAAGACCAGGAAAAAACTCTGAAATAATCTAATCAAGCTTCTAAAATGAACTTTGAGTGTGTAGACATATAGAGTATAGTGTACTGAGTTACAGAATACCACAAGAAACTAATCTGACAGGAGGTAGAATATTCTGTAGTTATGACCTGATTTATTAAAGTCAGTTGCATGAGTATAGGTAAAGGTACTATTTTAGATTAAAGAGAATTGGCCAGCCTGGTCTACAGAGTGAGTTCCAGGAAGCCAGGACTACACAGAGAAACCCTGTCTCGAAAAACCAAAAAAAAAAAAAAAAAAAAAAAAGATTAAAGATAATTAAGAGAGATAACAACTAAGCAAAACAACCTTTTGGGAAGCAGATTTCACTGACATTGAGAGACTAACCTGGTCCACAGAGAGAGTTCCTGTATAGCCAGGGAGACACAGAGAAACCCTGTCTCAAAAAGAAACAAACAAAAGTTAATTTGAGTTAAGTTTGAATGTGTATTGGCTCTTGGTTGATTAGATTTTACTTAAGACCAAAAGGGATGGAAGACAGGGATAGATGAAAATTATGTGTCACAATGCAAGATGGAAGCCTTTTGAGGGGTATAGTGGTATTCTCTGCTTTGCTTTTGTGTACACTTGGACATTTTCCAAGTGTGAAAATTTAGATAACATTATGAATAGGAGTGCAGAGGACCTAGTGAATGATTTTATTTCTTGGAGGAGTTAGTGCATGTGAATTGGTCTTCTAACAGTCCAGACTGTTATTAGGTAGTTTAGGAAACCTAGGGAAGTCAAGCATGGTACTACACACCTGTGTTCCCAGCAGGAGACTAAGAGATGAGGATGGTGAGTTGTAGGCTAGCCTAAGCTACACAGGGAGACTCTGTTGAAAGAAAGAGGGAGGGAGGAAGAGAAAAGGAAGGAAGAAAAACTCAAGGGAAAATTATATTTCATAGGAAAATAATAAGTATTCAGAAGTAAAAAGAGTTCAGAGAATATAATTTAGGTAGGGCTGTCTTTCTGAATTAATGCTTAAGGCTGCTAGTCAGTTTAGATGTCATATGATTGATTAATGACATATTCTTGCAGCCTCTCTTTTCTTTAAAACTGGGTCATCTGTAAAATAGTTGCCTAAAATCCTCTGTACAGGGCTTGGGGTCCTGGGTTCTATATTCAGCACCATAAAAATTAACCAGATTTAACACACAGGAGTCCTATGCATCTGGTCCCTCTCCAGTGCCTCAGGCCATTGCTGTATATACACAGAGCACATCCCTTCAAGGAAACTAGGCTTCCTGCCACCCAGGCTAATGGTACAATGCTCAGAACTAGAAAAACGCAAGTAGTTGAATATGGAGGAACCCCTGTGAAGACTTCCTGACTGTGGCAGTCTTGATCAGGTCCCAGCCAGCTGTCCTGCTTTGATTTTTGCTCTCTGTACCAGCTACCCTCCTGATAAATAACAGGGGAGTAGCTACCAGCTTACAGAGATGGGTAAGGACAGAAAGTGTTCCAGGCTTGGTAGACCAGACAGATGAAGAGTCTGTGGCACTAGGTGTGAAAATTGCTGTAATACAAATGGAAAATGGCCTCAAGCCTGGCTGCTTCAGTTCAGCTTTCAGACGTTCTGTATCCCATTCTCCACCCCAGACACACACACTCATCCCTCCTTCCCGCCCCCTAGGAGAGACTGCTGTTCACTTTCTAGTGTCCAGTCTCCTTTTTCCTTACTAAGAAACTCTTTGTTTTTCAGCCATGTTGTTTCAGGATTACCCTTCATAGTCTCCTGACAGCTGACACTGATACTTGATATGGTCTGGCCCATGGACCTGTGACAGAAAGTACTAGATGAGACAACTAGGTCTCCTTACAGGGAAAGAAGAGTGCTTCATCTCATCCATGGTGTACACGTTGTTCGGGATGCAGGCAAAACAGCTGCAAGTCGAGCTTCATACAATTCAGGGAGTTGTTATTAGAGGTAAATCTGGTGTTATTGAGTAAGGTAGTTAGAGGCCATAACAGTAATCCAGGCAAGAGACTGTAGTAGCTTGGAATAGAACGGTTGCATAGGAGACAAGTAGGTATTGTTGTCATTAGTTTTCGTTTGTTTGTTTGTTTGTTTGTTTTTTGGGAGCATCTGGGGGGGACTTGGGAGGGAGTTGTCTGTTTTTTGAGACAGACAGCCTGGGCTGTTATATAGCCCAGGCTGGCCTTGAACTCACTGAATAGCTGCGGATCACTTTGAATCTCTCCTGCTTCCACCTTCCAAGGTATTGATTACAGGAGTGTACCACCATGTCTAGTTTAGGACTAGGTTTTTATAAGGTAAAGTACATGTAATGTAGAGTTTACTGTTTTAACTGTTTATAAGTGTTCAGTAACAAAAAAAAAAAAATTCACATAGTGTACATGCACCACCACCATCTATCTCTTGAACTTGTGAACTCTGAAAACTGGAGTTGGGTGGTTTGCATGTAATTTTTTGTTTTGTGTGTGAGTGTGACTGTGAGCATGCACATACCAGTGTGCAGTGTAGGGGTCAGAGAACATCTGGGAGTTGGTTCTCACCTTCCTCCTTATTGAGGCAGGGTCACTTTTGTTTTTGCTACTGCCCTATATACTCTAAGCTAGCCGACTTGGATCTTTTGTCTCCCCCTCTCATCTCACCATAGGAGTGCTGGGGCTATAAATGGATGTTACCACATCTGGCTTTTTGCATGGGTTCTGTGGATTAGGCAGCAGTTGTGTGGGTTTTTGTTTTGTTGGTTGATTTACTTTGGTTTGAATTTTTTTTTTTTTTTAAGACAAGGTTTCTCTGTGTAGTCCTGGCTGATCTAGAACTCTGTAGCTGGGCAGTGGTGGCACACATCTTTAATCCCAGCACTTGGGAGGCAGAGGCAGGCGGATTTCTGAGTTCGAGGCCAGCCTGGTCTGCAGAGTGAGTTCCAGGACAGCCAGGGCTACACAGAGAAACCCTGTCTCAAAAAAAAAAAAAAAAAAAAAAAAAAAAAGAAAGAAAGAAAGAAAGAAGAAACTCGATCTGTAGACCAGGCTGGCCCCAGACTCAGAGATCTGCCTGCTTCTTTCTCCCTAGATTAAAAGTGTCCAACACCATTGCCTAGCTAGTTGCATGTATGTTTTTTTTTTTTCTGTCTGTTTTGAGATAAGGTCTCTCAAAGTATCTGCCGAGTAAGTAGACCAGACTGGCCTTGGACCTTGGACTTAGAAAGATTTGGCTACTTCTGCCTCTCAAGTGCTGGAATTATATGTAATGCTGATGTGTGTGTGTGTGTGTGGGGGGGGGGGTGACAGAGAGAGATAGAGGGATGAGAGAATTGATGCCTCCAGGGTTTCTTTCTGTACCTGGGTCTCTTCCTGATACTGCTGTTGACTGAGATAAGAGCAGTAGGGAAGGAGGAGACAGCTAGAATAATCAATACCTGTTAAAGGTGTGGTTTCCAGTAAATAGGGGAACACACATTGAGAGAATAGAGCTGAGGTGCACAGTGGGAACAGTCGGTTAGTAGATGGTATTTAAAGCTTGAAAACTGGATGTGACTATTAAGTGAGTGGTGCTGAAGCAGCAGCAAGCCTTAGAGTATTTCAGTCTGTAGAGGTCAGAAGATGACTGGGAAGCAGCCAGGGAGTCTGAAACTGGATCCTCGGAAAAGCCAGGAGAAAGTAAAGCTAGTATAGTATCTTGGATGTTGGATGTTAGGCAAAGGAAATCAGTCAAGGCAGAGAAGGAGGTTCACGCTCTCCACATTTCTGAGATAGGCCAGGCTTCTTCTCTGACCCATCCAGGACCCGCCAGAGAATCACCAGATCACCAGTTAGAACACTGTGGGGATAAATTAGTTGTGAGTGTTTCTGACAGATGAGGGTGGGAGCTCCTAGTCTCAGTGAGGCAGCTGCTGAAGCATTGGTTCAGGTCGATGTTTTTTTTTTTTTTTAATTTGGTTTTTTATGTTGTTGAACCCAGGCTGACTTCAAATTTATGCATTTGAATGATCCTCTTTCCTCAGCCTCCTAAAAAGCTGAGACTATAGGTGTGTACTACCATGCCTAGTTTGAAGCATTCTTAAGGGCAATGACAACTTTTTAACAAAAATACACTCAGTTCAACAACAAAAAAATTTCTAAGTTTTAATGGGCTTATAGGTCATATGATGTGTGGTGACTTGGATATATTTTTAACTTCTGCCCCATAGAAAGAGTTTAAGAACAGATGTTGTCTTTGATTTGCCATAATTAATGTGGATTTAGATAGATACTTACCTTCTGTAGCCTTTTCCTGGATAATCTTTTTTTTTTAGTTGTATTAATATTTATAGCAATGTAACTGAAACGTGACTTCTTGTGAGGTTGGAGAGATGGCTCTGAGGTTAAGAGCAAGCATTGTACTTGTAGAGGACCTGAGTTTGACTTCCCTGCATCCATGTTGGATAGCTTACAGCCAGCCACCTGTAACTCTAGCTCTAGGGGATCTTTTGGACTCTATGGGTACCTATACTTATATGGGCACACAACATATGCGTATAGTTTTTAAAACTCTTGAAAAAATGGCTAGATGTACTGGGACAAACCTTTAATCCCAGCGTTTGGGAAAGCAGAGGCAGACTGATCTCTTTATGTCTGAATATGAGGCCAGCCTGATCTACATAATAATTTCTAGGCCAGCCAGGGCTACATTGTGAGACTGTCTCAAAAATAAGAACAAGACAGATTTCTTATATATTTAGCACATATAACATGGTAGTAAATTAGATTCAGGACCCTGTCCCTGTACATGCTAAGACAGGTGCTCTACTATTGACCTATAATCCCAGTCTGGCAATATATTTTTGGTATAATTTATTTTGGGAAATGAACAACAAAACAACATATAACATCTAGATTTTACTAAAATAGCCAGAGTTCAAGTCTGGGACAGACAGAAAATGGTACAGTTGCTGGTTACATTTATTCGGGAATAGTTAGTAGTACTGCTTATTTTTTTTAGCAGAACCGTACCCTTCCAAGCCCTGTTCAGTTAAAAGTGAAGATACATCACTGTTAAAGACTTTGCATGTCATGGAGCTTAGCCCATGTGACAGACAGGAGCTCAGAAACTACCTCCACTGTTTTTACTGGCAATATAGCAGCTTGTCTAGGTCAGAGTGTACTTTTGTCTGAGTTGGTAGCACTTGGTGTTGTAGGCATATGCTGACTTTATTATATTTTCTGGTTGCTTCACCTTATGTACAGCTTGCCTTTTCTCTGTAATCAGATATTCTGGCTGTGAAAAGATTTGTAGGTTTTTTTTTTTTTTTTTTTTTTTTTTTTTTTTTTTTTTTTTTTTTTTTGTTAATCAAAAGGAACCACACCCATGGGATGGAAATCAGCAAACATTCTGCCACAGTACAGCACCAGCAGTCTCTTGTCAGTGTTTGCATGCTATTTTCAGTAAGCTTGTTTTTTTTCCATTTTTAACCTGTAGTGCAGTTTTCATAAGTACTTTCCATAGTCTGCAAGTAGTCTGTGTTCTCTGTTTCTCCCAAGACACATTTAGATAGCAATATCACTGTCTGATCTGTGGGTTGGGTTATTGTGTAATGACTCTGGAATTACCATAAAGACAACAAGATGTATTCAAAACAAGGTTGTGGACACTGAAAATCAAATGGAATGTGTAAGGTATATGAGTACTGGAGAAAGCGAAGTGATGGAATGGCTTTGGAATTTTGAAAGGAAGCAGCCAATATGGCAACTTGGTTTCATTCTAAAGACTTCCTCTGATCAGACATAAGGTACAGAATGGCTTAGTTCTTGCCTTGCTAGGAATCTGAGAAAGATGAACTGTTAGGTGGAGTTAGGCAGAACAGTGAACTTTTGGGTTCTTCCATCTTTGTTAATATGGAGAAAAAGTAAGCTGTTTTGGGAGATGAAGTTGACCTAGGCATCTACAGTTCTGTTCACAAGCAGGTAGGAAGTGCTGAATTGGGCTGGACCCTCAGAAGGAATAGCTGTAACAAAATTTCAGAACATATAGGTTGACGCTCAACAACTGTGATGGTGTAGAAAGGCTGTCTTAGTTCTCAAACAGGATGGCCTTAAATTAGAACCCTTTGTAATCTGCTTAAGATATAAAACTTATACTAAGAAGAAAGAGAATGTGGTGGCCCAGGCCTATAATCTCAGTACAAGGTCACCCTTATACTAGTGAGGCCGCACTAGTGAGGCCAGTCCAGATGAGTTGCTGCCTAAAGAAACATACAAATCGAGTGGAGAGATGGCTGCTTTTGGAAAAGACCTGAGTTTGATTCCCAGCACCTACATGGCAGTTCATACTGCCAGTTCCAGGGGATCCAAACTCTCTTCTGGCCTTTTCAGGCACTAGACATACACATGGGGCTATAGATATATATGTAGACAAACACACACACATAAAAATAAAATATTAACAACAACATCAAACAACCAAACATGTATACACCAAGAAGAAATGGCACTCTGGTTATACCTATGGCTATAGTATGGTAGATACGGTACATACAGTATAAGAGAATAGGAAGGTTCATGTGCCCTACTATTCTGCTTTGAGACCTGGTCTCACTCTGTGCCCCATGTGGCTTTTGAATTTGTGGATCTCATGTCTCAGCCTCCTGAGTGCTAGGATTACAGTCGTATAACATAGCACCAGACTTATGATGTACCCTTCTTGGCCATCAGGAATTCCCAGTAAGCAGGGTTCTGTTTCAGTAGCTCCCCGATGATTATCTGCATTCCAGAACACCTACCCACTGTTGTTTTTACATCCTGGATCTTGTCACAGGCAGACAGGGCAGTCTGGTGGTCAGAAATGTGTTTTGGAGTGAGACAGACATTCTTCACTTAAACCTACTTGACATTAAGCAAATTTATCTTTTTAAGCCTGTTTTGTCATCTGTAAAATGGATTACTTTACCATGTGTGGGACTCCTGGCATGTGTTAAGGTGGTGGCGGTTCGTAGAGCTTCAGTGGTATTTTATACTTAAGTGCCTGGCCTTGACTGTTCCACTCACCCATTCTCCAGCTTATTTAACCTGTTCTCCAGCCTCACGTGTTCTGAGTCTGAGCTGAGAGAGCTGTCTGTGACCCTTGGACACACTCTTCCAAACCTGTGTGAGGGCAGTCCCCAAGAACTGGCCCATCCCTGAGTCAAGGAGGGTGAGGTCTATCATGAGGGTTGAGGGCTGGGCCAGGAAGTGAGATGAGATAAAGGTTGAACAGAGACAGGAGCTCAGTCCTCATAGAAGGTGATGTTCATGTGTCTGTACTCGAGGTGACATTTTATAATAAGTAGTCACTGAAACCAGTTTCTAAGAGCCAGGGTAACTACTGGTTGCGTTGGCCTTTAATTATTTACAACAGGTATTTTGTCACAATCTTAATTGGGTTGATGCTTTACACATCGTGGGAAAGAAGAGGGCAGTTCTTGCAGAGAAGAACTGCAGATTAAATGACTCATCTAAGGTCAAGCACATAATAAGAGCAAAGACAGTGGACTGACAGTCCTTCATAAAGCTCTGTAGCATCTCTTCTCCCACTGCATCCTACAGGATTCCACCTCCACCGTTCTAGCAGTGTATCAGGAGGACCCACCCCAGACCCATGCTTCTGTGATCTAGACACCAGGCTTCACTGCCATTTCTCAGAATATTCCTTTCAGAGTAGGAAGTGAGGCTTTCTTCCTTGTTTTATCCTCAGAGAGCCTTTTCCTCACCACCTGCCAGGCAGCTTGTTCTCCAGCTGTGTCTGACCTTGTGTCTATTTATGGTTTTGCTGTCTCCTAGGTCCGTTAGCTAACCCTCTTGAACACAGGGACTTTCTCATTCTCCTTCCTGTGTACCCTCAGGGTTTTTGAGCTGTGTACATATTAGGCATTCATGTATTACATATTTATTATTAGAAGGAGCAAGTAATTTTCATTGGTCAGAAGCTGTGAGAATGTGGTCCCAGAGCAACATGGCAACTTCTCTTCCCCTCCTTTTCTTTCTCTTGTAGCTTGCCAAGAGGCCAAAAAAGAGGGGAAAGAGTGCAAACTGGAGGAGCCACCCAGGCACTATGTGAGGGCACTATGGGAGCTTCCTAGTGCCCTCAGCCGGTGCCAGTTAAGACAATTTCTGTTGTGTGCCTGGTCCAGTGCTGGCCCCCTCTGTCTGGGTGTTCAAAGTGTTGAAGGCAGCATGGCATTCTTGCTAAAATCTTAGAAGCTGAACTGAATGAAGAGACTTCTCTGCTCGTTGCTCTGCTCATCTGTTTTGTAACATAACCTTTGTGTCTAGTTTCATAACTTGTCTAGCCTCAGTCTTTTTCTTTGTAACATAGAGATGACTGCATAGGGGTGTTCTGGGATTGTGACACAACCCATATGAAATCTGTAGTGTAGACCAAGTACATGCTGAATGCTTAGTTAAAGCTGACTGGTAGTGTGTATGGTACTAGACAGATGGTGTTTATTTATGTCAGGAGTCTCTAGATGGACTCTTAGGTCTGCTACCTCTGTGTTCCTCACCCTACCCTTCATAGCCATCTCCTTAGTGGGGAGGAGCTCTGAGGAAAGGGTCAGTGGAAACCCAGGAGGTAGAGTTCAGCTTCGATTTAGCTGTTCACTTAGAGGGTGACACTTTAATGTGAGCTTTTTGTTTGATTTTTTTGCTTTAGGTTTGGATGAAACTTTAAATTGACTTGTTTGCTCTGATGCTTTCCACAGGGGAGAAATCATTTAGAGGGAATAGGTATTACTTTGGGAGCTGGCCTGTCCCAGTTTCTTTAGCAAAACAGCTCTGTTGTGTAAAGCTGAATTGGGCTGTGGTTAAGGGCAGCATCTGACTTGGATGTGGCTGAGTCTTTAGGCTGCTCCAAGGTACAAGAAGAGGTGAGAGCATGGGGACTCTCTTGGATGTTAGATCTTTGAAACAGTGTCTGCACTATGTTCTACAGTCTCACTAGATTGCTCAGACTCACTTTGAACTTTCAATTCTCCAAGCTCAGTATCTTTTCAGCTAGCAGTTTCTCCTTCTGCTTTATAGAGAAGAACATAGGAAATCATAACAAACATCACAGCTATGCCCAGGTTAGAAAACCAGACTGGGAGTTGCACACTCCTGAAATCTAAGAAACTCAGGAGACTGAGGCAGGGGGACTGTAAGTCCAAAGCCACCCTGAGCTACTTAATGAGACCCTCCTGTCTTAAAGTACAAAGATTAAAAAGGATTGAGGATGTTAGTTCTTCTTCATTCTGCTCCAGGCCCTGAGATAGCTTCAGTACCACTAAAAACATAAAGAGGAAGTGAGTGAGGTGTGTGTGTTTGTGTGTGTGTATAAGTGTGTAAGTGGTGCACACCTTTAGTACTAGCATTTGGGAGGCAGAGACAGGTGCATCTCTGAGTTTGAGGACAGCCTGGTTTACAGCTTGAGTTACAGGACAACCAGGGCTACCCAGAGAGACCTTCTCCTGTGGGGGAGAAGGAAGTAAAGTCACTAACTAAGAAGCAAGAAAGGGAACAGCTGCCCTGGTCTCTAGGCAAATATTCTTTCATGGCTTAAAATGTTCATTGGGCTAACAATTTAGAACACTTGTCTATTAGCAGTAGACTTTTGGCTTCTATTATTATTGTTGTTTTGAAGCGGGGGGGGGGGGGGGGGGAAGGCTTCTAACTCTCTCTTTGTAGACCAGGCTGGTCTTGAACTCATGATGCACCTATTTAAGTCTTCCAAGTGCTATAATTGCCTGAATGTATCACCACATCTGGCAGACTTATTGTTTGAAAAAAAAATTTCTGGCTGGACATGGTAGCACATGCATTTAATCCCAGTACTTGTTAGGCAGAAGCTGGCAGATTGCTGTGGGTTTGAGGCCAGCCTGGCCTACAGAGCGAGTTCCAGGACAGCCAGGGCTTTGTAGTGAGGCCCTATGTGAATTATTAACCAGTCAACCAACCACTGATATGTGTCAGATTAGTGAGTTTCTGCCCTGTTGATAGAATTGTCTCCTATGTTTTGGTGAGTTTGGAAGACTGGTCTGACAGCTTTGTTCATAATGAGTAGGAACATGACAGACAACTATATTCATAACAATGTTAGCACAGCTCTGAAACAACAGTATCTTTGGGTTTCATTCCCAATGGAATGTTTTCTTCAAGGTCAAACCAGCCTTTCAGATTTTTTACTTACATGCCATGACTTTTTCTTTGTGTTCTGAATACTCTGTGACCATAATTGAGATTATGAATGGCTCTGGCCCACAGGAACTCAGAGACAAGAGTCTAGACATGGGAAGTGAGAACAGGTGGTGGGAAGTTGGAAGGCCTCCTTGTACCTGAGGCTTACTGCTTGCTTTGAAATGTTTTGACTTCTAAATTTCTAGTACCAAGGCCCAAGAGGCAGGCACTTATAAAGCAGGGGGACTTTTTAGCATTGCATGCTTTTATGATTCCCAATCTGTTGGCAGTTGAGGAGTTATTGCACTAACCGACAAGTAACCTACAGCTTAAAATCCCCTGGCTCTTTTGTTTTCACAGGTGTTGGGGCGATGTTTCTTGACAGTGGTGCAAGTCCATTTCCAGTTTTTGACTCACGCCTTGCAGAAAGTCCAGCCGGTGGCTCACTCTTGCTTTGCTGAGGTAGTTGTGCCTGAAAAAAAGAACAGCAGCAATCTATCTGGCATGGGCCACACACCTGAATTGGAGGAAGCTGTGCGATCCTGGCGAGGGGCTGCTGAGGTAACTGACCTGAGAGATCTGGCTGTATTCCAATAGGAGAGGCTGCTGGGTTTCTTTGTCTGTTGGCTCCCAGAAGAGCCACTTGCTTTAGACATTAAGCTATAAACTTACCACTAGCTTGCATATTCTTGTGACAGCAAATGTCTTTAAGAACACTTACTTTATGTCAGGCTTATACAAGACATTAAAATGATACCTATAAAGAAAGGCTTACAAAAACAGGGTACAGAGGGTTGCAGGAGTTGTCCAGACCCAGAAGAAGGGGCCTGCTTCTTAATGGGAGCAGTATGGGAAGTCTAAAGAGGTGAGCCACGGAGAGGACTGGCACCTAAGTCAGGAGTGACACAGTGAGAGACCCAATCTTTTGGGTTCAGACTCCATCTTAGAGAACCGAAACTTAGTTAAACTCAAGTTAACTAACAGGCCAGTACCTAGCACCAGTTTCCAGGTCATTCCCCAACGAATCTACACTTCAAGTTACAAGCCTGCCCCTGACACTTCACTTCCTAACAACTACCAATCAGAAAAAACGCAAAAGTTTATGGCCCAGCACCAGCCAATAATGTTAAAGGCCATAATTGCCACCCAATCAGATGTGTATTAACCAAGATACTCCTTTCTTGCCTCTATAAATGCTTGCCTAAAACTAGTCTCAGGACTCCACCTTTGTGCTGTGTCAAGGTTGGCAGGGAGCCCAAGCTTAAATAAAGAGACTCTAATGTAATTGCATCAGATTCAGCTCCTTGGTCTTTTAGAGGTTCACAAACATTACCCTGCACAGCAAGTGGAGCTGGCCAGGACTGTGAGTGCTCAGTAGGCAGCCAGGTAGGCTAGGTAACAGGACTGTTGGGCAAGATGAACCTCACAAATACCAGGGTTTCAGGAATGTGCCACTGTGGCTGGTCTTTATGGTGCTGGGATTGGAACCTGGGACTTAATGCATGCTACATAAACACCCCACTTACCAAGCTACATTCTCAGTCCTATTTGGAGGTATTTTTTTTTAATTAATTAATTTTGTTTTTCAAGGCAGAGTCTCTCTTTGTTGCTCTGGATGTCTTGGGGCTCACTTTGTATTTCAGACTGCCCTTGAGCTCAGAGATCTGACTTCCTCAGTCTCTCAAGTACTGGAATTAAAGGTGTTTGCCACCACCTTCCAGGAATTGTTGTTTTTATTTTAAACATTGATTTTAAGTTGTGTTTTGAGGGAGTGGTCTGTGCATGTGAGTGCAGATGTCTGTGGAGGCCAGAGGGAAGCATCTCATCCCTTAAAGCTGGAGTTAGAGATGTTCGTGAGCTGCTGATGTGGATGCTAGAAACTAAATTCAGGTCCTCTGCAAGGGCAGTACACACTTTTAATCTCTGAGCCATCTCTCCATCCCATTATTTTTTTTGAGATAAATTCTCACTCCCAGACTAGCCTCTGACTCATGGGAGTTCTGCTTTGGTCCTCCAGCTGCTGGGTTACAAGCTTGAGTAACTTCTGTAGCCATCTTCTTCTCTTAGAAGTGTTTGGGATCTTTGTAATTCTTGCTCTGCAACTACGAGGACTAGAGTTTGGATCCCTATGTTGATCAATGGAGTTTATCAGCATAACCAACAACTACAACAAAATCCTTAAAAACTAAAATGATCTTAAGGTTCAGGGAGACTCTGCTACAGAAGACTGTGACAGTGAACGATACCTGGGGCTGCCTCTGCCCACTGCGTGCACAGGCACCCTTTCAAACACACACATAAATTTAAAAATGTGTTAAAAAGAATCTTAGTAAGCCAGACCCAGAAAGATGAACACAAAATATTTTCTCTGGTATACAGAGCCTAGATTTAAATTTCTGTAGGTTTTGTGTATGTGTGTATATAGTGTGTGTGTGTGTGTATGTGTGTATATAGTGTGTGTGTGTGTGTGTGTGTGTGTGTGTGTGTGTGTGTGTGTGTGATGAATGGGGGCTATGATAGGGAAGGAAGAGATCTTGGGCAGGAGAAAGGAAGAAAGTCAAACAGTACATGTGACACTAAAGCAAGGGGAGCAGCAAGGGCATGCAGACAGGGAGAGGAAGCAGGAGAGGGCAGTGGAGGGATGATTAGACTAATCTGTGGTGACAAATGCAATAAAGTGTGATGATAAAGCCCGTTACTGTATGTGCCAACTCCAAAACTTGAGAAAAGCTTAGCTAGCCTAATCCTCCAATCCTCAACCCTCATTTATCACTTGTTTTGCATGTGATCTGAGCCATTTCCTATTAATTTACTTGACACATTCAGATGCTACCCAGCATAGCTTCACTAGTGGGTAGAGAAACTTGAGCAGGATAGAATGGCACAGTGATCAGATTTGAGGAGGGGACATGACAGTGTACAATGAACACTCTCCTCTGGAGGCTTCTGGAGGCTTCTGGAGGCTTCTGGTTCCCATACTACCTCTTGGCTGAGGACCTGCTGTAGAGTGGGCTGCAGACCATCTCCAAACCTTTTCATGGAGCATCCTGCCTAGGATACAGTTCCTCCTCTGGCCACGCTAGATGGTATTCTCTAGTCCAGTGGCTCTCAGCCTGTGGGTCTCAACCCTTTTGAGGGGTTGAATGACCCTTTTACAGGGTGCCTAGGACTATCCAAAACCACAGATATTTATTTACATTATAATTGATAGCAGTAGCAAAATTATAGTTATGAAGTAGCAACGAAATAATTTTATGGTTGGGGGTCACCACAGCATGAGGGACTATATTAAAGGGCATTGGGAAGGTTGAGAACTAGTCCTTCTCTACACCCAGAACTTAAACTTGGATGTAAGCAAATCAGAAATAACTTTTCAATTGGCAAAATGGATGGCTCAACTGGTGAAGGTGTTTGTCATCGAACCTGATTGTCCTGACTTTCACGAGTGTACACACAGCCGTGTAGGCATGCATGTAGAAAAAGTTAAAAAAAGAAATTGCTCTTTATAAGGTCAGTCTGTCTCTCCTTTCTCCCTCCACCCTACTTTCATTTTTTGAGATAGGATCTTGCTGGATAACCCGGGTAGGCCTCAGACTCAGCAGTGCTTCTGCCTTGGCCTCCCGAGTACTGGTCTATAGGTGTCTATCACTGTGTTCTGCTTGTCTGTTTTTAATGTGTGCAGGTATTGTGCCTTCATAAATGTCAGTGCACCACAGGTGTGCAGTCTCCAAGAAGGGCAGCCAAACGAGGGCTTCAATTCCCCTAGAACTGAAGTGTCTGGTGGTTGTGAGATTTGAACTTGGATCCTCTGCAAGTACTCCTAACCACTGAGCCCTCTCTTCAGCCCTGGTTTGTTTTTTAGTCAGGGTCTTCATCAGTGGCAGCATGTGTCTTGTAAGCATTTAACACATGCATGAAAATGTGTATGGACTTTTGATCTGAAACTATTGGTTATGTTGAGAACCTGGAGGTACTGCTGCCTTAGGTGAAGAGGCTGAGAAGACTCTACTACATAGTCAATGTTCTGCCTGAGGCAGGAGGCAAAGGCAGTTTCCAGGAGCTCAGTAAGAGCAGTACTCAGAGCTGCTGCAGTTGCCAGCAGCATTGCATTCTTCATCAGCCAGATCCCACACTTCAATCAGACCTGCAGGTCTACCTGCAGACAACCTTGAAATGAGACCCACAGTTCACAGCGCTTGCTAACACACAGCAAGAGTCAGGGCTCAGCCCTTGACCATGCTAAAAATGCCCCTTAAATCTGTATTGTTAGCCGCCCTGCTGCACTTAGAACTATCTGACCTTCCATCCAGGGTTGAGGCCATTTGGTGGGTTGTTTTTTGTTTTTTGTTTTGTTTTTAAAGAGTAATTCTGTATTTGCTTCTCAAAGTTTTTATTAAAGTGATAACACCTTATCTCTAAATTTCTTAAACTGTGACCACAACCTTTGATAAGCTAAAGAGACAGGAAGATAGCAGTTGTGGTCATAAGGCAGGAATTTTCTTGAAGGCTTATAGCAGCCCACAAAGGCCACACTGAATAACACATGCACCTTAGTAATTAATGTAGGGAGCAGCACAGCAGGATTGGTCTCTTGGGTTATGATCTGACCCAAAGTAAGCTAGACTGTGGAACTTGGTACCACCGCACTAGCCTGAAGTTCAGCAGAGGAGCCTAGAACAAAACTCTAAAGCTATGCACTCCTTTTCTGCTGCATTTCAGTGGTTCTCTTGGAAGCATGTTAATACCTCTTTCCCGGTGAGAAAAAGAAAAGTAAAACCTTCCAAGCTGACCTCACTAAGACTTGCTATTTTACTTTATATAGAGAGTACAAGACCCTCATGTATTGTTAAGAAATGTATGTTGATTTCTTAGATGATTTGAATTACCCCACAGTTAAGTTGCAGTGTATTACCTTTTGTTATGGACCTATAGCCAGGCATGGTGAAAAACACCTGTGTCTCAGCACTTGGGAGATGAAGCAGGAGGATCAGGAGCTCAATCAAGGTCATCCTTGCTTACATAGTGTGTTCAAGTCCATCTTGGGATATATGAGACCCTGTTTCAAAACAATCAAAAATAAATGAAATTCTGACCTTCCATCTCTTCCCCTTTCCCAGAGGTTCAGGTTTTCACACTATGCCATTTCTGATGTTGTAATACTATGTTGTGCTGCTGTCTGTCTTTTTTTTTTTTTTTTTTTTCTCCTGTTGCTGTTTGTTTGGCTTTCTCTTTCATGTAAAAGGCTTTCCTCAGAAAGACCCTCAATGGCAATTAGAGGTTGAGTTGGAGGTGGGACTTACTACTGTCCCTTTCCCCTGCTGGTGTGGGTTCAGGCCTTTGTAATCTGGCTTCACAGCCCTCTGTCATTATTGCTTCCAGCTCCACTCTGAGACTTCAGTGCCACCTCACTGATCTTCTCCCCTGCCCACTTCCATGTGTCCAGTGCCCTTCTGCTCACTGCTTCCTGTGGGTGCCCATTCTGCACACTGTCTGTGAAAATGGCATCTCCTGGTACAGCCTTTCTTCTTGCATGGCCAGGACAGTACCACTTCTCCAGCTCACCTCCACCCATCTTTCTTCCCTTTTATGACAACAGAGACAGAGGTGCCCTTTTCTCAGTTTCAGGGCTCACCTTAGCATTATCTTATTTCCATTCTCAAGGAACTGGCTTCTGCCATGGCACCCAGTATTTTCTTTCTCAATACTTAACGTTCTTCCAACCTAAAAGTCTACCTGTTTCTCTGCTCTTTGGACAGTCAATTTCTTGGAGTTATCTTTTCTTCAACCTTTTTATTCATTCTGAAAACCATATATTTTCTGATTTTTCCTCAGCCAAATCTTTCACCTTTTATTAGAAACCACAAAGTACTATAGGTATATAAAATATGTTATGTATTAGCAGAATTTTGCAGCAGGTAAAGGGGTTGACACAGAAACCTGATGGTGTGAGTTGTGTTCTGTGTAATAGGGCCAAAATAGAGAACTGATTCCCCAAAAGTTTCCCTCCAAACTTTACATGCAGAATGTGGCACATTTATGCCCAGTCTTAGACTCACATTAAATTAATATATATAAGCATTTAGAATTAAAGTTAAGGAAAAAGATGCCTTATTTGCTCTGTGCTGCCCTTTCTTCATCTGCCTTGTTAGACTCTCCTCAGAGCAGCTTCTTAGTTGAGCTTCTTGTGGTTCAGTGTTGGGTTCCCTTCTTCGTAGGGGATCTTGACCCAGTGTGGGACTTTGGCCACTCCTATGTGGAGGGATGCTTCAAATGTGTGTGCTAGCCCACTGCCCATGGACTCCAGGGCCTGAATTAATGATTCCTCTCTTAGGTTCCCTAGATAGCTCAGTTTTGGCTTTTCTCATACATGTTTCTCTCCATGCCGTCTCTGTGGGAATCAGTGGTGCCATACAATACTAGGCCATGCATTCAAGACCCAAGACTGACCTTTCAGTCTTCCTATCATGTCTGTCCCCTGTTCCACCAGCTCACTCACCCCACCTATTCCCACCTACTGTCACTCCCTAGTTTTGGAGAGTAGGTTATACTTCTTTCTGAACTGCATTCTCCCATTTCTGCCTCACCATTCTGATTTTAAAGTGAGACATCATTGTTTCTCACTGTTAAGGCCAAATATGGATACCTCACTATGACATACTGAGTCCTGCCATGTGAGACTCCTGCCTTGCCCCTGGCTATTTTCTTGCTTGATCCTTAGACTTTATGGAGTTTCTTAGAGTGTTCTGCTCCTTCACCTTGGATCACTGTGGATGTTAGAGCTTATTGGTGCCTTGATATACCCTCACCTACCTTGAGCATGTTCCAATTTTCAATCTAAATTGTCATTTTATGAAACAAGTTCTTGTTTTGTAGCCCAGTTTGGCCTGGAATTCACAATCCTTTAGAGTATGGTGAGTACAGGTGTGGCCACTGAAGATGACCCCTAGATGCCACTTTCAGGGCCTGCCGTGCTCCCTATGACAGTTTTAGTTATTAAGTTCACCTTTAACTGGTGAGGCATCATCTCCAGAAGGCAGGGACCAGACTTTATGCTCTAGGGTTGGGGTAGTAGCTAGCACAACTCCTGTGGGCTAAACATTTCACTGAAAGATTCTTAGAAATCAGATCGTTTTAATCTTAAGTCTGTTTATTAGGTTTCAGGGCTTGATTAGACAGGTAGGCTGGTGTGTGCACATGGCTTGTAAAACTGAAAGCCTTGTACTTGACAGCATTGAAGCTGCTACTTTTCTTTCCTGCAGTTCTGTGTGTACTGTAAATATTAACATTTCTATCCTGACCTGAAAGAACAGAGACTAACTCCTAGAAATGTTATTTGGCCAGGAGTAGCAGTACAGTACAGGCCTGTAATCTGTAATCCTAGTGTATAGGAGGCTGAGGTGTGCCAGTTGTAAGTTTGAGGCCAGCCTGAGTTACATGGTAAGACTATCTCAAAAAGTCAAGTCTGTAAAGTTTCAGTCTCTGACTTTGTAGTGTGACTTGTCCAAAACCCTGGTGTATATCCAGCTTATGTAGTTCACTTTAGGTGTGGCATTTGTTGTTGCTGGTATGTTTGAATTTTACTAGTAACTACAGTTGCTCTTCTTTACTTACTGGTTACTATTTATGTCACAGGCGACATCAAGATTAAGGGAGAGAGGCTGTGATGGACGCCTGGCGGGAATCGAAGTCCAACAACTCTTTTGTTCTCAAAGTGCAGCAATTCCTGAGCACCAGCTAAAAGAGCTAAACATAAAAATCGACAGTGCTTTGCAGGTAAGAGTCTCAATACTGTTAGCTGCATAGAAGAATGAGTCTACCAACGGGGAAGAAGTCATGAAGTTGGACCACTCAAAAAGGTCACAAAGTAATAATGTGTCCTCAAGTCTCAATAACTGTAGAAAATCTTTAATGTAATATATTTATTTTTCAAGAATTTCATGTATGCATACAGTGTATTCACTACCTAACTCCTTCCAGATCTACTCCTCACAACTGTAGAAATTTTAAATTCCTATTTTTGCTGGACTTTGTCATATTCTAATCTGTTGAATGATCTTGATTCTCGCAGGCATATAAAATAGCTTTGGAAAGCTTAGGCCACTGTGAATATGCAATGAAAGCTGGCTTCCACCTCAACCCAAAGGCCATTGAAGCAAGTTTGCAGGTACACCTTTCTCTCCAGCGGCTCTGTGAGTGTGTGGGAGTTGTTCACTCAGTCCTCTGGGGACCAGATGCTTTATCACATGAGCTGTGGGTCACCTCCACTCTCCTATCCAAACTTTTTCCAGGGCTGCTGCAGTGAAGCGGAAGCTCAGCAGACGGGGCGAAGGCAGACACCCCCACAGCCCATGCAGTGTGAGCTCCCCACGGTCCCTGTGCAGATAGGATCTCACTTCCTGAAGGGAGTCTCCTTTAATGAGTCGGCTGCTGACAATCTGAAGCTTAAGACGGTATCTTTCTGTGGATTCCCTGGGTTCCAGTACTGAGCATGAACTTGGAAATAGAGTTGTTACAGAAAACTCAAGGGCTTTTGAAGAATGTAGATTAAAAAACAAAAGCAGTAATCATGGAAGGAGGCTCTAACTTTTCTGAGTACAGTGGTGGCCAAATGAGAGTTCTAGGCCTGTGATGTTTTCTTTGTTTTTGTTTTTTCGAGACAGGGTTTCTCTGTATAACCCTGGCTGTCCTGGAACTCACTCTGTAGACCAGGCTGGCCTTGAACTCAGAAATCCACCTGCCTCTGCCTCCCAAGTGCCGGGATTAAAGGTGATTAAAGGCGACACACCACTGTGTGGCAATGTCTTCTTCTTCCTCCTCCTCTTCCTCTTCCTCCTCTTCCTCCTCCTCCTCCTCCTCCTCCTCCTCCTCTTCCTCCTCCTCCTCTTCCTCCTCCTCCTCCTCCTCCTCCTCTTCTTCTTCTTCTTCTTCTTCTTCTTCTTCTTCTTCTTCTTTTCTTTTCTTCTTCTTCTTCTCCTCCTCCTCCTCCTCCTCCTCCTCCTCTTCCTCCTTCTCCTTCTTTTTTTTTTTTGGTACTAGGGGTTGAACTCTGTTTCACACATGCAAGGCAAGCACTAATCACACCTCACCCTGTGATAACATAATGAGACATTTACTAAGGAAGTTTTATTAATAATTTTGTTCAGATCTTTAAGAGTTTGAGAGTACATCATGAGCTGTTGTTGATACTTAATGGTTGCTGGTGGAGCTTTGAGAATTAAGTAACTGAAATCTAGTGCAGTAATAGTAGTCAGTTGTGAAGCATTGTGGATGCAGGAAGTACAACAAAGTTCTTTCCATGTATTGTTTTAGTTAATTAAGTGTCTCATTGGGGTATGGGTATTCCCCATTCCAATTTGACGAAGGAACTGAAGCCCAAAGTAATATGCCTAAAAATTAGGAGACCTGGAACTTAGGCTCATTCAGTATGTTGCAGAGCCTATGATGTTATCTAAAAAATAAGTTGAGGTTGGACCAAGCATGACTGTACAAACCTTTAATCCCAGCACTCTGGAGGCATGGGCAGATGGATCTCTGAATTTGAAGCCAGCCTCAAATTCAACATAGAGAGTTCTAGGCCAGCCAAGGACACAAAGTGAGATCCTGCCTCCAAAAACTCTTTTTTTCAAATGACGTGATCTGGGTGTTGCCAGAACACCTCTTGTGAGGATGAATGCACTCCCATAAGTTTTGGAGCCTTGCCAGTGTTAAAGAGTCTTGAGATGTAAACTGTCCTCTCTCTTGTCAATCTGTAGCATACCATGTTACAGCTCATCAAGGAAGCGGGCTGCTACAATGGAATCACACCTAGGGATGATCTTCCTGTGACTGAAGTACTGAATCAGGTGTGCCCGTCCACATGGCGGGGCGCCTGTAAGACTGCTGTGCAGCTGCTGTTCGGCCAGGCAGGGCTGGTGAGTCTATGTGAGAGGATGAGAGCTTGTGGGGTGGCATATGTGTAAAACACTGCCCAGGCTGAAGCAAGAGGAGGAGATGGAGGCCAGCCTGAGATACATAGGAAGACCCTGCTCTCTCCTCAGAACTAAACGTTTTGTTGTTGTTTTGTTTGTTTGTTTGTTTTAATACCTTTATAACTTGTATTTGCTGGGAATCTATGTGCAGAATGGTGATGTTGTAGGCTTTCCTCATCTTAAAGAAACAAACGCATTAGTACTCTGGGTGGCCTTGACTGGCCTGACTGCTCTGTGGCAACACTGGAGTTTCCTGTTTGTTGCTCAAGTTGAGCAAGGCTGGTGGCCTCCTATCTCAGTCCTCTGCACTCTGCTTGTTCTCTGACCTCTCTAATGTGGCTCGTTCTTCTCACCTTTCCAGGTCAGCCCCTGTTTCATCTACTCTTACAGTCTATTTGTTAGGCAGGGCGCCACCCAATCATTTACTATCCTAGCTCTCTGCCCATTACCTTTAAAATGGTACTATCTGCTTCAGGTAAAAATCTACTTCTTACCTGTCAGAGAAAAGGGAAAGGAAAATAAACTAAAGAAACGTCAGGTAAAGTCGGACCAGGCCCAGGGCTCAGCATCTGTGATCACTGTAGCTTTTATTGACTGCCATATCAACCCAGGTACCTTGTATGTACTTATTCCGCTTCATAGTCATGGTTAGAGAGTGTCTCAAAAAAAATTTTTTTAAAAGTACTCTTTGTAGTCTGATTTCTGCTTTATTCATGAAAGGACAGATTAGAATTGTGTTTGTCCCTGGTTCATGCAGATTACTACAGGGACAGCCTACCTGTACAGAGCTGGGCTCTTTCTTTGAAGATTCGTATAGGAAGAAAAGCAAGAAACAAGAGTTACTCTGCTGACCTATAATAGAGTCCTGGAGACCAGGACTGTGTGAGCTGAAGCTGGGACTGTGGCAGTGTGTGCTCCAGAACACAGAGCACATCAGAAGAAGGCTGTTTTGAGAGAACAATTTAAGCTAAGGGGGGAAAGTGTAGTCATACCCAGAATCCAGGAATTTTTTACTTCCTACCCACTGATGGTAGAGCCTTTGTTGTAGCTGACAAAGACATTTAGGACCATAGTCTTAGGAGTAGGAGGAGAGAGGAAACACCTGTCAGGTCCAACAAAGGCTGGTCCTTGGACAGGAAATGTTTCTCAAAGGTCCAGCTGTGAGAACCCTGTTTATTTATGTGGAAATGAACACACTGGAAGCTGTGTTTGGAATTATGAGAAGTACCTATGAGTAGCTTAACCCCTTCTAAAATGGAGATGTGTTTTTCTACTAGTGAGCCTTATCCCCAGCCCTTGTGTTTGCCTCACCCTTGCAAGGAGCTTATATAACAGGTCTGCATCACCAGGCCCCCCCTTGGTTCAGTTTCTGACATTTTTTTCTTTCACATACATAACATTTTAAAAAAGCACTAAAATAGCTGAGTGGTGGTGCACCTCTTTAATCTCAGCATTCAGGAGACAGAGGCAGGTGGATTCCCGAATTTGAGGCCAGCCTTGTCTATTGAGCGAGGTCTAGGACAGCCAGAGCTACACAGAGAAACCCTGTTTTGAAAAGACTAAAACAACAACAAACCCCTAAAATAAAAGATGGATAATCTCTAATCTCTCTTCCTTTTCTCTTTCTCTTATCCTTCACTTTTTCTCCTTTCTCTAGTCCTTTATTTATTTGTTCCATTTCAAAATTTGTCTTGAGACTTCATTTTTAAATTGTGTGTGTAAATTTATCTTAGGACTTTTTTTTTTTTTTTTTGGTTTTTCGAGACAGGGTTTCTCTGTGTAGCCCTGGCTGTCCCGGAACTCACTCTGTAGACCAGGCTGGCCTCGAACTCAGAAATCCGCCTGCCTCTGCCTCCCAAGTGCTGGGATTAAAGGCATGCGCCACTACTGCCCGGCAGGACTTTATTTTTAAATTGTGTGTATAAATTTATCTTAGGACTTTATTTTTAAATTGAGAGAGAGAGAGAGAGAGAGAGCTGCGAGAGCACGCGAGTACGCGTGCACGCGTGCTCACACATGCCTTTGTATCTTTGGAGGCCAAAAGAGCATTGGATCTCCTGAAATTGGAGTTGCAGGTAGCAGTGAGCAGCCTGATGTATGTGTTGGGACTCAAGTCCTCTGAAAGAGCAGGAAGTACGCTCAACATGAGCCAGCTCTTCAAACTCATTTATTTCTTCATTTTGAGACAGGATCGCATATTGCACAGACTGACTGCAAACTCATAAAATCTGCCTTGGCCTTACAAGTGTTGGGATGACCGGAATATACAACCACACTCATCTTGAGTAATTTGTAATTATAACAACTACAGTGTAGAAAATGCCTACAAAGTTGAGTGGATCCCACAGTTAGAATTTGGTTTCTGTGTGTTTGTGCATCATTGCTTGCTGTTATCTCTGGGAACCTTACTGGTCACAGATGTGCTGCAGATAGTTCTGCTGGCCACTGAGTGTCTGACACACTTATGTATTTGGATGTTTGATACTGAAAGCTGTCTCTGAACTTGGTGGTGGTCTCTGTTTCTTTTCTAGGTGGTTGTTGATACAGCACAGATTGAAAATAAAGAAGCCTATGCACCCCAGATCAGTCTTGAAGGCTCCAGAATTGTGGTTCAAGTCCCATCCACATGGTAATATGACTTTAAAAGAAGCCTAAACTCTGAAGGCTGTGTATCTTTCACTTCTGTGCAACCTGACATAGTAGTGCTTGCTCCCTGTGCACCTCCTAGGCAACAGTGCTGTGTTGGGATCTGTTTGTCTTGGTTATTTGTCTATGATGGTGAATCTAAGACCTCTGAGAAAGAGCTCCTTTGACCACAAGGCAACTGGAATATAAGTAACATCATAATGAGCAGTGTTACCTTGTTACTGAAGCCACAGGGTTTAGTGTCTTTTGTTTCCACTAAGTCATCCTTTATTTTTCTAAACCTGAGTAGAGACTGTAGAATTCTGTCTCAAGTCTATGTGTTCCAGTCACAACCCTGATAAACTTGAGCTTATATCATTATATATTCATTCTCATTGTAAATCTGGGGACAAACAAAGATGTTTTTAGTTATATTTGTAACACTTCAAAAGATAAAGGGTTATTCATAGTTTATGTTTTCTAAGACAGAAGCTCCTATAAACAAAGAAGCAGGCCAGGGATATGACCCCATACATTAGAAGACAGTGCCAAGGAGATGAGAAAACGTGCACTCTCACACAGTGATCACAGCAAGTGAAGGAGAAAGTCATAAGATGTGTGTTGCCCAAAAATAGTAGGTTCACTTAGAATAACAGTAAGACATATTGACAAGTACTAGTTTGAGCTAGACTACAGAAATAGGCCAAAAGACTTTTGGATTGAGAAACAACCACACAAGGTTTTTGGAGAAAAGTTTATCCAGTATCTGTAAAGCTGAAGCTTATTTATTTACTTATTTTTTTTTTTTTTATGTTTATGTGGAGGTCAGTGGACACCTAGTAGGAGGAGTGGAGCCCATTCTCTCCCTCTGTCTGTGTAGGTTCTGGGGACTGAACTCAGGTCATTAGATTTGCTGGCAAGTGCCTTTACTGGCTGAGCCATCTAACATTCTAATATCTCTGTCTGTCTGTCTGTCTGTCTGTCTGGAGATGGTGTCTCTTTTATTCCAGGCTGGTCTGAACTTGCCCTGTAGTTGAGGACAACCTTGTAGCTAAGGATGGCCTTGAATTTCTGATTCTCCTGCTTCCACCTCCTAAGTGTTGGCATTATAGGTATGCACTACCAAGCTCAGTTTTACAGGATGCTGAAGACCAAACCCAGGACCGTGCATTCTGGGCCAGCACTCTACAATTTGAATTTCTAACTCAAATTCTCACTAAAAAGTTTTTATTGTTGTTGAGATAGAGTCTTAGACAACACAGGGTGGCCTGAAAGCTCTGTGTGTGTCTAAGAATGACCTTGAACTCCCAATTCTCTTGCTTTCACCTCTTGAACTGGGATTCCCTGTGTATGTTATCATACCTAGCTCATTGGAAAACATTAAACGTTATACAGATTCTCATTTTGAGAAAAACAGACATAACTTTTATATAATTGGGTGATTGTGATCGTAAACAGCTTCTACTAAACTAGTTTGTTTTCTGTCTTGGGTCAGAGGTGATTGGCAGCTCCAAGTCTTTAAAGCCTGATTTCTCAAACTTTGAAGGTAGCAGACCCCTGGGAGCCAGCTGAAGATGGGGATTTCTAACAGTCAGGGGTTGCTGGCAGTCTGCATTTGTTTAATAAGCATCTCAGGTAATCCTGATGCAGATGGCCAGAGGCCACACTTGGGAAAACACAGTCCTGCATGTGGGAAAGGCGAGACGTGCAGGCAAAACTGACAGAACCCTCACTGCCTGTGTGATTCATTTCCTTTGTAATTTACCACACCTCCTGAAATGGCATTGTATACTGTTACTGCTTGCAAAGGCTCCCTCTGCTGTCTGCTTTTTGTAATGATAAAAATTGATTTTTGGTTTGAGGTTTTTATTTTGTTTTGTTTTGTTTTGTTTTTTGTTTCTCTGTTTTTTTTTTTTTTTTCTTTCTTTTTTTTTTTTCTCTCTCTCTCATGGAAGCCAAGATCAAGTGTCTCTGACCAGAAATATTTTAGATTCCAGCTGTTTGGTTTTGTTTTGAAAGTGTTTGCACATAGATGTGATGAAGTATTGTGAGAATGGAGTATAAATGCAGAATCACTTGTGTCTTGGACTGCTAGGCCGTAGGCCAGTTGGTTTCTCAGAGTATTTGTAGTGCTCTGAATTTTCACTGTGACCTTGCCCTTGAGATCGGTTGTGGAATTCTCCTCTTGTATTGTCACTGTAGCATCAGAAAGTTTTCGTGTTGAACATTTCATGTTTTGAGTTAGAGATGTTGGACCTGTATAAGTATGTGCTCATTGGAAAGGCTGAAGTGGAACCATATTACATCATTCTTAGGAAATAGTTGTCAGCAAACTAATCGAGTTTATTCAGCCAGCCATAGTGGTACATGTCTGTCTTGCTGTCCCTTAGGAGGCTGACAGAGGATCCCTTAATTTATGCCATTGTGGGCTACATAAACAGGACACCCCTCCCCCTTTGTCTGTCTCTCACACACATACATATTTTATTACATTCTCCACACATGCTACTACATGACATGACAGCAGGAGGACGTCTGCTAGGATGATGAGTAGGAAGTTAAAGAGGCAAATACAGTGAGCAAAACACAGTGACAGGAGTGTGTGACATGTTGTGGCACAGCATGGGCCAGCAAATGAGATTAGTGTGTAAAGCACCTCTAATGAGCGAGGGTGAAGACCTGCTTTATCCCCTGAACCCATTAAGAGTGGCCAAGAACCAACTCCACATAAGTGTGTAGCACAGAGAACACACCTTTTTTTTTTTTTAAGGAACATGGTTGTAGGGCTGGATGATGACTCATGGTTAAGGGCACTGGCTGCTCTTCTAGAGGACCTAGATTCAGTTCCCAGCATCCGCGTGGCAGCTCATGGCTAGGCGTAACTCCAGGATAACACACCCTCACACAGACATATGTGCAGGCAGAACACTAGTGCACATAAAATAAAAAAGAAAGAAGGAAACATGGCTGACAAGATGGCTCAACTATTAAGAACACTTACTGTAGAGAACCTGAGTTTAATTCCCACAGTGAGTAGTTCACAACTACCTATAATTCTAGTTCCGAGGGATCTAATGCTTCTGTTCTCCTTAGACACTGGCAGTCACCTGTACAGACTCACACACATTCATAATTCAAGATAATAAAGCCAACTGTAGTGGTGCAGCCTTTAATCTTTGCACTCAGAAGAAAAGACAGGAGACCTGAGTTTTGAGGTCAGCCAGGACTATGTAACGAGATCTTATCTCAAATAATAATAAATAATAAATCTTAAGAGTTATTTTATATGAAAATTAGTTTTAAAAAGTTAATCCAGTACTCCGGAATTAAAGGCAGGAGGATCAGCTGTATAGCCTGGGCTATATGAGCGTCTAACAGAACAAACAAAATAAGCCCTGTGAGATGACTAAACAAGTGCTTGACATCAAGCCTGATAACTTGAGTGTAATTCTGGGACCCATATAGTAGAAGGAGACAACCAGCTCCTACACATTATCCTCACATGCCCCTTTGCACTCATGTATACATCTGCATTCACATACACAAAATGCACACACATGCGTACACGCACACACACACTAAATGTTAAAAAACACACACCAAAATAAGATAAATTAAAAAAAATTAGAGCAAGCAAGATAGCTCATTATATAAAGTCCTCTAATCTTGACAGCCTCAGCTCAATTCCTGGAATCCACTGGTAAGAGGAAAGAGCCAACTCCTGAAAGTAGCCTTCTAACCTCTGTTTGGGCACATACATCCACACTCACATACACACAATAAGTGATGTAAATTTATAAAGCCAGGGATGGTAGAGCACAGCTTAATCCCAGCACTCGGGAGGCAGAAGCAGGCAAATCTCTTGAGTTTGAAGTCAGCCTGCTCTAGAGTTAATTTCAGGACAACCAGGACTACACAGAGAAACCCTGTCTTGGGGAATGTGTGTGAGATGTTATTCTATATAGGCCAGGAGCCAGGCTCATTCTTGGTACCCTAGTACTCAGGAAGCAAACGGAGGAGGGTCGTTAGTTTTGATGTTAACAGAAGGAAACCCTGTCTACAAAGCAGGAGCTTGAGAGATGGCTCAGCCATGAAGAGCATTTGCTGTTCTTGCAGAGGACATGGGTTCATTTCCTAGGACCTTTGTGGCAGCTCACAGCTATTCATAGCCCAGTTCCAGGCACTCCTATACCCGCTTCTGCTGTGCTCTTTGGCACTTGTGAGCACCAGTCATACCGATGGGGCATGTGCATTCATATATGTAAAAATTCATGCCTATTACACAAAGAAAATCTATTAAAAATACATAATCCGCCGGGCGGTGGTGGTGCACGCCTTTAATCCCAGCACTTGGGAGGCAGAGGCAGGCGGATTTCTGAGTTCGAGGCCAGCCTGGTCTACAGAGTGAGTTCCAGGACAGCCAGGACTACACAGAGAAACCCTGTCTTGAAAAAAAAAACAAAAACAAAAAAAACCATAATCCATTATGTAAGTGTACACACACACACACAGTGCTTTTTAGTGTCTAATTGTCAGTTCATTTTTTTTACTTCTAAAGATATAGGTGGTCTAGAGAGATAGCTCAGTGGTTAAGAACACTGACTTCTCTTCCAGAGAGGTCCTGAGTTCAGTTCCCAGCAACCACATGGTGACTCACAACCATCTGTAATGGGATTTAATGCCCTCTTCTGGTGTGTCTGAAGACAGCTACAGTGTATTCATACACATAAAAATAAATAAATAAAAAGAAATAGCCACTTATAGCCAGGCATGATGGTTTACACTTGTTATCCATGTACCAAGAAGGCTGAAGCAGGAGAATCATTATGAATTTGGTGATAGACTCACTAGTCTTCACAGTAAGTTCCAAGCCAGCCTGGAATATAGAAGGAAACCCTGTCTGGAGAGTGAATGAAGGGGAAGACATACTGTCATTTTTTTATATGTTTAAGCCTTTGTTCTGTCTTTGAACATATACTTACAGATTATTTGCTATGCACCAAATATTTCTCTTTAAGATGATCATAAGATAGATGAGCCTTCCTCTATACAGTTTAATATTTTTGTAAGGGAGAAAGAAGAAGAGAACACATACAAAAGGTGACTTGAGAAGAACAAGGGGTGGTTTGTGTCACAGAGAAGGAAGTGGCCCTATTTTGGATAGTAAGGTCAGTCAGAAAGCATCCCTTTGGGGTTCTACTTGGGTTATAATTGGATATGAGAGGCCATGCTGAGAGCATTTTGGGAAAGCCAGACAAGAAGGAACATCTACTGTAAACGTCTGGGGAGCAAACTGGTATGGTTAGAGATAGTGGTGGGGAATTGGAGCAGCCAAGACTTCCAGGGCCTTGAGGAAGCTGGGGTTTTGATTGAAATACTGGTAGAAGTTTTAAGCAAGTCTCAGGGTTTGTCATCTAGCCACCTAGTCATTCTTAAAGTTGTTTTTATTGGTCAGCTTTCAAGACTAATACATAAACTAAAATTTAATTTGTCAATTTCTCAGAAAAAAAAAAAGAAAGAAAGAAAGAAAGAAAAATAAACTACCAGGAATGATAGAATTCCCTTTTGTCTGAACAACAAATGATCCCTTAGCAAAACCACACTGGCAAGTTCAAGCTCAACCAGAAGTGGCTTGGAACAGGTGTGTCCTGGTGATCAGTTGAAGCTAAGGAAATTGGATATCCAAACCTTGGCCTGTTTCGGTAAGCGGGCTCTCCTAGGACTCCAAGGTCTGGCTTTCTTTGTTGGTGTTCTCAGCTCCATAGTTAAACGTCTTCCCTAGCCAAGTCATATGGAAGTACTGCTGCCCTCTTTCAGTGGTTGGAAAATGCCCAGGAACTGGTGGGAAGCCTGTTTCTCAGACAGTTAGCTCTCCAATCCAGAAGAGGCCTGTTGTGGAGAGACTATACTGGACAGTGGAGATGGCAAGAGGTAGTTGACTATTGAGAGCTGTGGAGGCAAAGGCAACAGCAGATCAAATCTCCTCAGGTGTGACAAATCTAGTCAAGACATGAGAGGAGGGCTGGGCGGTGGTGGCACACGCCTTTAATCCCAGCACTTGGGAGGCAGAGGCAGGCGGATTTCTGAGTTCGAGGCCAGCCTGGTCTACAGAGTGAGTTCCAGGACAGCCAGGACTACACAGAGAAACCCTGTCTCGAAAAACCAAAAAAAAAAAAAAAAAAAAAAAAAAAAGACATGAGAGGACATTAAGGGCAAGTGACAGAGGCCCTTGATGGCCATAGTGAGAGGGGGAGAATAATGTGGAGAAAGATTGTCTTGGACTTTGTCTTGAGTTTGGTAAAAAGCTAGCTAAGCCTGTTGAGTGCTGGGATAAAAGGATGAGGTAGACAGAGTATGAAGTTGTGGACAACCTGTGGTATCTAGAAAGACTGAGTTTTCAAAAGTTTTCAGTGGAGGTTAGGGTAGGAAGAAGCCGGAGAAATGGCTGCTCTTGCAGAGGACTTGGATTCAGTCAGTCATCCTTACAGTGGTTTACAATCATATGTAACACTAGTTCCAGGGCTTTCAACACCTCTTGACCTTCATGGCACCAGGCAGGCACATGGTACAAAGAAATGTAGACAAAACAATCATATACATAAAATAAATCTGAAGGAAAAAAAACCCCACAAAAACTAACTATCATGTTAGCTTCTTCCTGTCAAACTGGACAGAGAAATCCATGGAGGCCTACAGAGAACACGTAGCAAATGTTGGGCTTCCCACACCAAGCAGTTCTCTTGGTACCCTGCACTTGAATTTTATGCAAACCACTTAGAGTTAACACAAAACGAAGTAGGTTAATGGCTCAATCCTGTAAATTGCTTCCCACTTTATATCAAGCCCAGCTGTAAATTGGAGTTTGAATAACTTCTTCCTTAAGTTTGATAATATGTTGTAATGGCTTTTAGAACTCAGAAACATACACGTATGGGCTGATTTTAAAGGATGCCACAATAGAGACAGAGCAACAGTCAAGTGGAGGGTACATTGCATGGGAAAGCTGTAATGGGAAGGACATGAAGCTGCCATCTTCTCCAAGCATATCCCCTACTAACACCTTGAGTGCTTACCAACCTAGAGTACTCCAATCTCAGTGATTTTATCATGTAGGTGTTATACCTTAGTCAGGGTTTCTATAGCTGCAGTGAAACACCATGGCCAAAAAACAAGTTGGGGAGGAGAGGGATTATTCATCTTATACTTCTACATTGCTGTTTATTATTGAAGGAAATCAGAACAAGAACTCAAGTAGGCAGAAACTTGGAGGTAGGAGGTGATGCATGGGTCATGGAGGGGTGCTGCTTACTGGTTTGCTTATTATGGTTTGTCTAGCCTGCCTATTTTTTTTTTAATTTTTTTTTTAGCACTATTTATTTAATGTATACAAGTACACTGTCATTGTCTTCAGACTCACCAG
Source organism: Rhabdomys pumilio (assembly GCA_030674055.1). Taxonomy (NCBI): domain Eukaryota; kingdom Metazoa; phylum Chordata; class Mammalia; order Rodentia; family Muridae; genus Rhabdomys; species Rhabdomys pumilio. The sequence continues at coordinate 33,983,396 of JANHMN010000003.1, read as the reverse complement.
AAGAGGGCACCGGATCCCATTACAGATGGTTGTGAGCCATCATGTGGTTGCTGGGAATTGAACTCAGGACCTCTGAAAGATCAGTGCTCTAAACGACTGAATCATCTCGCCAGCTCCCTAGCCTGCTTTCTTAAAGAACCCAGTACCACCAGCTCAGGGATGGCACCACCTACAATGGGCTGGTCCTTCTGTCATTGATCACTAAATGAGAAAATGCCTTACAGCTGGGTCTCATGGAGGCATTTTCTTAACTGAGGCTTCTTGCTTTCCGATGACGCTAACTTGTGTCAAGTTGACACAAAGCAAGCCTGTACAATTTGGTTGATTATAAGTTGCTCTGGAGCTTCTCCCTCCCTTTCCATAGGTGGGGAAGTGGTCTTGAAGATCTTCCCAAACTTGTAGTGGTAGTCTGTGGTCTTTCTGTTGAATAGCCCCCACCCAGGAGTCCATAAAAAGTAATCTCCATAGGATGAAAGGCAGTCTGGAGCTAGGTTACAGCTCAGTTACAGATGAAGGTCCAACATCTGTGCTGCTCTGTGTCCCCCATCCCCAGCACTACCAAAACACCCATGCTACCTAGGAAGTTCCGAGTGATTTAAAAGCTCTGTGCCCGGGACCTAGCAGGAGAACAAAGGGATGCTGCCTCTATCATCCCTGTCCCTCTGGAATCTGTGAGAGGTTAGAGGGTCAGTGTTGGGAACTGAAGGCAGCAACCAGATGTGTACAGATGGTCTCAGCTGCTGTGAGAGCACACCTGCTTTCACTATCATTCAAGAAACTACAGCTGAGTGGCATGTAACTTTAATCCCAGCACTCAGGAGGCAGAGCCTACAAAGAGAAACCCTCTTTTAGGGGAGAAATAACAGGAAATAGGAAATGCGTTTTGTAAAATGTCTTAGTTAGGATTTTACTGCTGTGAACAGACTCCATGACTAAGGCAGTTCTTATAAGAACAACATTTAATTGGGGCTGGCTTACAGGTTCTGAGGTTCAGTCCATTATCATCAAGGCAGGAACATGGCAGTGTGCAGGCAGGCTTGGTGCAGGAGAAGCTCTACGTCTTCATGAGTCCCAGGCAGCTAGGACAAGGATAGTAAAGCCCACACTCACAGTGACACACCTATTCCAACCAGGCCATGCCTCTCTAATAGTGCCACTCCCTGGGCCAAGCAGAAGATTTCTTTAGTTAGATATGTACTAGATGCTTTGAAAAAAAAAATCGACAAGATCTTACTTTGAAGCTCAGACTGGCCTAGAACTTGATGGAAACCTCCTACCTCAGCCTCTGAAGTGTTGGCATTATATAAGCATGAGCCTCCCTGCCCTGTATGATTTTCTTGTTTTGTTTTGCTTTAGTTTTTTTTTTTTTTTTTTTTTTTTTCTTTTTCTTTTTCTTTTTTTCCCTCTGAGACAGGGTTTCTCTGTGTAGCCCTGGCTGTCATGGAACTCACTCTGTAGACCAGGCTGGCCTTGAACTCAGAAATCCGCCTGCCTCTGCCTCACAAGTGCTGGGATTAAAGGCGTGAGCCATCACTGTCTGGCAACCTGCATGCTTTTTAAAAAGATTTCCACGGGGTGGTCCATAAGTATGCACATGTGTGTGGTGGTCCATAAGATTGTATGGTCCACATTGTAAAGAGAATCTCTTATAAGCATCACCTGTCAAAAAAAGGTGATGGCCAATGAGCTGAGGCAAGAAATAGGAGGTGGGATACTGGCAGGAAGAGAGAGGATTCTGGGAAGTAGTAAGAGGCGCAAGAGATTTGCTTAGGAACATAGAAGAGGTCAGAAGCATAGGCATCTATTAGATAGTCTCAGAGACATCTGAGGAAACAGAGGAAAGGCTGGGAAGGAAAAATGCATTTGGGGTCTTTTGGTTTGGTTTGTTTTTTTACACCACATCAAGTGTTTTATTTTTAAATTGTATTTCACCCTTATTTTGTTTGTTGAGAGGGTCTGTAATAGCCCTGGCTATCCTATGGCTAACTATATAGACCAGGCTGACCTTGAACTCACAGAGTCTTAACCTGCCTCTGCTTCCAAAGCTACCCTTACTTTTTGAGATAGGGTCTCAGTGAAGCTGCAGATTATCCATTCAGCTAGACTGATCTACTGTCTAGTGAGCTTCAGGGACCCTGCTGCTCCATCCCCAGCCACCCCAACTGAAGCTGCAGTTATATCCATGCCCAGCTTTTTTCAGGGTGTCTGGGCATTCCAGCTCAGGTCCTCTTTACACACACACGCACACGCACACGCACACACACACACATTGGTGCATGCATGTGTGTTTTCCTTTTACAATGGAACGTTTAGCTTACTTTAGATATGTTCTTCTGCAGCCTGCTGCCTGAATGCATCATATGTTGTCTAAGTATGTTCTTTATTGGAGCTTGAGCCTATTGAAAGACCCATAGTGCCTGTTTCCTCTCCTTTTGCACAGAAGTGCTGGTCTCAGACTTGTACTCCCTAAGTTGGTTTGTTGTTGGACTCCCTAGTTTTTTTCTTTGTTGCCTTGGATGTCCTAAAACAGCTATGTATACTAGGATGGCCTTAAACTCACAGAGATCTGCCTACTGGGACTAAAAGACACATGCACCACCACACCCTGCACTCCTGGGCTCTTTTTGGGTGCTGAAAGTACTTAAGTTGTGGCGTCTTTCATAATGCTTTTTCTGAACACCTTTCCAGAGAAATACGGTCAAGACTAACATGACCTGGTTTGTGTCTAGGTGCCTGAAGGAAGACCCTGCCACCATGTCCCTGCTGCAGAGAAGCCTGGATCCTGAGAAGACCCTAGGTCTGGTGGATGTGCTTTATACAGCTGTGCTGGACCTAAATCGCTGGAGAACAGGGAGGTTGGTGTCTCCTGCACTTAAATGCAAAAGCTATATATATGATTTGCATTTTAGATCCATAGCCAGGAGCAGTGTAACCACATACAATCCAATCCATGTGTGCTTGTGCCTCTGAAAGTATGTGGGTAAATAAAGCAAGAAAGAGAACTTTTAGTAGCTTTATTTCAAGATGGGTCAAACATACAGATAAGATGCAAGAATTTCTCCATTACCCACATTTCTGAACCTGTTAACACCTGGCCTTCCTTGTTTTAATCAGAGAGTATGGTCATGGAGAGAACTCTTAACCTAGTTCTCGTTCCCATACACAAAAGCAGAGAAATGTTTAGAACATTTTCTTGTATTCTTTATGAAGCTTATTTGTACTTAGAAATAGCTGAGTTACAGATGTTCTCTGTGAATTGCTTGTTTTAGCACTGAGAGAGACCTTAAACATCTACCAATGCCCTCATCTCCTTTCCTTCCTCTCCATTTGTACCTCAGGCTGGCCTTGAACTTACTATGTAGTCCAAATTGTCACAAACTTTTGGAAGCATTTTTGTCTCAACTCCTAGGGATGAAAAGCCACCACACCCATCTTTCTCCTCTTAACAAGAGTTCAGTGCAGTGTCTTGTCAAGGGTTGCAGCAGTCAGCTGCCTCGTCCCCTACTTCATGGCATTTTTATCTATATATTCTCTTATTGTAGAAAGAGTATTCAGGGACCAGTGTGGTGCCAAATACCTTTAGTCCCATCACTCAGAGGCAGGCTGTTCTCTAAATTCAAGATCAGCAGGCCTGGTCTATGTGGTTAGTTCAGAAAACCAAAAGAAAGAGAGGGAAAAGGGGGTGGGGAAGAGTACTCAGAAATCCGTGGAAGGAACAGCTGCACATACCACAGCAGCAGTGGCCATGAGCCTCCTCCTCACCATTGCACCACCACACTAGGCAGGCTCTGCTCTCCTGTGTTGCAGTTAGCTTCACTCAACTCCAGATGCCTGTTTCACAGCCTCGTGTGAGACACTGAGCGGCCATTTATCTATGTATAGAGCACATGGACCCAGGGTCTGCCTGACCGAGTTTACCTTCTGTTGCTCGGATAAATACCACAACCAAAAGCAACTAGGGGAAGAAAGGGGTTGTTTGGCTTACAGATCCTATAGTCCGTCATCTAGGGAGGCCAAGGCAAGAACCTGGAGGTGGGGACTTTCTTAGACAACCCAGAATCATTGGCTTGGGGGTGGTACCTTCCACAGTAGCCTGGGCCCTCCCTCATCAATCAAAGAATCAGTGTCCAGTCATCAGTAGTATCCATCCTCAGGCTTTAATCAATACGAAAAAGTTCTTGTTTTCCAATTTGTGTCTCTTTTTTGTTTTTTTCCTGTTCAAATAGGGAACAAGCTTTACCCTGTATACAGATCCAGCTGCAAAGAGATATCTGTGATTTTGGGAATCAGGCTGACCTGCCCTCTGGAAATGGAAGCAAATCATCAGGCCTGCAGAAGACTTTCTCCAAACTGACATCCCGGTTCACAAAGAAAGTGTCGTGCGCCAGCTCTGGCAGCACACACTATTCCAAAAACATCTTCACAGCGGGTTGTTCAGAGGAGAAGGCCAAAATACTGGGCAATAATATTGATACACGGTTACAGAGCATTTTGAACATTGGTAACTTCCCTAGGACTACAGACCCTTCACAGTCGTCTCAGAATTCCAGTAATCCAATGATCAATGGCTTTCTCCTGGAGAGACGTGAGAACTTCTTGCATGGGGATGATGGCAAGGATGAGAAGGGCATGAACTTGCCCACTGATCAGGAAATGCAGGAAGTGATAGATTTTCTCTCAGGCTTTAACATGGGCCAATCCCATCAGGGGTCCCCACTGGTGACAAGGCGTAACTCTACTGCCACTGCCATGGTGACTGAACAGAAGACAGGAACCATGCAACCACAGCAGCCATCACTGCCATTGGCTCCTCCACTACGGCCACCCCAGGCTGGAGCTCACACGCCTCTGGCAGCCCAGCAAGGTCTAGCTCCTCAGCAGCAGTCTCCAAAGCAGCAGCAGCCACAAGTCCAGTACTACCAGCACCTGCTGCAACCCATTGGATCACAGCAGACTGCACCCCAGCCTCGGGCACCTGGTAAATGGGTACATGGCTCATCTCAGCACCCATCACAGCCCATGGCAGCAGGTCTGTCTCCTCTTGGTCAGTGGCCTGGCATATCTGATCTCAGCTCTGACTTGTACAGCTTGGGTCTAGTGAGCAGCTATATGGACAATATGATGTCAGAAGTTTTGGGCCAGAAGCCCCAGGGACCTAGGAATAACACCTGGCCAAACCGTGACCAAAGTGATGGAGTCTTTGGAATGCTGGGAGAGATTTTGCCTTTTGATCCTGCAGGTAAGTAAGGCCTTCCCACTGCTCATCCCATTGAAAAGTTCAATACAGTTGCCAAGGAATTCTTAGAGGCCTATCTACCACAGCGTTATAAGGTACAGTACACGGGTGTAATAGTGTGCTCTATTAGTAAGCACCTGCACCCAGCCCCTAAATGTTTGCTAGGACTTTCATTGTCTGGAGCAGGGAATGTCGAGAAGGGAGCACCTTAATCCATCTAGAGTGCCCACCCCCCCCTTTTTTTTTTTAGATTCTATTTTTAATTTTATATATTTTTTTTACTTTTTGTGGAACTGATTATTGAATTCAGGGCCTCCTCATACATGATAAGCAAGCACCCCACCAAGCCCCTGCCTTTCTTCTTTCTCTCTTTCTCTCTCTCTCTTTTCTTCCTATCTATCTAGCTTTGAATTTGGGATTGTGGGCTGGAAAGATGGCTCACTTGCTCAAGTTTGGCTTGAATGGCAGTAATATCTGACTTTGGTAAATTCCATGACGTAGTTGGTTTAAAATCATCATGTGATTCTCTAAAGTTATTAAATACTGCAAATTCATAGTAGCAAGACATTAGAAAACATAATTTAGTTTGTAGAGATGGCTGGGCTGTTATGAGTGTCTACTGTTGTTTAGTTCCCAAAATTCACATTTGGCAGTTCACACCCCTGTAACTCCAGCTTCTGAGGATCCAGTGCTATTGACTAGCTTCTAGACACCCACAGAGGCATGCACATATACACACATTTAATTTTTAAAAATTTTTTGTTTTGTCTGTACATATGTGTATGTACCATGTACATGCCTGGTACCTTCGAAAGTCAGAATAGGGCTTCAGATTCCCTGGAACTGGAGTTATGAATGACTGTGAGCCACCATCTGGATGCTTGGAAGCAAACCTGAGTCCTCTACAAAATCAACAAATACTTTTAACCACAAATCCTCTCCAGCTCCATACAAATTTTTGAAAAATAATTTTTATGTTTATTTTTCAAGTTTTGTTTTGAGAAGGCTCGCTCGCTCTGTCTGTCTGTCTATCTATCTATCTATCTATCTATCTATCTATCTATCTATCTATCTATCTATCTATCTATCTATCTATCTATCTATCTAGCCTTGGCTAGTTTGGAACTTACTGTGGACTAGCCTGGCCTTGAACTCACAAATCCACCTGCCTCTGCCTCCTAATTTCTGGGATTTAAAGGCATGCACTACCCATGTGTGGCCTAGATTTTTATGTAAATGGTTTTTTTTTGTTTGTTTGTTTTTTGTTTTTTGTTTTTTCAAGACAGGGTTTCTCTGTGTAGCTCTGGCTGTCCTGAAACTCACTCTGTAGACCAGGCTGGCCTCGAACTCAGAAATCCGCCTGCCTCTGCCTCACAAGTGCTGGGATTAAAGGCGTGCGCCACCACCGCCCGGCGATTTTTATGTATATGAATGTGTACCACATGAGTGCCTAGGAGTTATGGATGGTTGTGAGCCATCATGTGGGTGCTGTATGTTGAACCCAGGCAAGAGCAACAAGTACTCTTCACTGCCGAGCCAATTGTGTTAAAATTTAGCTTTGGGGGACTAGAGAGATGGTTCAGTGGTTACGAGCACTGGCTGCTCTTCCAAAGGACCTGGGTTCAATTCCCAGTACTCACATGGCAGTTCACAACCATCTGTAATTGTCTGTATCTGATACCCTCACACAGACATACATGCAGGCAAACACCAATGCACATAACAAACAAATTAACTTTGGGAGACTGAGTCAGGGTTTCATTTTGAGTTGCAGGATAGTCTGTGCTATATAATTGGTTTATGGGCACATAGCAAGACTTTCTCTCAAAAAACAAAAGCAAAAGTAGTTGTGGATAGTTCAGACCTTTGTCTTCTCTTCACACCCAGCCCCTGCCTATGCCAACCTCAACCTCAGACCTGTGTGCTATAAACCCAATCTCACTTCAGGCTTTACTGTATGTATGACCAGTTCATTCTCAGAGAGAAGGAAAGGAAGAGGTTGTTAATTTGGCTTAAATCCTGCCTTTTCTTTTGTCTCAACACAGTGGGCTCAGACCCAGAGTTTGCGCGCTACGTGGCAGGAGTGAGCCAGGCAATGCAGCAGAAGCGGCAAGCCCAACATGGCCGCCGGCCAGGCAACCCCCGGGGCAACTGGCCGCCCATGGAAGATGCTCATCGGACCTGGCCTTTGCCAGAGTTCTTCACAGAAGGGTGAGTTCTGCCTAGAGCAAGGAAGCCAAATTTGAGATCTAGATTCCTCTTACAGCCTTGGTTTGAGGGGAGACTCACTGGTTCTCATTCATGTTTCCTGGGCAATGAAAGTATAATGTTACTAAATCTTAGTGGGTTCAGATTCTAATACAGGATGTTAAGGGGAGGATGTATCCACATAAACACACCCCTGCTACGAATGAGTGACTTAAGACAGCCTCTTGTATAAAAGCAATACACATATATGAGATTTTAAACATTAAAATCCTCTAAAATTATAAATATAGGGGCTAAAATAATATAAAATTATATACATATGTATACTAATGTATATAAAAAAATTATAAATACTAATTTATGAGTAAAGCGAAAGAAAACAAAAGAGCTTTTTCCTCTTGGAGCAGGGATCTTATTTGACAGTGTTTCATGTGATCTATGTGGTGAAAGGAGCCTGGGTATGAAACACAGTAAGTATCGGAATGCTATTATTATAGCCCACAGAGAGCAAAGTAGGTCTGGGGTGTGTGGCTGAGCCGTAGCATGTGTACCTAGCATGTGCAAGCCCCTGAGCTCAAACCCCAGTACAGCAAAGACCAAGGCATATGCTTCAACTCTAATGTATCGACAAAATTATGGGCAGGCATGGCAGTATACACCTGTACTCTCAGTATGTGGGAGTCCGGTACACAATAGTTGTCTTATGTTCAGGTTAGCAAGGGCTAGAGTTGGAGGCTAGCATGAACTACCTAGAGAAACCTTATCTCAGGAAAACAAACAAACCAAAACCCACAGACTGGAGAGATGGCTGAATGATTTAAGAGCCCTTACTACCTATGCAAAGGACTCAAATGATTCCCAGCACCCACATGTTGGCTCACAACCATTTTTAATTCCAGTTCAGGCCAGGCAATGATGATGCTTCCCTTTAATCTCAGAACTTGGGAGGTGGAGGCAGGCAGATCTCTGAGTTTGAGGCCAGACTGGCCTACGGAGCCAGTTCCAGGACAGCCAGAGCTACACTGAGTAACCCTGTCTGAAAACAAAACCAAAAACCATCCAATTCATCAGGGAGTTGACCCCTCACTTCTGGCCTCTGAGGGCACCTGCACATAGGGACATACATATACTTAAAAACTTTATTTTTTGAGAGAATTTATATCTTAGATTATCTCCTGGTTAATAAGTGTGGATAGTGAGAGAGCATCTCCATTTTGTTTTTCTTTAAAAATCAGCCATATGTCAGTCACAGGCTTCTGAGAGACAAAAGGAAGTAGTGACTCTTACTTTTGAAGAGAAAGGAGGAAAATGTCAAGTTGTGGCAGAGAGATGCAGCAGAATCTGTGGAAGGTCTGACCGATTTCTCTGCATTCTCAGGGACACCCTGCACAGCGGCTGGTCAGGTGCTCAGGGAGACTCGGCCAGCTCCAGTGATGAGACCTCTTCAGCCAATGGGGACAGCCTGTTCTCCATGTTTTCAGGGCCTGACCTTGTTGCTGCCGTCAAACAGAGAAGGTAAGGAAATTGCTAAACCAAAGATTGGAGAGCCACCGCTCTGCCTCTGGGGAAGCCAGAAGCCCTGTTGTTTGCCCTGTGACTGACAAAGGCTTCTGGAGGCATCTTCAAAAAGTGTCTTCCACAAAGAAAATCTGTGCTGGTAAGACACTGGCCTTAGGCTATGTGAGAAAAGGAAATCATTTCAGTCAGGTCTGTGTCTGTACACAAGAGCTCTGGCTCAGATCTCCTGTATCTTGCCCCTTTTACTCATCAGTGTAAAGCAAGCATGCTTTTTTTTAGAATATTTTATTTTTTGACAGTTTCATACATATATACAATGTCTATTGATCATATCCATCACAAAGTATTTTTTTTCAAGTCCCAAACACATCCAGTGCATATTAAACACTTTGAGTAACTATTGAATAAATCAGTAAAAAGCTAAAGGGGGTTAACTTAATTGGCTGTGAAAACAGCCAGTGCCATCTCATGCTGGCTGCTGCTCCAACCCACTTCCTGTACAGGCTTTAGAGGCTGCTGTGCTGTCTCCCAGGTCACACTGACCTTGGTGAACCCAAGGCCTCAGCACCTAGACTGGAGACCTAGAGACCAGAGCCAAGCACTCTGTCCCATACAATGAAGCCAAGTGGTCATTGCTCTGAGCTCTTTGATTCTTTTAGGAAACACAGCAGTGGAGAGCAGGAGACCAGCACACTGCCCTCACCACCTCTCCTGACCACAGTGGAGGACGTGAACCAGGTATGGTGAACTAGCTCATGGTAAAGACCTTGAACCTCAAAGTCATAAGAGTTCTTTGTGGTGAATTATTTTCTCATGGTTTTTGTCTAAATGGGGAGATATGATCACCTCAGCTGACACAGCCATGTTGTAGAGGAAGCTTTGAGACTGTGCTAATATGAGCCACACAGCACACTCAGTATTCAGATCAGTTAAAGTAAGAGCTGTGGATATATGAGTGGTGGGCAGCCCTGTAAATATTGAGCTATGAAAGCTGTACATATAACTAAGTGTATATGTGCAGAAACATGAATTCAACTCCACAGTTGGGCTGCAAGAATGTTGTGTGGATTGTGTGGGCACTGAGCACAAATGTCATTGTATCAAGCTGCAGGAGGCTGCTGCTCTCGTTCTGTCCACTAGATAGAAAGAAGAAGAGGAGTTCTCGGGGTTGGGTGGAGTGGGACACAATGACAACTCACCCGAAATGGCACTAAAACTTCTCTTCTGTTTCCCAGGATAACAAAACCAAAACATGGCCACCCAAAGCACCATGGCAGCACCCTTCTCCGCTGCCCAGCACGCTGCCCAGCCCAGCTGCACCACTCTATGCAGTCACCAGTCCTGGCAGCCAGTGGAACGACACCATGCAGATGCTGCAGTCCCCAGTGTGGGCTGCAACTAGTGACTGCAATACCACCTCCTTCACCTATGTTCAGACACCACCACAGCCCCCACCTCCACCAGCACATAAGGCAGCACCCAAGGGCTTCAAGGCCTTCCCTGGGAAGGCTGAGCGCAGGCCAGCCTATTTGCCCCAGTACTGACCACAGCTAGCCTGCTGCCCATCAAAGCTGTTGGGGCAACTGTCCCCAGGGCTAACTAGCTGATACCAGCCCCCAGAAGGACCAGTGCACCCTGCCCCAGGGACAGAAATGTTCCTTGGTCAGAGGTGATTGGCAGCTCCAAGTCTTTAAAGCCTGGTTTCTCAAACTTTGAAGGTAGCAGACCCCTGGGAGCCAGCTGAAGATGGGGATTTCTGACACTCAGGGGATGCTGGCAGTCTGCATGCTTAATAAGCACTCAGGTAATCCTGGTGCAGGTGGCCAGAGGCCACACTTGGGAAAACACAGTCCGAAGGTTGTCAGTCTTGCATGTGGGAAAGGCAAGGCCTGCAGGCTGAGAACAAAACTGACCATTTTTTGAAACTCTCTTCTCTTTAACACACTGAGTGGGACCCACACCCATCACTAATTTATTTTTCATGTAGACTTTCAGTTAAAAAAGTCTCCTGCCTAAAATGCAGTGGCTAAGATCCAAGGTACACTGGCTGAAGGTTGGTTAGCTCAGCACTGTCTTCATTTAAGCTTATAGGAGATGCTAGTGACCAGAAGCAACCACCTGGCTTCCCATGGGTCAGTAGCTCCTCTGAAGTACCCAGGGGTGCAGGCTCGTGTGATTGACAAGAGCAGGATTGGGGAACTGCTTTCAGACATATTCTGACCACCCAGGGTGCAGCTGGTGCATGCCGAGTGCAGAGTAAAGCTGCACCTGCCGCCCTCGTTTCCTTCCACCATGACCAGAGCAGCCCCAGCACCATGCTCCTTGAAGGAAGCAACTGTGGGAGGGGAGGGGTTGCACCAAATCCCCACACTCAGAACCACAGTGACAGTGCTAGCTGGCTCAAAGACAGGAATTCAAAATCTTTGTTTAGTCACCAACAAAAACCACCTCACTTTTAGTTAGTGTGTGCCATTAAATAGATGACACTCCGTGAATTTGGGGATATTTTCCAGCTAGAATGGATCCAGAATTGAATGGTGCTTAAATTGAGAAATAATAAATATATCTATATAGAGTAGACATTTCCCACTATATATTAATTGAGGTTGCAGAAAGTTCTTTATATAAAACTTATTTAAAATTTTCATATTTCATCTTTGAAAATGTCTAATTGAGAAAAATCCATGATATTTTCTGGTATGAAAGTTTGACAGTATTAATTTTTTTTATATTTTCTTAAATCATTAAACCATTTTAATATATGTTAACTACTAATAAATGGTTTATTCTTTCTAACTCCATGTAAGCTTTTACAACAAAGATTGTAATAACACATTTATGTTCTCATTTTTCTACAGATAAATTTATATTTAAAAATACCAAAAAAAAAATCCCTATGTATACACACCACACACATGCACACACACATTCACATATAAAAAAAATGTTATTAGAGGACCTGTAAGGGTGAGCCCAGCCACCTGTGTTTTTAGTACTGTCTCCAGGCTGCCTGAGGCCTCAGCTGTTGTCACTCGTGCTGTGTGGTGGTGACATTTCTGCCTGTAATGAAGATCCTTCTCAGTGGGTTCGGAATATTCACCTCACCATGTTTACAGAGAACTAGTTTGTACATAGAGTTTTCCAGGCACGTACTTTGCACCAGCCCTGCGTGGCTGCTGTCTGTGTTAGCTGTCACAGTGTGCACACTAATCTGTTCAAAGTTCCTTGTGGCTGTTTTACTTGTAAAAACTTTCTATTTCCTTCAGTAATGTGTCCACAGTGCCGTGTTTCGAGTTCTAGTCTACTGCAGTAATCTCATTTTCATAGTGCCTCCCTGAAGACCTCACCCTGGGCCAAGGTCGCTCCTCGGTGCCCCAGCACAGGTGACACTGCTAATTGTCATCTCTGGTCTGTTTCTCTATTAAGGAAGATATTTGTCTCCATGGCTGTGAGACCGTGTGGATCGGTTTGTGTAGTCTCCACGTAGGTGCTGTTGGCAGCACTACCTTGCTCTAAACACTGGTGATTCCAGGTGCTGCGCTTGGCAGAGGTGTCTCGCCAAAGCGCATGTATGCGTGTGAGTGTGTCCTCAGCACGGCCAAGCATGGCTGCCTTGCTCGGCATCAGCAGGACATCATGTGAATAGTTGTGACCTTCCAAACTGGAACTCTACATTTTGTATCTTACTTTTAAAGCTCCTATAAGTAAAATAACTTGGCTTTATTAAAATATACATTTAATAATACTCTGCATCTTTTTTAAAATTAACTGCATCAGATATGTCAGAAGCAGTGGCTCTCAGCAGAGCTGTGCAGGAGCTGGTTTCTAGGTCATCTTATCCTGAGTCTCAGATCAGGGAGGACCACCCAAGGGATGGGATTAATCAGACATGTAAGGGACTGAGCTGCAGGCATAGCCCCTAAGCTTATTGGCCTCTCTAAGGTCCTGAAGCCTCTGCATGGGCAGGTGAAGACTGTCCCCTGGAAGAATGCAGGCTTTTTCTGGAGTTGAGCCTGTTAGCAGCCTCATCCTGTCAATCAGGATGCTGTGACCTGCCCCAACAGTTTTTCTAAGGAACAAACTCAGGAATGGGGTTTTTCTGCCCCTTTCCCCTCAGCAAACTTATCTGTATGTTTAAGATAGATACTAGAGGATAAGTTCACGGTCCTTGTGGCTATATAATTCAAGGCCAGCCTGGACTTCATAAGACCTTGTCACAAACATAACTACATAGTTAAGTGGTAGAACACTTGGTCTGCAAGCCCAAGGCTCAGAGTTGAGTTCCCAGTGCCAATAAGTAAAGAACTAGCAGGAAGACAGACACTGAGTGTTCTTGTTTGATGAAGTGCCCAGTGCTTCTGTTTGCATCAGTGGTGATAAACAGCCTGGTAGCCCTACTGCGCTAGGGTTGGTTTGCTGGCCGAGATGTTATTTCCTGAGCTGGAGAGCTTAGGAGGGAGGCCTCAGCCAGCCTGGGAAATGGAGGCGCACACCATATGTTCAGGTCCTTAGGAGGCCATGGAGTTGGCCTGCTCTAGAACAAAGGATAACCTGGTGGTTCAGTTCCTGGACTGTCAAGAGGCCACATGAGTGGGCACCATGCCTGAGGAGTCCAGGGAACAAGTCTCTCTGAGTGGTCCTGGATTCAACCATGCAACCGGCCTTTCAATTCAGCCACAGCTCCAAGGGCAGGCGTGTGTTCTTTCATTGGTTACTGAGTAAGTTGGGAATGTGGACTTAGTTGACAAGGACAGTCTCATGCTCATTTCCCCTGGGTTCAGGCTCTTGCCATAAAGCCAAATTGCATGCAAAGACTTGTGCAGTTCTTGTCCTACAGAGGAGACAACCCCATTTTCCCCATCCTGTACAGACATCCTAGAAAGTAAATCAGCTAGCCATTTTAAGAGTCTCCTCAAGCACACTGTATCACTTTAAGTCACTGCCATCAGGCTTTCCTACCCACCCAACCCTCTCACATGTCATCTTGCCCACACTGCCTTACTCTGCCCCCTCCAACTATTTGCCCTGTTGCTCTGAAGCAGTGGTTCTCAAACTGGATCATGACCCCTTTGAGGTTGTAATTACCCTTCCACAAGGGGGGCCTATGGCCTAAGACCATTGGAAAGCATAACAGCAAAATTAATAACAATGAAAATTTTATGGTTGGGGCCACCACATTAGGAACTGTAGTTTAAAAAGGGGTCGCTGTTAGTTGTTCTAAGAAGTCTGACCGACTGCAGCCCAGAACAGACCACTCCAGACCACACGGTTCCAAGGGGGAGGAGGTTTATTCAGGAGATAGGGCAAAGGTGGGGAGAAGAAGGTGGAAGGATAAGAGAGAAGTAGAGGCGGGCCATGACCACGTGGAGAGAGAGGAAGAAGGGGGAGGGGACAGAGAGGCAAGAGGGGAAGAGAGTAAGAGATTAAGAGAGTAAGAGAGAGGAGGGGGCAAGCAGCCTCTTTTATAGTGGGCCGTCCTACCTGGAGCATACCTGGCTATTGCCAGGTAACTGGAGGTGGAGTTTAGACAGAATACTAACAGTCGCTGCATTGTGAAAGTTGAGAACCACTGCTCTAAAATGTGCTTTAAATCTCAACAAATTCTGCATTTGTTTGCCATTACAATTGTCAGCACTGCCCGGGAATCCTGTGTTTGCATTTGTTCCTCCCCATAGAAGGCCCCAGGAGAGACTGAATCGCGTTAGGGCCACAGTTCCTAAGAGCATTGTCAGGCATCTTGTAGCTGATCCTGCTGGGGCCAGGATTTGCCAATTCTAATATAGAGAGAAAAATCATCCCTGGTAAGACTCTCAACGCTGAGAGAAAGCGTTGTTCACCATAATTCTATTAGGACTGCTAAAGAATTACCATTGGGAGCTTTGCATCAGAATTACGTACCGTTTTATATTTGGTTTTTTTTTTGTTTGTTTTGTTTTGTTTTTTTGAGACAGGGCTGTCCTAGAACTCACTCTGTAGATCAGGCTGGCCTCGAACTCAGAAATTCGCCTGCCTCTGTCTCCCAAGTGCTGGAATTAAAGGCGTGCGCCACCACTGCCCGGCCCGGCTTTATATTTGTTTTTAATGAGAGGGCTCACACTGTAGCCCAGGCTGGACTGAGCACTCACTATAGAGCCCAGGCTGACATCTAACACACCCGCTTCAGTTTCCTAGTCTTGAGACCACTGATGTAAGACGCCACGCCCTTTTGCCACATGCGTCATTCATGGACAGTGAGTGTGCACAACTGCCCCTCAACTAGGGACATGCGCACTGCAGAGTATTTCAACCATCCCAGACGTGCAAATGCGGGCGTTTTCTAATTCACCCAGCGCAGCCTTGGGTCCGCACATGCGCACATGCGCTCGCCCTGCCCCCCTCCCTGAACGTGCGAGCCTACACGCAGCTAGCCTAGGTGCTGCGCGTGCTCGCGGCCTCCTTGAGCGTGGTCTCCCCCCACCACCCCCTCGCCGCCGCAGAATCTACGTGCGCGTGCCTGGAACTCCGCCCCCGCAGGAAGGCGCGCTCCCCCACCTTCGCGGCCCAGTGACTCAGCATCTCAGCCAGCCCAGCAGCAGCGGGGCTGCTCTGGAGCCTCTTGTCATTCCCGCCTCCCGCCAGTGAATTCCACTCAGCTTCCCATGGCAGCCTACACTCCACAGTCACCCCTGTCTGGCAGACTCTAATCAAGGCCTGATCTGGCCAAATATCTTTGCCTCAGCTTCCTCATCTTTAGGACGAGGAAGTGATCTCCTTTGCTACAGAGCCACTAAAGTATGGGAAGAGCCAGCATCACCAAACAAGGGCTCGTCTTAGGGAATTTCGACATTTCCTGGACTTTCTAAACTTGTCTTCACTGTCAAATCCTCCTACAGTCCGGTGCATGGGCTAGGTCATCTTGCTGAAGGCACTTGAGAGTGATTTGAGCAGACTCTCATGCGCTTTCTGGGTCAGGTTCATTTAATACAGATTGTGCTTAATCTGTGGCTATGATCCCAAGAATGTTCTCAGGGACCTGTCGCTCCTTACTGAAGTCTTTACTTTGTGATTTGCATTGCTTGGCATACAATCTCCTGAGTGTTGAAGTATTTGAGACAAGTCCTCATAATGTAGCCGTGGCTGTCCTGGAAATTGCAATGTAGACCAGAATGCTCTTGAACTCACACAATGCTAGGATTAAAGGCTGCACCACCATACGAAGTTCCTATCAGAGGTAGATAGGTGAAACACCCCTAAGATCTTTGGAGAAACTAACCATGTGTTGTAGTGCAAACCTTCCAGCACTCTGGAAGCCCTGGCTACATCATTTTGGGGTGTGTTTGTGTGTGTGTGTGTGTGTGTGTGTGTGTGTGTGTGTGTGTGTTTTGTTTTTAAGGTGGGATTTCTCTGTGTATCCCTAACTCAGAGATATGCCTGTATCTGCTTACCCAGTGCTGAGTTTGAAGGCTAGGGACTGACTGCTCAGTTAGGCTACAGCTTTTAAAATAGCTCAGCAGTTAAGAGCACTGGCTGCTTGCTCTTTCAGAGGTCCTGAGTTTAATTCCTAGCAACCACGTGCCATCTGTAATGGGATCTGATGCTCTTTTCTGGTGTGTCTGAAGACAGCGACAGTGTACTCATATAAATGAAATAAATAAGAAAGAAAAGGTAGTAAAGACAACTCAACACAGCATAATAAAAATCAAGGGGACCCTTCCTCCAGGGATCATTCTCATTTCCCTTAACCCTGAAGCTCAGGGCAGAGAAGACGGTCATCAGAGGAGTCAGTCAGTCCTGAATACACTGATCTCTGATAATTCATGGGAGCAGGGAGAGAGGGTGGAAGGAAAGCTTCATTGGCTGCCCTCAAGAACACCCTTGTCTGTGGACACTGCTGGGCCAGTCTGAGGACGCCTGTGACAGTGACAAGTAAGGCTGGCATCCTTGCTTATTGAGGTTCAGGATGGGAGTGAATTTGTGTCTGTGTGTGTGTGTGTCCAATTCACACGGAGGCCAGAGGACAACATTGAACACTATTCCTTAGGAATGCGGTCTCGTTTTATATTTAATTAGACTTATTTATTTGAAGGGAGCGTGCCATGGCAGCGTGCCTGTGCTCAAAGAACAATTTGTGGGAGTTCATTCTTTCCCTCTATTATGTAGATTTCTGGGATTAGATTTAGGTTATCAGCCTTACCTTTGACCGATGATGAGCTATTATGTAAGCCCCACTTCTTCCTCCCCCACTGTTTTGGGGATAGGGCCTCTCTATACAGTCCTGGCTGTCCTGAAACTCACTCTGAACTCAGAGATCTGCCTGCCTCTGCCTTGCAAGTGCTTGGATTAGAGTTGTGTGCTACTACTGCCCTGCTTTCAATAATATGTTTTATTAATTTTTCAGCTTCTTTTCTGAGTCAGGGTCTGTTGGTGAGACTTGGAGCTCACTGCTGAGGCCACGCTGGGCAGTGGTGGCGCATGCCTTTAATCACAGCACTTGGGAGGCAGAGGCAGGCAGATTTCTGAGTTCGAGGCCAGCCTGGTCTACAGAGTGAGTTCCAGGACAGCCAAGGCTATACAGAGAAACCCTGTCTCAAAAAAACAAAAACAAAAACAAAAAAGAAAAAAAATTACACATATCTTCCCCCAGGCCCCCCACAAACACTTCACCTCACCTACTCTTCCTCAGTAGAAGTCTTCCTTGTTCCTCGGACTTGTAGATGAGAATTCCATTTATTCTAGGAACTTGGGTCTTAAACTGGATATCTTGACCTTCTCTCCAGGAGTTTATGGATCCGTCACTCACTCTGTCCTCCATGTCCTTCCCTCCTGCCTTGACTGCAGCTGCCTCCTCCTGGCCCTGCTTTATTTCACTGAGCTCCTTTTAAACCCCGATCCTTCACACAGTGTGTCAGATAAAGTCCCTGCTCCACGGAGACTCTTTCAGTGGCTCCTCGTCTCTAAACAAAAATCAAAATTCTCACAATGGTTTCCAAGACACTGGGTGAATTCCCTTCTCTCTGATGTCACCTCTATGATTTCTTCCCCTAATCTGCTCTACCGCAGCCACATGTGCCTCCTGTTTGTGGGACATCTATGGGTGCTCTTGTCTCAGATTTTGCAGTTTCTCTTCTCTTTGACAGAACACTTTCCTTACAGGAAGCAAACTGGCTCATTTCTTCCCCTTCATGCTTACTCAAATAAAAGGCGAATTTCTTTCTTAACTCTCTAGTTAAAGAAATGCTTCTTCCAATATGCCTTTAAAACATATACTTATAATTTCATTTTTATTATTATGTGTGTGGTGGACATTTTATTAATTATGTTGGGAGTAGACATACAATTTTATTATTAGTTATGTGTGGGGGGCAGATATATAATTTTAGTATTAATTATATGTGTGGGTTGGGTATGTGCTTGAGAATGCAAGTGCCATTGGTATTCAAAGGTACCTGCAATGGGAGTTACATGCAGTTATGAGTGCTGGGAACGCAATTGAGGTCCTCTGCAAGAGAACTGTGTCCTTAACCACAGATTCATCTCTCGTGCCTCATCCAGTCTGCCTCTTCTCAGGAGCACTTGCCAGCTCTGAAATCCTATAAATTTTATTTACTTATTTGGCTTACGTACCCACAGCATTTGCCTTAGTACCTCTTACCAGGAAGGCGATCCATAGAGTTCTGCTGAATTGAATACATGAATGAATGAAAGAAGCAAGCGGGCCCGTCATGAGTAACTCCGCCTCTGCCCATCAAGTCACTTCCGCGCAGAAGCCAGCCAAGGGACATCGCAAGTGGTCACACTCGTGTTAGGAGAGGCCAGCAGAGGTCCCCAGATCTACAGCTGCCGGCAAGGTCGCCCAGCGGGCGCGGAGGACAGAGGCGGGGCGGGGCCGAGGCGGCCGGAGGCGGGACCCAGAGGGGCGGGGCCGGACGCCTGCGCCATAAAGCTCGCTGCGCGCACGAGAACTGACTTGCTGCGCGCTGCCGCTTCTCTTTCCTTCCTCTTCCGTGCACATCCTGCTCCGTGTACCTCTCGGGTCCCGCCATGGCTGCACTCACCCGGAACCCGCAGTTCCAGAAGCTGCTGGAGTGGCACCGCGCGAACTCTGCCAACCTCAAGCTGCGCGAACTTTTTGAGGCGGATCCGGAGCGCTTCAACCACTTCAGGTGCACGCACGGGGTCGGGGGTCCCTGGATCCTCAGCCTGACCCGCAGGGCCCAGGCCGGGGCCGCACTTTGTCCTTGATACCTCCTTGGAGTGGGTACTTGGGACCCGCGTGCTAGCCAGAGGGCCGAGGCTGCTTAGTCATTAGGAGGAATCCGCTCCTCCTTGGGGATCTCTTCGCCCCCGCCTCTCAGTCTCAGCCATTTGAGTAGGGATTTCTAACCGCCCGTGAGGAGGAGGAGGAGGAGCCGTTGCTGGCAGGACAGGCACGAGAGAGCGAGAGCTGTCCCCTCCCATGTGCTCCTAGTGGGCTTTGGTCCGGCAGGGTGGGTAGGCTGAGATTTTCTGGGAGCCACGGTATAAAAATAGAGCGGCGGAGGCACGATGCAGAGCCCAGAGAGACCTGTGAACGACAGCGAGATAGAAGGGAGGGTGGAAGAAATCTTACATGTGATGCATCCCCATGCCTTGTCACTGATGCCGGGAGGCGAGGGACATAGGATGACCACCTGTGGTCCCTCATTGGAAGTCCCTGATACCTTTCCATGGGTGTTCCCTAGTAAGTTTGAGACATGGCGCTTGAAGGGGGGGGGGAGCTCTGCGTTTCTACAGAGCAGCTGTGCCCTCCTCCACCTAAACCATGCTCCTGGCTCAGGATCTGTCTACATCTTGTTTCTGTGGCATGGCTTCCTACGCTACACTGCTACAGGTCAGCCTTTGTGGCCAGGCACTGCCGCTGGGGTGTGACCAGCAGTTTCTGCATCTTCTTCCTGCAGCTTGAACCTCAACACCAACCATGGGCATATTCTGGTGGATTACTCCAAGAACCTTGTGAACAAGGAGGTGATGCAGATGCTGGTGGACCTGGTAATGTTCTGATCTGGGAACTGTGATCTCTGGTTTGGGTGTGGGGGCCTGTGGTTTGTTTTGGGTTCTAGGTCCAGGTGTGAAGTGGTATCCCAGGGTTCTCCAGGCCTTGTTGTTTGAGCAGATGCTTCAAAGGTGGTGGAAAAGGAATCTGGCTATGAACAAACATCTGTCAGCCTCATTGGGGGTGGGGGAGGGTTGGACTTGTGATAGCCAAGGAGGATGGGATACAAGGCCTCAGTGGTTTCTCTTCCTAGGCCAAGTCCAGAGGTGTGGAGGCTGCACGGGACAACATGTTCAGTGGTTCCAAGATCAACTACACAGAGGTAAGCAGTCACCCACCTCCTGCCTCTTTTTTCCCTTTGCTCGTCAGACCGTTATCAGCATTGCCCTGTGTCTTCACCCTTGCTCTTAAGCAATGCTTTTGCCTCACGAAGGTGCTAAAAGCTTTTCTTGTGGGGGAGCAGGGGGTTGCAGAGCTTTGGGGTGTGACTTCTCTGAGACTGGCAGGCCTGGACTTGGCAAGCAGATTGGCACAGTTCCTGGTGTCCAGGGAGGGGACAACCCAAGCCTGAAGGGAGGGATTTGTTTAAGGCTCGCTGAGACATTTTCTTGGAGGACTTCCACCTTGATACTCCGATGGGTCCTTGCTGCAGGTTGTTCTAGTGACAAGAAGAATCGTCACCAAAGCCCTTAGTTTCTTTGGCAGTAGGAATAAATAAGCGGTGAGGGCAAGACAGGGGCTGGAAAATCCCAGCCCTGACTTGGTGTGGAAGCCTGCAGGCATACTAAACACTCCACACTGAGAATTCTCATTGTCTTTTTATTATTTTATTGAATGGTCTGAATTCCATCCCATTTTGGTTTTTCTTTCTTTTTTTTTTAACTTTTTTTTTTTTTTTTTTTTTTGATTCACATCATGCACCCCAATCCCACTCGCCTCCCTGTCCCTTCATATCCGCCCTCTGCCCTTGCAACCTTCCCCCCAAAGAAAACAAACAAAAATCAGTGTTTATTTTTTTTTCTTTTATTCGTGAATGTGTGTGTGTGTGTGTGTGTGTGTGCATGTGTACGTGAGTGCAGACAGGTGCCCCCAGAGCTGTCAGCTTCTCCAGGAACTGGAGTGAGAGATGGTTGGGAGCCACCCTAGTGTGTGTACCGGGAATCCAACTCTGGCCTTTTGGAAGAGGAGTGTGTGCTCTGTTTGTTTGTTTGTTTGCTTGGTTTTTAAGACAGGGTTTCACTGTATATCCCTGACTCTTGGAATTCACTCTGAAGACCAGGCTGGCCTTGAACTCATAGAGATCCTCCTGCCTCTGCCTCCTGAGCACCGAGACTGAAGGCATGCGCAGCCACCACCTGGCAAGTCTGTGCTCTTCACTGCTGAGCCATCTCTTCAGCCCCGGGGTCTTTACATGTGAGGAGTGGAAGGCTTGGAGGCCAGAGGTGCAGTGAGAAGCAACTGACCTTGCACTGCTGGGTTTGTGTGATATGAGGGAGACCATGGTCAAGGAGGGCTTCCTGTGAGGGGGGGGTGCGTGAAGGAACATGGGAAGGCAGAGTCTAGATAGATAGGGTAGGTGGGCTGGCTTCAGACCCTCCCACACATGGGGAACCTCTCTCTAGATTGAAGTCGCTTTCCTGACCATCTGGGACCTTTCTACCTGTTTCCTTCCAAGACTGCTATTGTCTGTGGCTGCCTGAGCCCTTTTGCCCTTGTGGCCAGGTGAGGTGCTTGGCACCTGTCACACACAGACCTCTGTTCTGGTTTAGTTTGTGGCAGTTGTGAGACTGTTTGATGAGGAGAGCTTCTGTTGCCTGTCTTGCTTCATATCCTGAGGCCTTGGGACACATTTAGAAGGTGCCAGAAACAAGAAGCTGTTTCCTCAGGAGGGCTGAGTTTATGGCTGAAGGAGCTTATTGCTCATCTCTGGTCTGTGTCTTCACCACTCTAGATTGTTCTTCTTCAGTCAGGCCTTTCATGCCCCGGGGTCCTTCAGGCCCTTAGGGGTTGTTTTAGGCCTGACTGCTCATAGCATAAAAGGTGGGTATAGGATTTTCTGTCCTCAGAGTCCCAGAATGGCTTTTACTCCCAGGCTCTCTGGACAAGATGGTGTTATTAATGGATGCCTGGACCTGCTTGCTCTGTGCAGAGGGCTGACTTCCACTGTACCTTTCCCCAGCTGGGTCAGCTCTAGCTCTAGGGAATGTGGTGCTCCTCATTCTCTGATCTTCATCTCTAGGATCGGGCGGTGCTGCATGTGGCCCTTCGGAACCGGTCCAACACACCCATCATGGTAGATGGCAAGGATGTGATGCCAGAGGTGAACAAGGTTCTGGACAAGATGAAGTCTTTCTGCCAGGTAAACAGATGCTAGCCTAGACGTGTGTATGCTAGCCCTTGCCCATATGTGTGTGTGTACAGGAATCTGACCCTGTTGCTCTCCCTAGAGGCAGGACTTAGTCGCAGCCTCAGGTGGGGGCGACCTGTGTGCTTGCTGACCCTGCTGTCTCTGCTGAGACCTGAATTTCCCTCAGCTCTTCCAGAATGAGCACAGTGTCTTCATCCCCTGAGGTCTGGGATTGTAGGTGCACACCACCACAACCTGCTACGTAGTGCTGGGGGCGTTGGGTGGGTGGGGGTGTCAAACTTGAGGCTTTACGTGATAGGAAAGGGCACTGCCAACTGAGCTACATTCTGCTTGCCTCTCCACAGCTTATGTGTAGTATCCAAATGTAAAATGGGTCCTGGGTCTGTATTAGTGCACATAACCACACCATACACATGCCTCTCTGTTTTCCTTTCTTCCTTCTGTCAGTCTACCCTAGCAGGATCTAACTATATAACCCTGGATGGCCTGGAACTGGCCTGTGTAAACCAGACTGACCTCGGACTTACAGAGATCTGCCTGCCTCTCCCTTCTAGTTCTGGAATTAAAGACATACAATGCCCAGCCAACCTCCTTGTCTATCTGTGTATATGGGGGTGAGGGGCGGGAGGCAGTATGGATTGCCTTAGAGACCAGCTAACTTAACCTACATAAACCTTTGTGGCCTCAGTACACATTCCCCAGGATAATCCTGCAAGGGCTGGCTGGCAGACGTTATCAAGTCTGGAGTGCAGGGGTGATGTGCGTGCGTGTGTGTCTCTGTATGGGTTGGGCATGCTCAGAGAGTGATCCATCTGGTGAGCTGTAAGCATTCTGGACTTGTGCCTGAAAGCAGCTGCTCCCACATGTGGCTGGTCAAAGTCAGCTTGCCTTGGCCAAGAGGCATTTTCAGACCCAAAAGTGACCTTTATCTTAAAGGCCTGGCAACATCTGCATATAGGGCTTCCTGGGATGAGGAAAGCTAGGAACCCCTGGTGGGACTCCTGATGTTTTAAGTGTGAAGGACATTGCTGGCCATCTGTCTGCTGTGTGTGGCAGAGTGGGTGCCTGGTGCTCCGATCACGCTGTGTAAGGCATGCTGGGTGGACAGTGTGGTGTTAGTCCATGCTAATGGTGTTGCAGGATGGCACCCTCTTAAAGCTGGCTGTTGGACTGGCTGACTCTAGACTGACAAGGTATTTTTAGTTAAAAATGCACAATTTGGGTATGGTGGGTTGTGCCTGTAATCCTAGCACAGGGAGCCTGAAGTAGGAAGGTTTGCCAGTCCTGGGCCAACCTGGAATATGTGGGAAGGAGACCCTGTGTCAAATCAAACACCCAATGAAAAACAAACAAAATACTGCTGACCAGTGGAGATCCTACTAAGGAATTCTACTTCCTGTGACTGGTAGGATTCTACTTCCTGTGACTGGTCCTCTCAAAAGTAAAACAGTTCAATCAGGCAGAGTGTTGCTGCTGCTGATCCAGCAGTGGGCAAGCTGAGGCAGGAGAGTCACAGGTTAGGGCCAGTGAGCCTGGCACGTGACAGGCTAGCACGTAGAGAGAAATGGTAACTGTTTGAAATAATGGATATCCCAGTTACTCTGACCTGACTGTTATGTATCAAAATACCACACAGTCAACGAAAAATAACAACCAAAAGAGAACCTCCCCTCATTTATCAGGATTGTCAGTAACTGTGTCTGTATTGCCCTGCTGTAGTGTTAATTATTGGTCAGGCATGGTAGCATACCCTGTCACCCAGCACTCAGGAGAGACCGGCCTGGGGTTCTGTGGTGACACTATTTCAGCACACAAAACAACAATGGTGTGTGTCCTGATACCTCATATACGGGAAGAAAGGCTGTGTGGACTTATATTAGACATGTGTTTTTTTCTCATAAGTTGTGTATGAGGGGAAAGTATTTTGCTTGTGAGACTGAGTGAGAAGCTGAGCAACCAGTTATTTTTTCCTGGGGCTGGAGCCAGGGCTCCTTGGTTCCATTGCCTGCTCTTGCAGAAGATCCTGGTTCAGATCTCAGTACCCACACAATGTGTCACGATTGTCTATAACTCCAGTCCAGTGGATTCAGTGCTCTCTTCTGGCCTCTGTGGGCACCAGGCATGCATGCGGTGCATACATACACACACACACACACACACACACA
Organism: Rhabdomys pumilio; assembly: GCA_030674055.1. Lineage (NCBI taxonomy): Eukaryota > Metazoa > Chordata > Mammalia > Rodentia > Muridae > Rhabdomys > Rhabdomys pumilio. The sequence continues at coordinate 33,958,890 of JANHMN010000003.1, read as the reverse complement.
CACACACACACACACACACATACACACACGGAAGGAATACACCTAAATCTAGAAAACCTATAAGTTTATTACCTTTTTTTATTCTACTGGAATTGATAGGACATTTTCCATGGCAGTTTTTATTATTGTTTGAGTCAGAATAGCACTAGGTTGACCTGGAGCAGGCTGGCTTTGAACTCATGGAGAGCCACCTGCCTCTTAAGTTCTGTGATCAAATGTGTGCTTCACCACACAGTGCCCTCCCATGGCAGTTTTTATACAATCTTTTAATTTTTTCTTGTGTTTTGGGGGATAGAAAGAAGCCGGGGCTTTGGCATGCTAGGCAAGTGTTTAGCATTGAGCTACGTGCACACAGAGATGGTTTAAAAATCTGAATGGTAATCTCAGCACTTGGAAGGCTGAAGCAGAGGGATTGTCTTGGGTTCAAGGCCAGCCTGGGCTTAGGGTTAGAACCTGTCTCAAACGCAGACAAAGTTTCTCCACTCACTTTCTCTGGAGTCCTTATATAACCCATTACAGTATCAGACAGAAGCATAGGGTCACCTAGGCTAGGTGTGTGTACACACAAACCTGTGTCCTTTCATGCGCCTCTAGAGTACCACCCCTCATTTGAAGATGAGGTGTAGAGACATCCACCATATCGTCCACATAATGAGCTAGGAATTGGGAGGTGGTGGAGGGGAAGCCGATGGTAGAGCCACTTTACACAGGGAAAATGGAAGACAGAAGAGTTGATAGTCCTGTTGGTGTGGTTGGGCTTTTGTTTTGTTTTATTTTTGAGGCAGTGCCACCATCTAGCTGAGGCTGGCCCAGAACACCTGATCACCCTGCTTCCATTTCCTGAGTGCCAGAAATGTAGGCATGTACCACCCCGTCCGTGCCTAGCTGGTTTATGCAATTCTGTAATCCAGCAAACAGGACATGGCTTGACAGTCAATTAATTTATTCTCAAGGCTTGGGAATGATTCTTTAAGGCCCTTAGCTTCCTGAAACTCATTTTCTCCGTGCCTACAAGCTGCCTGGTCTTCTCAGACTCCTACTGTCTGTGGAAATATGGGTGTCTAAAGGTCTCTTTAAGTATCTAGTGTATCTCCCTCACTTAACTCCATTCAGTTCAAGAAGATACAGTTTCAGACACTGTAGTTTTTTTTTTTTTTTTCTCTCGAGACAGGGTTTCTCTGTGTAGCCCTGGCTGCCTGGCTGTCCTGGAACTCACTCTGTAGAACAGGCTGGCCTCAGACTCAGAAATCCGCCTGCCTCTGCCTCCCAAGTGCTGGGATTAAAGGTGTGTGCCACCACCACCCGGCTGACACTGTAGTTCTTATAAAAGCTTAATGCATCTTGGAAGACTCCATAAGAAGCTTATTATAGGGCTGTCAGACCGTACTGCTGTATGCACAGATTTCTTCACTGTGAGGAGTGTGTGTACACACACACACACACACACACCTGATATTCCTACGTGTATTTATTTGTGCACAGCATACATGTGCCATGGTGCATGTGGAGGTCAGAGTACAGTTCATGGCAATCGGTCCTCATACACCATGTGATTCCCAAGGAATGAACTCAGGAGGTCAGGTTTGGCAGCAAGCACTCAGCTACCGATCATGTCATTGACCCAAGATAAATTCCTTTGCATTTTTGCTTCTGAGCCCACTGAGATGGGACCATGATGCCACTTGGGAACCTCCTTGTGTTTGAGTGAACATTTGTGTCTATCTTTACCTCTGAAGTTTTTGGTTTTGATTTTTTTTTTTTTTTGTTTTGTTTTGTTTTGTTTTTGTTGGTTTTTTTTGAGACAGAGTTCCTTTCTGTAGCTTTGGCTGTCTTGGAACTCACTTTGTAGACCAAGCTGGTCTCGAACTCACAGAGATCTGACCTCTCTGCCTCCCAGGTGCTTGGATTAAAGGCGTGCCCTGCCCATTTCTCTGAAGGTTTAAAAGATCTTTGTAGACAGGGTCTCATGTAGTCCTTACTTGATATGACATTGGACTTATGTTCTCTTGCCTTTGGAGTGCTGGAATTACAGATGTGAGCCACCATACCTAGTTTATACAGTGCGAGGGAACTGAACTCAGGACTTAGTACATGCTAAGTAGGCCCTCTATCAACTGAGCTACATCCCCAAGCCAACAAAGGGTTTTTTTGTTTGTTTGTTTGTTTGTTTAATTTTGAGACATGGTTTCTTAACATAGTCTTGTTGGAACTGTGTTGGAACTCGCTCTGTATACCAGGCTAACCTGGAACTCAGAGATGCACCTGCGTCTGAGATTACAGGCATACACCTTTAAGCCTGGCCTATAAAAATTCTTTTCCTTACAATTTCCAGCAGTATTTTCTGCCTTTTTTTTTTTTTTTTTCTCATGTATTACATTCTAGCTGCACTTTCCCTTCCCCCTCCCCCTAGTCTATTCTGGACACCTCCTCCCTCCCACAGATCAACCCTTCCTCTGCCTCCCCTCAGAAAAGAGCAGTCCTTCCAGGGACATCAACCAAACACAGCATAACAAGCTACAATATGACCAGGTACATGGCATCATGTCAAGGCCAGGCAAGGCAACCCAGTAGGTAAAGGGTCCCGAGAGTATCTCTATCTATTCTTTAAACCCATTCCTGCAGCTTCCTCGGGGGTGTCTAACCTTTTTTTAGGGTTTCACTTACTCTTAAAGCTTTCTATCAGTGTTAGGTTTGTTTGTTTGTTTGTCTTAGACTCATGACCGTCCTGCCTCTCATTATAGGCATAAACTACCACAGACAGTTTGTTTAGGTTTCAAGTATTTTATATTTGTGTGTTATGTGTTCTGCTTGTGTGTGTGTGTCTGTGTGTGTGTGTATGCAGTATGTGTATGTATGCATATAGTACCCCCTGAGGTTAGTAGAGGCTGTAAGATTCCTTGGAGCTGGAGTTACAGATGATTGTGAGCCGCCATGAGGGTGCTGGAAGTTGAACCAGGGTCCTCTGCAAGAGCAGCCGGTCCTCTCCACTGCTGAGCCCTCTCTCCAGCCCCTTGTTGAGGTTTTCACTAGGTCCCTGTCCTGAGACTCACACCAGTTCTCTCTCGTGGAGGAATCCCCGAGAACTCAGCTCACAGCAACAGTAAACATGGCTATTTCACGTGGTGTGTCTGGGTCAGAAGCTGAGAAGCAGTTTTACCTGCACTGTTCTTGTTTTTGTTCAGGGGGTTCTCTGCTTAGTAGTGCTGCTTAACGGTGTAGTCAGAGCGTTGGCCCATGCTGTGGTTCTCTGAAGGACTCAGTTCTGGAAGATTCCCTCTGTGAATGGCAAGTTGGTACTGCCTGTTGGAAGGAATCCTCAGTTCATTTCCACACGGGCTTAGTCGCAGGACTGAGCTGGACTTGTTTAAAGAGAGAAATCAGGGCTGGAGAGATGCTTCTTCAGTGGTTAAAAGCACTAGCTGCTCTTGCAGAGAATCCAGATTCAGTTCCCAGCACCCACCTGGCAGCTCACAACCGTCTGTAACTGCAGTTCTGGGGGGGGTCTGATGCCCTCTTCTGGCCTCCACGGGCACAGGACACCTGTGGCACACAGATGTGCGTACATGCAGGCATAAACAGTCATGCACAAAAATAAAAGAATACATCCGTCAGGGGAGGGATCAGAGAGCAAAGCAGAGGTTGTTCTGACCAAGTTTCCCACTCACATGAGGTCATCCTTACCACACCTTTGTAGGGACACAAGCCAGCACTGTCAAGCACAGTGGGAACTCTACTGCAGGGATATGTGCCAGAAAGGCAAGAATTATTTGGAAGCAGCTGCACCTACTAACATAGGTTACGATCCCAGCAATCAGGAGGCTGAAGCAGGGGATTGCCAGTACACGGTCAGCCTGGACTATATACATAATAAGATTCTGTCTCAGTCCATATGGGCTGGGGGTTAAGCTTAGTGGTAGAGTACTTGCCTAGCATGTATGCAGGGCCCAGGATTTGACTCCCATTTATTTGGATCTCTATGTAGAGGCTGGCTGCTTGTCCCTGGTCAAGACCTGTCAAAAAGTTGGTCTCTGGCTAAGCGTCACTGTGAGACCACTGTGAGTTCCACTTTGGCAGTGAGGACATAACAGGCCATCTGGTCAGAAATGTTTTCATACAGAGAATGGTTTACAATACACATGCTTTTGGTCTTTGAGTAAGTGAGTTTATTAAGTATACAGCAAGCAAAAGTTAAAAACATCAGGTAACAGAACATCATCAGATTGGATGCTTACAACATCCGGCAGAACTGGAGTAGCCCAGTTGGTTGAGCAAGCAAATGTATTGTTATCAAAGTGGGTGCTTATGATACCCCACAGAAATGGTAGGAGAAGCCCTACAGAAGTAACTACATTACAGTCGCTGAGTGAGAGACTAGATCAGAACATCTCATATTTCTGTCTGTGTGCACCAAGTGTGTGTCTGGTGTCTATGGAGCTCAGAAAACATCATCAGATCCTCTGCAACCAGAGTTTTAGGTGTTATGAACTGCCACATGGGTTCTGGAAACTGAGCCTGGCTCCTCTGAAAGAGCAAACCTTGCTCCTAACCACTGAGCCATCACTCCAGCCCTGAGCAAGTATTTTTATGCCATGAGATAAACAGGTGGCCTCTCCTTTCTGTAACTGAATTAGGAAACCAGCTTGCCTTGGGATAGGGAGTTTTGGAGGCCATTTGAAATAAACACTGGAGAGTCTGGGACAAGAAAGCCCTGTTTGTCCTAGAGTCTGTTTAAACAGTGTGCGGCAGACTACCAGGATGACATGTCATAGAATGTGACAGGAATCTGGTTCTGTGACCTTCAGAGGCTCCTGACAGGGCCTAGCAGTTGTCATTTAGGTAAAGGGACACACCAGAGGAGGGGTGACATTTTTGAGCTGTGCATTTGGGTTAATCACATCTGCTTCTGTGACAGCGGGTCCGGAGTGGTGACTGGAAAGGGTACACCGGTAAATCCATCACAGACGTCATCAACATCGGTATTGGAGGCTCTGACCTGGTAAGGAGTGCTCAGATCACCTTGGGATGGGGGTGAAGGTTGGGATCTGTCACTCCCTAGAACCCTTGTCCTTTCTTCCTGCAGGGTCCCCTCATGGTGACTGAAGCTCTCAAGCCTTACTCTAAAGGAGGTCCCCGCGTCTGGTTTGTCTCTAACATCGATGGGACCCACATTGCCAAAACGTTGGCCAACCTGTCCCCTGAGTCTTCTCTCTTTATAATTGCCTCCAAGGTATGGCCCTGGGTGTGGGGAGGATGGGTGGATTGCCCTGGGCAGTGGAGTCTCAGGAAGGATTGATTGTGAGTGAATGGGGCTTTGTAGATCTGGTTAGCACAGCTGTTCTCCGATGGTTTCCATGTCTGGCAGCAAACAAGGTTTACCAAATAAAAGCCTGAACCCGTTCAGTTTGGACTTTTGTCATAGGCCGTACCCACTTACTTTATGTGATCTCTGCCAGCATGTGTGAGTGCGTTCGAGCATGCGTGTGACCTCTAGGCAAGCACTCTACCACTGAGCTACATGCCCAGCCCTTTATATTGAGACAGGCTTTCTCAGTTATTCGGTTAGTTATTCAGAATTCACACTGTGGTCCACCTTGAACTTTTGATCTTCCTGCCTCAGCTGCTCAGGTACATTACAGACAGGTCCTTATCACCAACGTATATCTGAAACTACCTTCCCCCTACCGCCCTAGTTGTGACAGCCTTCCTCTGTGTAGCATTGGCTGGCCTAGAACTCAGAGGTCTGCCTGCCTCTGCCTCCTTAACTACTGGGTGATCTTTCTTTCTTTTTTTCTGATTTATTTTATTTTATGTGTATGAGTAGTTGATCTGTATGTACACCTACATGCCAGAAGAGGGCATCAGGTCTCATCACAGATGGTTGTGAGCCACCATGTGGTTGCTGGGAATTGAACTCAGGACCTCTGGAAGAGCTCTTAACCACTGAGCCGTCTCTCCAGCCCCTGGTATTTCTTTCTTAACAGATCCATCTGTTACTTTCTTCTCTTTCTCTCCTCAGTCTTTTTTTTCACCGTCCCTTTTCAGGGTTTTGAGGCAAGGTCTGTACTAGCTGAGTGTAGTCTCCTCTCTCAGCCCCCTGAGCATTGAAGATGCAGGTGTGTACCAACACACCTGACATGTTTATGCTTTTCTGAATCCAGAGCCCTGGCTTGGTAGCGTAAGGGTTTATTATCTTGTACCCTTATATACACAAAATAATAAAAAGTCCATCTGAGGGTCAGTAAGGTGACTCAGCAGGTAAAGGGGCTTGCCATCAAGCAGGATGACCTGAGTTCGATCATGGGTCTCATATGGTAGGAGAGAATTATTCCCAAAAAGTTGTCTCCTTACCTCCACCACATGTGTATACACACATGTGTATACACACACACACACACACACACACTCACACACTCACACACTCACTGAATAAATGTAATAAACTTGAAAAATAGAATTTCCATCTGAATTGTGAGATCCGGCCTAGGCTGGACTTAGGCAAGCTCAGTGTCTACTCAGCCCTCTCTGGGAGATGCCTGGGAGTGTCAGTGGGGTCCTTCCACGCCTCGATGTAATACTAGGCTGCTGCTGGACACACTGCTGTGACATATGCTTGTGGATGCCTGTTGTAAGTGTTGCTGACATGCTAACCAGTAGCCTGTGTGGCTTCTGCTGCCCGCCCTGGACTGGGCTGACCCACGCGTTTCCTTACAGACCTTCACCACCCAGGAGACCATCACCAATGCAGAGACAGCAAAGGAGTGGTTTCTCGAAGCGGCCAAGGATGTGAGTGGGTGGGGTCTCCTGGAGGTGGTGGGTGGGTGTGTTCTGAGTTCTCCCACAGGCAGAGCTCGGTGGGAGGGTGCAGTGCGCGTCCTATGTTCCTCCCCTCTCCCTCAATAGCCCTTTCTGCTGAGGTGTAAACAAGAGGAGGCCCTTCTGGCTTCTTTTCCTCGTGCTTTGGCATGAGCAGAACCTGCTCTGACTGTCTTAAGAGCCTTTCTTCCATTCATTTTTAATAGTTTCCATGTTGTGACTGAAGACTTCTTTAAGTCCTTTGGCCTTTGGAATCATCTTTGCTCCCAGCAACCACGCCCATTTATACTGGGAGTCATTTTACTCCTTGGCCCTGTTTGCCTTTGAGGGGGATGGGCAGGCTCACCTGTGGACCTTATACAACTTTTTTTTTTTATTGGTTTGTGGCAGGGTCTTGCTATGTAGTTCAGGCCGGTCTTGGACTCGTGGCAATCCTCCAGCTTCAGTCTCCTGAGTGTTAGGATTATAGTCATGAACCACCATCTTCCTGCCCTCTTGACCTTGACCTTTTCTGGGTTCCTCTAACAGCCTCAGGGCCAGAGAGAGAGACTGGTTAGTCCTGTGTAGAATCTGGTTTTCTCCAGTGACAGGGCATCCCCACTTTTAGTGGCCACTCTGGGATGGGTTTGGTATAATCTGCTTCTGTCTCTTGTAGCCATCTGCAGTTGCAAAGCACTTTGTCGCCCTGTCTACGAACACGGTAAGTGCTAGTCCTACATACCCTCTTGGGAAAGCCCAGGCCCTGAGAAAACCTCAGTCTTTCAGAATCGACCAAGCTCAGTTGTCTGGTTCGGGCAGCATCATGGCTGGGGTGCTGGTATAGAAGGCTCACTGAGAGCTGACTGGCCTTTCCTATGGTCTCCATTCACTCTCTATAATCCTGAGGAAGGACAGGCAGTCAGTGGGATAATGTCCCCACCCGTCTCCCAGGCCAGACTGATGCATGAGCCCCTTGCCTACATAGGATGTGCAGAAATCTTGTACTTCCCTAAAGTTGTTGGGCCTGGTAAATGAATGTGCTTTTTTATTGTTTTTGTTGTTAGTTTTGTTTCTTTGGAGATGGTTTCTCTGTGTAGCCCTGGCTGTCCTGGAACTTCTCTGTAGACAATGCTAGCCTTAAACACAGAAATCAACCTGCCTCTGCCTGAGTGCTGGGATTAAAGGCCTACATCACCACCATTCATCTTTTTTTTTTTTTTAAGATTTTTTTTTTATTTTATGTGTATGTTTGCATGTATGTCTGTATACCACATGCATGTCAAGTGCCCACAGAGACCAGAAGAAAGCATTAGAAATTAGAAGAAAGCATGGAGTTAGAGATGGTTATAAACCACCCTACTGGGAATTGAACCTGGGTCCTCTTTAAGAACAAGTGCTCCTGCCGGGCGGTGGTGGCGCACGCCTTTAATCCCAGCATTTGGGAGGCAGAGGCAGGCAGATTTCTGAGTTTGAGGCCAGCCTGGTCTACAGACTGAGTTTCAGGACAGCCAGGACTATACAGAGAAACCCTGTCTCGAAAAACAAACAAACAAAAAAAAAAAGAACAAGTGCTCCTAACCACTGAGCCATCTTTCCAGTCCGCAATTTAACTTCTTTTAAATTAATTGTTTATTATTTTGCAAGTGTGTGTACATGATACCTGTGGGCACACACACCAGTGGAGGTCAGAGGACAACTTTGTGGTTCTCTCCTCCTCTGTTATGTGGGTTCCTGGGATCAAACTCCAATGTCTAGGCTTCTACAGCAAGTGCCTTTACTGTGAGCCATCCAGCTAGCCCTACATAAGAACTTTCTTGACAGGGACTGACTATATAGCTCTGGCTATCCTGGATGGCCTCCAACTCAGAGATCTGCGTACATTTGCCTCCTGAGTGCTGGGTTTAAGGCATTTGCTACATTGCCTGCCATGACTTTTTCTTGTAATTATTTAATTTTAATTTTGTGGGGTGAGGTGGGTAGGTATGGGCACACATGGGTACAGATGCCTTCAGAGGCCAGAAGAGGGCATAGGATCTCCTGGAGCTGGAGTTAGAGTTGATTATGGGCTGTCTGGTGTCTGTGTGAGGAGCTCAACTCAGTTCTGCTGCGAGAGCAGGAAATGCTCTTTTCTGCTGTGTCATCCTTCCACACACCCAGATTTGTTCTGCTAGAAGGACTGTGTGAGGTGAGGATGATGGGGTTAGAGCCCTGATCATGTCTGCCATCTCACTGTTGGCCTGGCCTTGAGCCTGTATGAGGTGGGGGATGCTCTTGGAAGCACAGCCCCTGTGGACTTGAGCACAGCCATGTGGTGGTGATGTGCAAGGCAGAACTGGGAACCATGAACACACCTCAGTCCTTCTGAGCACCCTTTGCTTCCTCTCCTTCCCACTTCAACCTCCAGAAGGGGTGGGGGTCCCGCCAGATGTTTCGGGGGTGCTGATCTGTGCCTTGTCTGCCTTCTGCTGACAGAGTGCATACTGTCAGTGGACATCTCCACTGAGGATAAGTGTCGAGGGCCTAGACACTGAGAACAAGGCTGTCTCCTTAGGGATCTCTTGGGTGGCCTCATCTTCAGGCGGGAGGCTGGGCAGTGGTCTAGGCTTTGTTGCCTGGCCTGGGGACTGGCCTCTTGTGTTTGGGTGCCAGATGTTGAGGACAGGGTATAGTCTACATCTCTGGTTCTTATACACCAGGAGGAAGTTCTGTAGGCTCAGGACCCCTGGTGTGTCAGAAGGGAGCTAGGCTGAGTGAGCAATCTTGGGTGTTACCCTCAACTCAGAGCCTGCTCCCTGGGATTGGAAAGAAAGTGAGGGGTTTCTAGAACTTGTCATTCCTCTCTCTGTATAACTTCTCTTCCCCACACCCTCTCAAGATTTATTTATTTTATATATGTGAGTACACTGTAGCTGTCTGTCTTCAGACACACCTGAAGAGGACATCGGATCCCATTACAGATGGTTGTGAGCCACCATATGGTTGCTGAGATTTGAACTCATGACCTGGAAGAGCAGTCAGTGCTCTTAACCACTGAGCCATCTCTCTTGGCCTCTCTTCTTGTCTCTCTAACAGATATTCCCTCACCTCTCTTCCTTTGTATATTCCAGGCCAAAGTGAAAGAGTTTGGAATTGACCCTCAAAACATGTTCGAGTTCTGGGATGTAAGTACGGGCACTTTGTGCTGTGTGCTTGGTGTGTCCTTTGCCGAGTCTTGGCCGCTGAGCCAACAGGAGGGGCCTATGAGGTCAGGTCAGCATTTATTGAGCACTTGCTGCATGTTCCTCTCCCTTTGGGAAAGGCAGAGAGGCCCTTAGGGAGGCTCTGTCTTGTGGGCAAGTTCCTAGTTTACAAGGAGAAGCGATACTCCCCTGGGAGCCTTCCAGCTGCACCCACTGTGAGGTAACCAGAGCCACCCCTGCCCTCTCGATTAGATGAGGTGAGTTATTCTCAGGCATGACCTTTCTCCAGGCTGCAGCCATGGTCTATAAAGGCCAAAGGGCAGGGTAAGGCAGGTCCTGGGCCTGGTAGGCTGAGAAGAGACCTGCAGGAATAGCTGGAGCAGGGAGGGGGAGTAGGCAGTAGACCTTGAGTCTGGGCAGCTTGCACAGCAAACCCCACTTCAGATGGTAGACCTCGTGCAGGTCCTGTGGACTGGAGCCAGGCTTGACCAGGAACCTGCCTTGCCACTGGCCTGAGCCCTGCAGCCCCATGAGGAAGGGTTGTGAGGAGTTAAGAGTATAGGGCGTGGTGTGTGTCCTAAGAGTGTGGTGGCTGTGTCTGGGCAGAGGCATGTTCTCTGACATGTCTGGGGTAGGTACACCCGAGAAGGTGGGGCATTTTGTTGGACTGGAGGCTCTTTTCCTGTTGGTACCATCAGCCAATGGGTAACCTTGCTTTGAAAGTTCTAAAAACCTCCTTTCTTTAAATTAGATAAATAAATCATAGTTTTCTTTTAGTGCCTAGGATCTGCACACATTAAACAAGCACTCATCCACTGAGCTGGTCTTATCCTCTTTTAAAGGAGTTTTGAGATAAGGGTCTCTATGTAGCCCAAGCTAACCTATAGGTCACAAGGTAGCTCAGCCTGGTCTTGAACTTGTGATCCTCTTGGTTTGGCCTCCCAAGTGCTTAGATTACAGGCATGCACCACCACAGTTAGCCTAATCTGTAGGAGATAGTGATGCCCCATTGCCCAATGCCGTCTGAGTTAACTCCTTTGTAGATGGACCAGTTGTTACCATCCTTGGCACACATCCTGTGGTTCAAATGAGGAACCCCTGTTGGGAAACTGTGGTTTCTAACAAGTGTTCCCTGCCTGGTAAAGGAGGAGAGCCTTTCCCCTTCCTCCTTAGGCTTTGGCATTTGAGCAGGTGCCCCCTTGCTAGCCAAGGAGCCCAACAGAATGGGATGTCCATTGTAACTGCCCAGTATACAGAAAATTGATGGGATACGACTGAGAAATTTGAGTCTTGCAGACAGGGACAAAGAGTGATATTTAGGTGCAGGGAGCAGGAGTTCAGGGCTGGCAGTGGAGACCTCGTGGGTCAGGCCACAAAGAACAGCATGAGAAGGAGTGTGGATGGGTGCTTCTGAATGGAGGTGATGATGTGTGGAGCCCAGGAGCAGGGGTATGTGAAGCTTCTTGAGTTAGTCTCAGGTGAAACAGAGTCAGCAGAGGAGTGCAGCACACCTCGAAGGGCCAGTCCTCATGCCTGGTCCTGTATGTGTGAGTGCTGCGGTCTGACTTGACATGGCCGGGTGTGTCTGGTGGCTGGACCCAGCACAGGTATGCTGCTGAGCTTAGTCTCTCAGGGCCAGAGCTGATTTTGACATCCGAGACTGACATTTGAAAGTTGCCTTTCCCTCAGGTATGTATGATGGAGTCTCTGAGGTGTGTGTGTAGTCATGGTGTAGGTCTCAGGAGCTGGAATACGGTCTGAAAAGGAGTGAGGATGGGTGCTGGTGGGATTGGGAGAGTCCGGCTATGAAGCTAGGTGTGCTTCTCTGTAATGTCAGGCGCTTGAGACAGGAGGATCACAAGTTCAAGGCCAGCCTGGGCTATATAGTGGGTTCTGGGCCAGCCAGAGCTATGTAATAAGATCTTGTTTTTAAACAACAAAAAAAAGAATAGCTCTAGCAATTGGGATCCGAGATCCGAAGGGCATGTGAAATGCATGGCCTGGCCATGTAGGAGGACGCCGGGTAGTCTCAGGTATGCCCATAGTAGGGTCTCTCTTAGCTTCTGCAGAGGGAGGATTGGATAGTATTGAGCTGATTGCTCAGATCAGGTGATCCCAAGCCTCAACATCCTTGTCAGCTCTCCAGAGGTGTCACAGGCTACTCTCCGTCATCGGATGTATCAGAGCAGGGGTTGTGAGGAGGGCAGAGAGAATATGAAGGTAAGGTACGGAAGAGGCTGCTGAGGTTAGACCCATGCTCGAGCCCCAAGTCTGCTGGACTTGGCTAAGCACAGTGGGAGTTTATCAGGTAACCTCGTCTGTGGAAGCAGTAGAGAGATTGGTTGATATGAGAACCGCTGTTAATCAGTAAATCCTCTCTTGGCTCAGTCTGGCTGAGCAAAGTAGGCAGAGCCAGTCTGTTAGCTGAGGCCTCAGAGTCAAAGAATTGATCTTTGAGGTGCTGTATTAGGAAATAAAGGTGAGTGGAACACATGTCTGAGAAGTCAACTAGGGGCTTGAGGTGTGGCGTGAGCCGGCGTCTCTGGGTTTTCCAGGTATGATTGCGCCATGTGTGAAAACTCACCTGGTAAACTTTGTGGAGTGTGGCCAGACACGGGAGCGTAGAGGTTAGTTTCTTGGGTAAGGCTTGTGGAAACTTTGCCTGGCATGAGGTTGGATTTTTGGGTATGTCAGTCTGGAGTGAGACTAGCAGGTTGGTAAGTAAGAGTTTGTTCCTGAGGGTCCATGGAAGCCTGAGTCCACAAAACTGACTGTGCTGGTGTGACATGAAGTCATGGTCAAACCCGGGAAGAAAGTCCCTGGGTCAGCTATGTGGAGCTGGCCTGTCCGGTGGACGGAGTGTGCATATTCAGGGTCAGGTAGACATGAAGAACTGAAAGCCCAGGATCACATACAGGTAAAGCAGAGCTAGCCTGTCTAGTGTGTGGTCTGGTGAACTGAGGCATGTTTCTCTGGCCTTCTGGGTGTGGTCTGAAGAGCCATGGTCGAAATCATGATCAACACCCACGGCTCACCAGGGACATGCAGAGCTGCTCTCCTAGCACTCTGTAGACCAGGCTGGCTTTGAACTCAGAGACCCGCCTGTCCCTGCTTCTCAAGTACTGTGATCACAGGTGTGCGGTGCCACACCCAGCCTGTTGGGTACAGTTTTGAGGTGTGAGGATTAGAGGAGTGTGCCTGTAGATGGCACTGGCTTATCAGATGTGCTCTGGAGGGCCAGTGTCACAGGCAGACAGGTGGTCTGCCAGGTGTAGACCACTGAGGTCTGAGGAGTTGAACACAGGTAGGTGTTGGATTCAGTCAAAGGTAGGACTTACTCCTGGGTCTCGGTGTCAGTGGAGCCTGAAGAAGTGTGGTCAAGGTCAAGGTTGTTTGAGAAGCCAGGGCATGCTGAGGTAAGGTCACCTGCCAGGTATGCTCTGGAGAGGCAGGCTCTAATGCTGCTAGGTGGGGCTGGCCAGATGTGGTCTGAGGACCCAAGGATCCGGCACAGGTGGGTAGACCTGGCCTTACAGATGCGGATGGAGCTAATATCAAACATAGGCAGACAGAACTGTCCTTCGAGGTCAGGGCAGGAGAGCCAAGGTCAAACTAAGAGGAAGGACATTTGTCCCACTAAGTACAACGGCAGAAGGCACCATCATGGAGCACAGGTGGGCAGGCTGGCCCAGCATTGCCGGTGTAAGTAGTCACAGCTGCTCTGCCAGATGTAGTCTTGAGGAGGAGTTCAAGCTGAATGTAGGTAGGGTTGAGTTGGTAGCAGGATTCGGGCAAAGGTAAGGTGTACCTGGGTCTCTGTGGAGAAGCTGGAGGAGCCATGGCTAAGCCCATGTAGGTTGGAGTAAACTCTTAAATCAGACACATAGCACCGTTGCATCAGAAATACTGTGGGCCTGACAACATATTTGCACACCTTAATTTAAACATACATATATAGGTACAGACTTCTAAGCAAGGACTTTGGAGCCAGGGGTATACACCTGGGATTATTTAGTTCATGGAGCTTGGTTTTGGCTGGGGTGTGTCAGCCTGTATCTTTGAGGTAAGGCCCAAGTATGGCTGAGTAAGTCTCACCTCAGTAGGAGCACACCTCAGGTGGGTCCTGTGGACTGCAGATGTTGGGACGGTGCTCTTGAGTGATAAAGTCGGGCTCAGTGTGGGTGCTGTGGCTGAGCCAAGGTTGGTGGTGCTAGATCGGTATGTGAGGTGGAAGAAGCTAGACTTGTTGGAGACTACTGGAGTCACAACCAAGAGCATAGAGCTGGGTCCCCACAGAGCTTAAGGAGTCTCAAATTGCTGTTACGGAGATGGACCTGCAACTGTTGGCTTAGGTAGAGGGTAGAGATTGGGCAATGGCGCCGGCTGTATCCACGGAGCTGGCTACAGGTAGGTGGAGCCAGGCCTCCCAGGTGAAACTGTTGTAACTGATCCGTGCTGAGGTTTACCCGGCCTTCCCTGTCAATCTTTGGATCCAAGAAGAGGTGTCCTTATCACCTGGGCTCAGACACAAAGGTACTCTAGGCTCGTTAAGTGGGCTGTGCGGGGTAGCCTAGCCCAGGAATATACGTTTGTAGCTGGCCAGACCTGAGGAATTGGTAAGACATAGTTGTGTAAGAGAACCACAGTGGGGCTGGTGAAGATGGCTCAGCAGGTTCAGACATCCACTGACCTGAACTGCATTCCTGAGACCCACATGGTGAAAAGAGAACGATGGACCTCCATACAGGCACACAGACGCACATGTGCAGACAGGCCAATCAATAGACAACCGAGATAGTACAATTTAGGAAAGAAAACCATAAAGCATCAAGGCACATACTTCTAACCCTAATACTCAGGAGGCAAAGGCAGGAAGATCGAGTGTTTGAGGCCCGCCTGGGCTACACAGTGAGACCTTGATACAAAACACAGGGAGAGGAGGAAGAAAGGCAGGCGGGCGGGCGGAACAACTGCTTATAGCAATATGTGTGTCTGGGACAGCCTGGAAGTTGGATAGAGGAGGTGGGGTGCTCTAAGCCATCCCACTACCTGTCTTCATCCGGCGAGGCTTGAGCTGTTGCAGAGACCTGGGGACCTGCAGCCTCCTAGTCTGTAGTCGCTAGTGTGTGGTCTTTGGCCTCACTTCCTCTTTGGTTCATAGTCTGAGCTGTCCTAGGGCTACGCATGGTACAATACGAGGGCTCAGAGGCTTGCTCCAGACCCTGCCTGCAATTGTTAGATAAGTGAAATCTGACCTTGCTCCTCTCAGCCAACGTCAGAAGCTAGACTTGTCAGTCTAAAACTAAGTCCATTAGGCAGGATCTGAGAGTCCGTGTCACACCTAATGAGGCCTGTGAGATGGTCTCTGTAGCAAAGCTCTTCTTAAACCTGGATCCTTCTAGATGAATCTGCAGTTCATTATTGTCCAGAGGAACCTTGGGCCATCTTCCTCATTCTTTCAGTTCTGTCTGTGTGAACTTCCTGTGTTAGCTCTCTTCAACCTTCAGTCCAGGATGTTGTCATCTCAGGATAACCTCAGGGTCCTTGGCAGTTTCTCTGTCTTCATTTGTGCCTGACTCTGGGTCTGTCAGTGGCTGAGGAGACAGGGTAAGCATCGGCATAAAGCTATGGATTTATTAGTGTCTGAGGAGACAGAATGGGTGCAAATCTGAGGCTCTGAGTCTGTCAGTATGTGAGGAGACATGGTAGGTAAAGTATTAGTTTCTTTGTCTAATTTGGACCAATGAAACGAGTGGTCACAGATCTGGGATGTGTCGGTGATCAAGAAGACATGGTAGGTACAGGCCTGAGGTTCTGAATGTGTCAGTTTATGAGAAGACAGAATAGATAGAGGTATGAACTCTGGTCTGTCAGTGATTGAGGAGATGGTAAGTACAGATGTAAGGTTTTGTGTCTGTCAGTGACCAAAGAGACAGGATAAGTATGAGAATAAAGTTCTGGGTCTGTCAGTAACTTAGGAGACAAGTTAGATATAGGTATAACTCATGGTTCTGTCCTTGATTAAGGAGTCAGGGTAGGCACAGGTATGAGGCTCTAGTTCTGTCAGTGTCTGAGGAGACAGAAGACACAGGTATGAGGCTCTGGTCTACCAATTTCTGAGAAGACCGGTATGAGGCTCTGGGTCTTTCAGTATCTGAGGGGATAGGTCCTGGGTGTCTCAGTGTTTCAAAGGTAAGTTCATTAGATGTATGCATGCTTGGTCTGCCACTATCTGAGATGAGGCATGGCACAGGTATGAGGTACTAAATTTACCGTCAGTATCTGAGGCAATAAGGTAGGCATAGGTATGAAGCTCTTAAGTTGTGTCTGAGGTATGTATTGTGCACAGGTATGAGGGCTTGGTCTGCCAGCATCTGAGGAGATGGGATTGTGAACAGGTATGAAGGTCTATGTAGGTCGGCATCTGAGGAAAAAGGTTTAGCACAGATCTGGAGCTCTCTTTGTCAGCACTGAGGAAGTGGGAACTACCACAGGTCATGATGAGGCAGCTGAAGCACAGGTCTGAAGCCCTGGCTCTGTCAACACTGAGAAGGCAAAGCTGTCTGTCTGCCAGTGCTGAGGAGACAAGAGCTGACGGATGACAGAGGTTTGAGGCCTTAGGTCTGCCAGGAAAAAAGGCCAACCATGGTAACACCTTTACTCTATGGCTGTGACTTTGATTGGTCCCATGTGGAGGGTCACTAGCACTGGGCTGCCGACTTCCTAGGAAGAGTTGGGTTGGGTCAAGCCCTACAGGTTGTACCCGTGGAAGAGTGACTTTCCAGGGACAGGCATGGCAGGAGGGAGGGGGTAGGGTGTGCTTGCCCTCCTTCAATGTCCTTTCCTTCTTTCCTAGTGGGTAGGTGGCCGCTACTCGCTCTGGTCAGCCATTGGACTTTCCATCGCTCTGCATGTGGGTGAGTGTGTTCCTGAGTCACCTGCAGGAGGCAGTATTGCAGCCTGAGGTTGATGTTATAGCCATGAATGCCTTGCTTAGCCCACAGGCTTCCTGCCTCTCTGCCTACAATCATTTATCTTTTAGTACTGGGAGAAAGAACTGTAGGGTTGATATCATGTTCAGGGTCAGCTCTGAAGAGAGAGGCTTTCTTCAGGCCCCTTAATCTCCTGGGTTCCACTTTTCCTGGTTCCAGAAGAAACTATAACTATCCTCTGGGTGGACATAGGAGTGGCACCTCTGCTGACGCTGCTTTTGTGTCACAGGTTTTGACCACTTCGAGCAGCTGCTGTCTGGGGCTCACTGGATGGTGAGTGCTGGGTGGCTGGAGACATGGATGGGTCCTGCCCCCTCCTTCCTCTCCTGCCAGCTGCTCAGCCCTCACTCACCTTGCTCTTGTTTCAGGACCAGCACTTCCTCAAGACACCCCTGGAGAAGAATGCCCCTGTCCTGCTGGCTCTACTGGGCGTCTGGTATATCAACTGCTACGGCTGTGAGACCCACGCCTTGCTGCCCTATGACCAGTACATGCACCGCTTTGCTGCCTATTTCCAGCAGGTACCAGCTGCCCGGCAGTGCTTCAGGAGGTCTAGGGGCAGGTTCCAGCGTCTCGCCTTGCACTTGGGTGTGGCCGTGGTTCATCTCTGCTGCTGGGTTCATGGCACATCTTACATCAGTGTTGTCAACTGTGAGAGGTGCCCTGGACAGATACATCCTGAATTGGTTGTGGACATGTGTCTTCCTCTTTGGCTCTCTCCTGTCATCGCTGTTTTGGGGTGGTGGTGTGAGCCTATACTGTGGCCCAGGTGTGCTTTGTTCACCTGGATGGATATGTTCTGTGACCAGAGAGTACAGCCATACCTTTCCATATTTGTAAGCACATGTAACAAAAATTAGCACCCTTTGGGGCCTCTGACCCTGTGTCCAGCCCTATTTGGACTGGTCACACCTACCTGCTCACAGTCTCCTCTCTCTCCTTTTCCTTGAATGTATATTTGTATGTGTCTATGTGAGTGAATGCCACATGGGTGCAAGGTGCTCTTGGAGGCAGAAGCGCTCCATGGAACTCTGTAGAACTAGAGTTTCAGGTGCTTGTGAACTGGTGTGTGCTGAGAATTGAAATCAGGTCCTCTGGAAGAGCAGGAAGCATTCTTTTAAATCCTGCAAACATGCCATGTCCTGCAAATGTGACTTACTCGTCTGAGTAATTGTATTCAAGGCTTTCTGCCTCCCTCTGCTAACCTAGGCCCAGTCCTGGAAGCCTCTAGCCTTCGTGCAATCTTATCTAGGCCTAGAATGTTTTAGCCTCTGAGGCTTATTGTTGAATAAGTTCACTCCTTTCTAGTTCTTTCCGATCTCTGGCTGCCTGGTTCAACTCAGCCCTTCTGGCTCAAACTCCTCTCCCAGCTGACTGGTTCTATCTGGCTTCTCACAGTTTCTTATTGAATTGCTCTGCTTGGCCTCATACTAACTCTAACAATCTGTCCTGATCTTCTGGCTCCTTCTCATTCTGCCTTCACCTGTGTCTAACATGTTCTCTGTAAAACTCTCCTGGTAAAACTATGTCCTTTTTTCTGCACTGCTCCTAAGTAGCTTTCCTCTCCTTTCTTCTCATGAGAGTTGGGCGTATCCTACTCTGTCAAATCTTTCTCTGATTTGTCACTTTGTCTGCCACTCAAGTAGACATCACTTTCAAACATGGTTGCTTCCTTCTATAAACTTACTTTACCCTCATTGTTTGGGATTAAAGGGCTAAGCCACACCACAACTATAAACATGCTTTTTCAGTAACTTTCACAATCTTGGGGTTCACAGTGTGATCAAATATCCTGAAACAATCTTCAAGCTTCTTCATGGTTGTAAAAGTGAACAAGTTTTGACTTCTCAATTTGCATGATTTTTCTGGGTCAAGAAAACAGTGGGCCGACTTCCTGGGCTACCTTAGGCCACCTGTAGGAAGAACAAACAAAGAGAATCCTCCTGCCTCCTGCCCCTCGAGTGGTCCTTGTGGTAGTCTTACATCAGGAAGCTCAGGAGCCTAAGGACCCATGTTTACAGGATTCCCCATATGAAGCTGATTAAGGCACCCCAGGAAGGATCCAGGCAGTTTGAGACAGGCAAATCTTACAGGTAGAAGGTTGAGTTTTTGTCCTCATTCTAGGGTGACATGGAGTCCAATGGAAAGTACATCACCAAGTCTGGGGCCCGGGTGGACCACCAGACAGGCCCCATCGTGTGGGGGGAGCCAGGGACCAACGGTCAACATGCATTCTACCAGCTTATCCACCAAGGTAGGGCTCGTCTGTCCTGGGCAAGTGGGTGTGGTGCCTGGTAGGCTGAGGATGGGGCAGCAGGGACCTTCTACTTAGGGTAGTGGCTTTCTATAGGCTGCTTGGGTAGCTTCCATGGGCTTAGGACTGTATGGATGACTACTGTCCCCTTGCCCTTAACAGGCACCAAAATGATACCCTGTGATTTCCTCATCCCTGTCCAGACCCAGCACCCCATACGGAAAGGTCTGCATCACAAGGTAAAAAGCCGATTTATACTGTTCTCGTGCTTCTCAGGATTGTGGGATAGCCCTCCTGCAGCCGCCCTGTTGAGGACTGTGGGATAGCCCTCCTGCAGCCGCCCTGTTGAGGATTGTGGGATAGCCCTCCTGCAGCCGCCCTGTTCAGGATTGTGGGGTAGCCCTCCTGCAGCTGCCCTGCCTGTTCAGCAGTTAGATTAATTCTCTCACTGCCACAGCAGATGACCACAAGTTTGCTGCCTTGAAACACAGTCTATCTCAAGTTCCCAGAGTTAGAAACCCAGCTGGGTTCCTCTCTCATAAAAGTCTGTGT
Source organism: Rhabdomys pumilio (assembly GCA_030674055.1). Lineage (NCBI taxonomy): Eukaryota > Metazoa > Chordata > Mammalia > Rodentia > Muridae > Rhabdomys > Rhabdomys pumilio. The sequence continues at coordinate 33,939,121 of JANHMN010000003.1, read as the reverse complement.
TGGCCTGAATTAGTTCCATCTCTGCTACTGTGAGAAAAGACTCTAAGCAAAAGCCACCTTGGGGGTTATAGGTCATAGTCCGTGATTGGGGGAAGCCAGGGCAAGATCTTGAAGCAGAAACCATGGGTGAATGTGTTCACTGGCTTGTTCTCAGGCTCATGCTTAGCTAGTTTTCTTGTACAGTCCAGCACCTCCTGCCTAGGGATGGTACTGCCCACAGTGGGCCTTCCTGGATCAGTTAACAATTATGACAGTCAATCCCCCACAGGCCAATCTGAACTAGGCAATGCAACTGAAACTCACATTTCGGGTGACTTTAGGCTAAGTCAAGTTGACAAGTTAAAAGGCTAGAATACAGCTAGACTCTTGGAAAATACTTTCAGGTTTCTGGCAGAATCTTCTCTGAGAACCAAAATTCTGGTTCCTTACTGGTGGCTGAGTATCTTTTTGTCTTTTGTTTTGCAACAGGGTCATACAATGAAACTCAGGGTGGCCTTGAACTTGGTAATTCTCTTGCTTTAGCCTTGTGAGTGTAGGGATTGGAAGGCGTGTGCCTGCTGTACTGTGATAACAGCACTCTTGACTTGATTCAACTAGAAAAGGGGGTCAGTGCCTCTCCCTCTTAAAGTCTTTTTTTTTTTTTTTTTTTTTTTTTTAGTTTTTTCAAGACAGGGTTTCTCTGCGTAGCCCTGGCTGTCCTGGAACTCACTCTGTAGACCAGGCTGGCCTCGAATTCAGAAATCTGCCTGCCTCTGCCTCCTAAGTGCTGGGATCAAAGGCATGCGCCACCACCGCCTGGCCCTCTTAAAGTCTTAAAAGACATTCATTAGTAGGACCCCTTACCACGTACTGAATATTCTGCTAGGCAGCTTGGTGAGGTGGAACATACCTATGATTGTAGGTATTCAGGGGGCTGAGGAGGAGCATCTGCCAGTTGAGGGCAGCTTGAGTAACTTAGCAAAAGCCTGTCTGAAACTTTAAGAAAGGATAGGATTGTAACTTAGCAGAGGGCACTTGGGTTCCACCCCCTAAAAGAAAAATGAATAGGTATCACTGTCATCCCATGTGGCCTCCTTCCTCACTCCAGTTGAGCTACGCAAGGAGTGGACCCTACTGGAACTAAGATGGACTGGGTAGTCTCTGTTGGTGCTGGTTATTGTAACTGTATGTCTCTCTTGTCAGATCCTCCTGGCCAACTTCTTGGCCCAGACTGAGGCCCTGATGAAGGGAAAGTTGCCAGAAGAGGCCAGGAAGGAGCTCCAGGCTGCCGGAAAGAGTCCACAAGACTTGGAGAAACTCTTGCCACACAAGGTCAGCCTTGCTCCTGAACTTCAGCTATAGGGTGACATCCAGGGCCTAGAGGGATGACATTGAAGGGTCAGGGTAGAGGCTCATGGTTGTTTGTCCTACACAGTCAGAAGGTCTGTCCCTCCAGAGTAAATGTCCCACACCTGGGGTGGAGTGCCTTGCTCTTCAAAAGCTTGGGGACCAGAATTAGCCTGGGGACTTTTTCCCCTGCCCAGTATATTTTACCAATATTCTTTCTCTTCCTCCAGTTGCTCCCACATCCATCTACCCACTCAACTTTATTGTTTCTAGAAATTGGTAGGGAGGGAGGGAGGAAGGGAGGGAAGAAGACAGATGGATGGATGGATGATGGATGGATGGATGGATGGATGGATGGATGGATGGATAAATATTGTTTTAGTTAGAGTTTTAACTGCTATGAACAGACACTGTGACCCATGTTTAGAGGTTCAGTCCATCATCATCATCAAGGCAGGAAGCATGGCAGCTTTCAGGAAGCCATGGTGTAGAAGGAGCTAAGAGTTCTATGTCTTATTGTGAAGGCAAACAGGTGAAGACTGGCTCCCAGGCAGCTAGACAAGGGTCTTAAAACTCACCTCCACAGTGACACACCTACTCCAACAAGGCCACACCTCCTAATAGTGCCACTCCCTGGGCCAAGCATATAGGTAGAGGTAGGTAGATAGATAGATAGATAGATAGATAGATAGATAGATAGATAGATAGATAGATAAAACAGAAAGCATATGAAGTTAATGAATAACAACATCATAAAAACATGGAGTCTGTTTTCTGTTGATCCGCTCTTCCTTGGTGTGCCTCTGGTCCGGGAATGTGGTTCATAGACCTAGTGTCACTCTCTATGACACTGTCTTTGAAAAAGACTCATTTTCTCTTTCCCAGCCGCTATTGTTTGTAGATAGCTTAGAGGCGGGGCTTTGTGTCTGCTTTAACTCCTCCTTGGCAGGATTTGGTCTGTGAGTTTCTAAGTGTATCAGCCTAGTTGGGTCTGGAGGACAGTGTTTCCTTGGAGTCATCCACCACCTTTGCTCTTAGAATCTTTCCAGCTTCTCTTCTGCAGAGAAGAAGCCTTGAGGGGAAGGATGTGTATAGACACCCCGAAGGCTCCAGAGCCTCTGCCCATCGCTGAGGACATTTCTTGTTTCCTACAGGTCTTTGAAGGAAACCGTCCCACCAACTCTATTGTGTTTACCAAGCTAACACCCTTCATTCTGGGAGCCTTGATCGGTGAGTGGGGAGAGGAAGGAGGGCTGGCTGGCTTAGGGTCACTTGGATGGGGAAGGGAGGGAAGAGAAGGAAGAAAGGCCCTAACAGGCACCGTCTGCTGTTTCCCCTGCAGCCATGTACGAGCACAAGATCTTCGTTCAGGGCATTATGTGGGACATCAACAGCTTTGACCAGTGGGGGTGAGTCGCTGAGGAATCTCTGTTGTGCTTTTGGGTTGTCACTAAAACGTGACTCATCACCCTCTTTCACCCTTGCCTTGCAGAGTTGAGCTGGGGAAGCAGCTGGCCAAGAAAATTGAGCCAGAGCTGGAGGGCAGCTCTGCCGTGACCTCCCACGATTCCTCCACTAATGGACTGATTGGCTTCATCAAGCAGCAGCGGGACGCCAAAATAGAATAAATCCAGCCGCAGCCCTACTGCCTGGTCCTTCATGTCCCTTCTCACCATATGCACTGCATGGTACTGCCCCTCCCTGCTTGGGACTACAAGGCTCTTGGGAGAAGCTGGTCTGGAACTGCCATCCACCCACTCTTTGTACCCTCCCTGTTGAAGCAGGTGGAAGGGCTTTGATGTGTCATGTTGTTCTGACCTGTATTCACATCTCAGCTTAGAATAAAGACACCTAGAGGAGGCATGGGCTCAGCCTCTTCAGTTTACTGAGTTGGTACTTTATCTGTTAGGTGTGGGTGGCCCTGCTTATGCCTTGGTTGGCTCTTTACTCAGTGGTGGTCTGGTTCAGAGTCTCAGAGGGTTGATCATTAAGAAGAGGGGACAGCTGGGTGATAGGGGCCCACGTTTTTAATCCCAGCACTCGGGAGGCAGAGGCAGGCGTATCCAAGTTCAAGGCCAGCCTGGTTCACAGAGTGAGTTCCAGGACAGCCAGGGCTACACAGAGAAACCGTGTCTTGAAAGAAACCAAAAAAAAAAAAAAAAAAATCTTAAAGAAATTTAAAAGAACCCCAGTGATGAACTCACTTAAACCCTTCAAAAGACAATTTTAGCAGAGTGTCATTACTGTCACATTCACATTCTGGCTGTCAGTGAGTCCTTGGGAGACTGAGTGACAGTCTCATCATTCTACTTTCCATGTTAATTAGGTTTATGAGATGGCCAGTCAATAAAAAGACTTGGTACATGTGTAAGGGTTTTATTGCTGTGAAGAGACACCTTGTAAAGGACATTTCATTGGTGCTGGCTTACAGTCATGGCAGAAACCATGGTGGCATGTAGGCAGACATGGTGCTGGAGAAGGAGCTGAGAGTTCAACATTTTGATGGGAAGGCTGCGGAAGGAATGCTACACTAGGCTTAGCTTGAGCAAGTTAGAGCTCAGAGCACCCCCCCCCCACTGTGACACACCCTTCAGCAAAGTCTCACTTCCTAATAGTGCCACTCCCTATGGGCCAAGCATTCAAACAGGTGTCTATGGGGCTAGGAAGCCAATGCTGTTCAAACCACCACTGTACATAAGCTTGGTCACTGAAGGGGCCGGTTCTAAAGTCCTGTTCCCCAATTGGTTCTTGATATGTCAGTAAAGAAGCCCGGCGGCCAATTGCTGGGTGGAAGGTACAGGTGGGTTAATGGGTCCCAGGAGGAAAAAAGGCAGATGCAAGGAAAGAGAAAGGGTCTTTCTGCCATGCTTTGGAGGAAGAAGGTCGCAACAACCAAGTGAGGTCTGAGGGGGCGGGCCGGGGGGCAGCTAGAGCCTGTGGCCACTGTTACAGACGGATGGCCAAGGATGGCCAAGGATTTTTGACAGGGACTCAGTGGGACTAGCCACTAAATTTAGGGTAGATGGAGAGATGGAGATAATAAATTGGTAAGCACACGTTTTTCCAGGTGGGAGATAACTGCACTCAGCAATTGTGCCAAGAGGGCAAGTTGTAACTATGTGTCTTTTATCTGCGGATTCAAGGAAAGCTCGGGAGAGGACTGGGACACACCTCCTGGAGCTAAAGGCAGGTAGAGCAGAAAGGAAGCTGGGCAGGGGTTGGGAGCTCTTCCCGGTCCTTGGGGCAAAAGGCATTTAAAACTACACACAAGTCACCTGAATTTGATCTATGAGACCTATAGAAAGGTGGATGGGGTGAACTGATCCCAAACAACTTTGTCATATGTTTTATGGCAAACACACACACACACACACACACACACACACACACACACACACACACA
>JANHMN010000003.1:33888405-33934382 GCA_030674055.1 Rhabdomys pumilio | reverse complement strand
CACACACACACACACACACACACACACACACACACACACACACACACGCACACATCCAATAATGAAATGTAAATGGTACTTATTTGAGGCTAGCTTGGGCTGAGTGAGCAAGTTCCAGGTTTGTCTAGCTACACAGTGGAAACGTGTCTCAAGAAAAGGGTGATAGGTCTTAGTGTCTCAGATATAGGTCAATGGTAGAGCATGCTCAAGGATTGGGTTCACTCTTCTCAGGTGCACACATGCACAGGCATGACTGCTTGTGGGGTAGTTTCTCTGAGGTTCGAGTGTCCAGCAGGTGGCACTATTGGAAAGTGGTGGAAGCCAGGAGGCGGGGCTCAGTTGGAGAAAATATTTCCCTTGAGAGGGAAAGAGGCGACTTTGAGAGATCTTGCTACAGACTCTTCTTGCCCTGTATCCTGGCTGCCACCTTTGTGGAAATAAAGAGTTTCTAACATTCTCATACTGCCGTGGCTTCTCAAAGCAGAGGAACCCACATGTGCTAGTTTGCTATCTGTTCCTGTGATTAAGCACTTGTGGAGGAGAGGGTGTCTTTGGCTTATACTTTCGGCTCATGATCTGTTATTGAGGGAAGTCCTAGAAGTAGCCAACGAGCAACGGCTTGCTGGCTTGCTCCCCAACTCATGTATATATGTGTATATATGTGTGTGTCCTACAGTGGGCACTAACTACCCTGAGCTTTGTAATTCCTGATTGAGGGTTCTCAGGTGACTCTAGCCTGTGCTAAGTTAACAAGGCTAACCAGGACATCATGACCTGAAAACCATGAACAAAAATAAGTCACGACTTCATTAAGTTGGTTTTTCATAGTAATAAAAACAAATACTGGGCTGGCAAGAACCAGAACTTTGTCTATGTCTTATATGGATTTGAAAAATACGCTTTGAGATGAGAGACAGCTCAGGGGTTTAGAATATATACTGCAAAGGACCCAATTTTTGTTGAGTCGCCATAGCTTGCAGCCACACTCCAGCTCCAGAGGACCCAGTGCCTTCGGGCACCTGCACAGACACGCACAGACACATAGATACACATTCACAGGAATGAAAAGTTTATCTTATCCGTCTATTCACTTCTTCTACTCAGTTCCCAGCACATGTGACTACACACACATACACACAATACACCTTGAGAAATACTAGCTGAGATAAAACACCTGCCAAGCCAAATTTTCTGGTTCAACCTGAAGTGAACATCACAGACTTCACAGAGCCTTTAAGTCTGCCACTTTAGTAGAGGGATAAACCAAGGCCAACCAACAGAATGAGCCGGTTTCATCTCCAGGCTCTAGATGGATGGGGCTGAGGCCAATCACTGTAAGGTTGGTGGTGTCCTCCACTCAGGAAAAGTAATACGTCCCCAGAATTCATAAATCTTTTGTTTGTTTTCTTCTTCGAGACAGGGTTTCTCTGTGTAGCCCTGGCTGTCCTGGAACTCACTCTGTAGACCAGGCTGGCCTCAAACTCAAAAATCCACCTGCCTCTGCCTCCTAAGTGCTGGGATTAAAGGCATGTGCCACCACGGTGAATTTATAAATCTTAAAGTAGTATTTACAGCTTTTATTTGCGTGTGTGTGCATGTGTGTGTGTGTAGGACACAGGATAACCTCTCATGTCATTCCTCTGATCCTATCAGTCCTTTTATTTATAAAGACAGGGTCTCACTAGCCTGAAAGTTACTGATCAGGTTGGTTGATCCAGTCCCAATTTCAGAGTTTGTTTGTTTGTTTGTTTTTGAGATACTCTCAAGCCAGGGCTGACCTGAGTTTCACTATGAAGTCCAAACTGCATCCAGAGTTCACCCTTACCTGGCAATACATATTTTTCAAATGTGCTCATTTTTTTAGTAAAACTCATCACTAAAATTTTTATTATTTACTTTAAGTGCATCGTGTGTGTTCCTGGTACCCACGAGGCCAGAAAAAAGAATGGCATTGGATCCCCTCCTTCCTACCCTTCGCAAACTGCAGTTGTAAGCAATTGTGAGCAACCTATGTACATGATCGACTTTTTGTTTTGTTTTTCCACACAGGGTTTCTCTGTGTAACAGTCCTGGCTGTCCTGGGCTCGTTTTATAGACGTTGGCCTCCAACTCATAAGAGGTTTGTTTGCCTGCCTCTGCCTCTTGAGTGCTGGGAATAAAGCTATAGGCAACCACGCCGTGGCACATGCTCAAATCTTAACCTCAGTCTTCACATGCGTTTTAAATGAATCTTTCAAAATTGAGGATTTTTGGGGGCTGGAGTGATGGCTCGGGAATTAAGAGCTTTCAGAGGACCCATCTTCAAGTTCCACCACCCACAGAGCAGCTCATAATTATCTGAAACTCCAAAAACGGACACTGTCACACAGACGTACACGCCGACAAAACACCAATGCACATAAAATTGAAAAAAAATAAATGATTATTTTAAAAAAATTAAAGACTTTTTGTTATGTTTCTTGTTGATTGCCAATACCGTCATCCTGTTTCCAGTCGTCAGTTTCTAATTAAACCTTTTTGTAGATCCAATCTCAGGATATCAAAAGTAAAACAGGTGGTCTCCGCCCAGGACACCTTCGGGGCGGAGTCGGGGAGGAGCAGGCGGCGCGCGTGCGCAGATAACGTTCCCCGTCAGCCTCCGTAGCTCGCGCTAACACGTGGGAGCCCAGTTGTTATGGCGGCCGTCCGGAAGCCGGTGCTCCTGGGACTTCGGGATGCGGCGGTGAAGGACTGTCCCAAGGGTCCCGCCGCCTGGACCGCTAGCAAGCTGGGTGGCGTCCCGGTGAGTGCAGCTGCGAAGCCTTGGCGGAGGCCGTGGCGGGGCCGGTGGGAAGGGTGTCCCTCGGGAGGGAGCGGAGTGAGTTCCTGGAGTCCTAGCCGCTGCCCCGCTCCTCAGGACGCCCTGCCGGCCGTTTCCACCCCGGGGCCGCGGTGTGACCGCTGCGCAGAGCCGCTCTCGCTCGTCGTGCAGGTGTACTGCCCGCTGGAAGGCTCCCCGTTCCATCGGCTTCTGTATGTGTTCGCCTGTGCCCGTCTGGGCTGCGGCGACAGCCAGACGCGCAGGTAGGCGGGGAAGTCCTGTAGTGGAGGCTCGTCCCAGGAGGGGGCGGGCCGGGCCGGGTGACACCAGGTGGGGCTGGACGTCCGGGGTGGAACCCTCACGGCCTCTGTCTTGCCCCTAAGCTGGAAGGTGTTCCGCTCCCAGTGCCTGCAAGTGCCAGAGAAAGAGACTCGGAACGCGCAGGTAAAGCGATTCTGATTGGCACATTATGTTTTTCTATAATTTGAGGATCTTTTCCAGCAACTCGTTGAAGACAACCGCTGTCGGTCTGTTTTTGAGACACAGCCTCCCCTTTCTAGCCCAAACTGGCCTTTAATTCTCTGAAATTCGTTGGCTTAAATCTCCCCTAGTCCTGTGATTATGCACTATGAACCACCGCATTCTATTTAAGACGGTTAAAAAGATTTATTTATTTACGGTAAGTATGAGTGTTCTATTTCTATGTACACCTGTATGCTAGAAGAGGTGCATCCGACTCAGTATATATAGTTGTGAATCAACGTGAGGTTGTTGGGAATTGAATTCAGGATCTCTTAATCAGCGAGCCACATCTCTCAAGCCCCTTAAGAACATTTTTAAAAACATTTCTTTTGGAGGCTGGAGAGATGGTTCGGCAGCTAAGATTGCTTGTTGCTCTTTCAGAAGACTTAGGATTGAATTTCAGCACTCAAGAGGCAGTTTAAAATCATGTGTAACTCCAGTTTCAGGGGTTCCAGTGCTTACTTCTGGCCTCAGTGGTACCAAGCAGACAATGGTGCACAGACATACATGCATGCAGGAAAAACACCCATACCATAAAATAAAAGCGAATTTAGGACAAGTGGTGGTAGCATATGTCTTTAAGTCCAGCACTCCAGAGGCAGAAGCAGGTGGATCTCTGAGTTCAAGGCCAGCCTGGTCTACAGAATGAAGTAAGTTCCAGGACAGCCAGGGCTACACAGAGAAAGCCTGTCTGGGAAAAAAAAATTGTTTGTGTGTATGCCTCACATATGTGTGAGATCCTTTGAGCTGGAGTTACAGGTGTTTTCAGAGCTGCTTAATGTAGGTGCTAAGCCCTCTCTCCAGCCCTTAATACAAAACTTAAAACCTGGTTCTTTAATGTGCAATGGAATGAATTTTAGTCTTTCAGGATCACAGTTTTGTGACTTTTTCGTAAGATTTTACTTTCAGTTATACATACATGCATGTGTTTATGTGACCATCAGTGCAGGTGTGTGTGGAGACAGTGAGTCTCCTGGGCTGCCTGATATGGGTGCTGGGAATTGAACCTTGGTCCTCTAGAAGAACAGCCAGTGTTCTTAATCACCAAGTCATCTCTCCAGCTTTTGTGACTTTCTTTTAGTTTATACTTGAGACATAGTTTACTGATTTTCTCATTTGAGTAAATATATATATACATATATATATATATATATATATGTATATATATATATATATTCATGTATGTGCATGGCACACAAGGTTGTGTGTGAGATAGAAAAATACTTTGATTTTTTTTCAGCTAAGACATTTAAATCTTTACTAGCTAAATTGATAGCCTCAGGGAAAAATTCAGCAAGAACTTCTGGAAGCACATCTCAGAACTGGCCCATCTGCCAGGCTACTTCTTGCAGTTAGAATGTTTAGATGTGTTTTGATGAATGGGTGCTGCCCTTGTCACAGAGCCTGGCATGCTGTCTTTATCTGCGTTTTCTACCTCCCCCCGCCCCCAGTAGTTTAGAGACAGGGTCTGGATCCATACCTCAGGGTAGCCTGGAAATCCATGTCACCCAGGCTGACATGAAACTCATGACTATCATCCTGCCTCAGCCTCCCCAGGGTTGAGATGAGCTTCCATGTTAAGCCTGCTTCTGGCATTGCTCTCCATTACACTCTTGTCTCTTAGGCAGACCTGAGTAGCTAACCCCAATCTAACATCCCAGATGCTAAGGGGTCTAGGAAATGTAGGTTTTTTTTTTTTTTTTTTTTTTTTTGTCCCTATAATAATACATGAAGCACAAGAGAAAGCTTGTGAGACAGATAGGTAAAGACACCTGGACCTTCATGTGATACATTGCCCTGGAAAGAAAAGACACTGTTTAAATCACCTCTTGCATAGTTGGGGTTTTATCTGGTTTTGGAATTATTTCATTTTACATATATTAGTGCTTACTTCTGTGAATATATATATATATATACACACCACATGCACAGCTGAAAGGTGGCAATGGATCCCCCTGGAACCGGAGCTAAAGATGGTTGTGAGCTGCCCAAACCTGGGTCCACTTAAGAACTCTTAAGAATAAGTGCTCTTAATCACTGAGACATGGTTTTCACTCTGGGGCCCAGACTGGCCTGGAACTCACAGAGCTCCATCTGCCTCTGCCTTTCATGTGGTTGGATTAGACGGATGCAGCACCACACCCAGCCCTAACATGTTTTTGAGTGGGTAGAATCAGGAAGTTTAATTGGAGTGTTCCAGAGAGGAAGGGACTGATACGTGGGCTCCCTGGGAAGGTACGTGGATGGCTGGGGAAGCTGAAGGTATTGATGAAGTCATCGAAGTGTGATTGGCCTGTATTCATTGACTGTTCTAGAATCAGGACAGTGGCCTTGCAGCTGAGAACTGGTGTGAAGGCTCACATGACTGGGGAAGTGACACCGAGGAGACGCCTCTACCACCACCCACCTCAGATTTGGAAAGTGATTCTAATGATGTCAGAGCTCTAGACTGGACTGAGAAGCTCCAAGCTCTTCACCTGCAGGACACTGCCCTGGCTGTTACCTGCCCTTCCCCTTCAGGGGAAGGGTTGGCAGTGCCCATGGAAATGCCACAGTTCCTGCCCTATTATATCTGTGTCGCTGAAGAGGACGATTATGGCAACTTTGTGGATCTTGATCATGCCCACAGCCTTCTGCAGGAGTACCAGCAGAGGGAAGGTGTTGACATGGAACAGCTTTCCCTAGGGTGAGAACTTGCTAACAAGGTGGAGAGGTGCAGGCAGGGACCCGCCACCGTTGGTTCCCTTTTGTTTCGGTACCTATGGCAAGTTCTAGAGAGGAGGGTTGTAATTGGGCTTTTCTGTTTTGCTCCCCTTAGATGAGAAGAACAGACACTGGCCTGGGCTATCTGCATCAGCCAGGCTGCATTAGCCTGCAGGCCTGCTGCTGAATGCCCTCAAGAACTGAACCCAGATGAGCAAACAGAAGTTATCATTGTCATTAAAAGGCCACCAGCATTTTTTTTTAGCTCCTTTTCTGTTCTTTTGTATGCTCATTTGTTTCTGTTTTGTTTCTGGGTGCGAGGGTGGACCCTAGAGGGGTCAGACCCTGAGGCTGCTTCAGAGTTTCAGCTCTCACTTACAAAATGAGAAGGGCAGTGCTGGTTCTCTTCTTTCCTCACAAGCTCTGGGGGCTCCAGTGAGCTTGGACCTAGAAAGACCATATGCCAAAGCACTAAAGAAGGCGGGAACTATCGCTTGAAAGTTGGCCTCTGACCCCGGTATCAGAGCCATGGCACACGTGACCAACCCCCTGCACACACAACAATTAACACAATACAGAAAGCAGAAAAGTGTCTTGTTCCTCTTGCAGATGCTCCAGTTCCCCAGACACTGATAGTCTCACGTGGTCTCTGCTTCTCTCATTAGCTCTAATGATGGGGATGAAAAGTATGAGAAGACCAAAGTTACCAGTGGAGACCCAACGTTTTACAAGTTCATGAAGAGAATTTCTGTTTGCCAGGAGCAGATTCTGAGGTAAAGATGACATGTGTGTTTCTGTTTACTCTAGTGGCAGCATGCTGGCGAGCACTTAGCGGCCCAGGGACTCCTCAAGGTAGGGCGGGAGGATCGCCTGGACAGCCGCAGAAACAGTGGGGCACTCATCCTTTTTAAAATTTGTTTCACTATTTTTAATTGTGGTGTGTGTTTGTGCACATGACTACAGGTGCCCATGGAATCCAGAAGAGACTAGTGGTTGTGAGCTGCTGCAGGTGGGTGCTGGGAACTTTTCTGTCTTGGAACTGACTGTAAAGAAGCTCCCTGATTCACACTGACCCCAGTACAGTCAGTATCAGTTATGGTGCTGTTTCTTGTGTGTCTGCCGCATGTGCACACACTACATGTGGAGGCTAGAGGAGAATTCCGGGTGTCTTACTTTATCACTTTCCACCTAGTTTTTATTTTTATGTATACATGCATGAGTTCATGTGCACCATGTGTATGCAGGAGCCTGTAGAGGGCAGAAGAGGCTCAGACCTCCTGGAACTAGAATTCAAGATGGTTGTGAGCCACCTTGAGGATGCTGGAAAACAAACCCTGGTCCTTTGCAGGGGCAGTCAATGCTCTTAACCACTGAGCCCACCGAGATTGGTATTTGTGTGCATTTGTCTGTGGTTCTGTTTCTTAGTTCATGCTCATCAAAGAAAAAACAGTAACTCTAAAGACAGAAAACAGAGAAAAATGCTGTTTGAACTGTCAAATGAGTTTGAAATCCTTAGACTGTGTGGTTCCATAGCACCAAAAGCAGTAAGCCTTCCCTGCTCTACAGATGTGGGTTGTGAAGTCTTTCTCTGAAGCTGATTGGCTCATTAACCACACCCGGGCTGGCCTAGAGGATTTCTTAGGCTGCATACATACATACATGCAGGCAAAGTATCCATATACATAAATAAATAAATACTTTGAAAAAATTCTGATGATCTTGCCTCCGTCTCCAGAGCACTGAGATATATAGGCCTGCATTACCATGTCCAGTTTATACAGTGCTAGGCATCAAACCCAAAGCCGCACACATGCTAAGTAGATAGTCTTGGCACACACATCCTCAGCTTGGGTGCATAGCTGATGTTTGCTCTGTTCTCCCCAACTCCACTTTGTGTGTGTTGGGAATCAAAAGAACTCACAAATGGCAAGCAAGGGTGCCCCCTAGCCACCATTCAAACTGTGTCTGTGTGTCTACAGTTAGTCGCAGAGGCCAGAGGAGGGTGTTAAACATCCTGACTGGAGCAGTTTTAAGTTTAAGTGTATTCAGCTGGGCAGTGGTGGCGCACGCCTTTAATCCCAGCACTTGGGAGGCAGAGGCAGGTGGATTTCTGAGTTCGAGGCCAGCCTGGTCTACAGAGTGAGTTCCAGGACAGCCAGGGCTACACAGAGAAACCCTGTCTCGAAAAAATAACAATTAAAAAAAAAAAAAACACAGGAAGAGTATCATGAGAGGTTCAGTGACCCCAAGCTCATCTCTTTATAGCCTTTGGTGGCACTGAGCCAAGTGACAACAAGTCTTCAGTCCCCTCTGTTCTCCACAGTCACCAGAGATGTCTTGCCCCGGTGTGGCTTTCCCTGCTGTCTAGTTCTGCTCCTGATGCTGTTCAGTGGCCCAGATGCTGGGTTGCTGGGTTTGCTCTGATGTATGATTCTTCCCTTCCTCGACCTAGGTATTCATGGAGTGGAGAGCCTCTCTTTCTGTCCTGCCCCACATTTGAAGTCTCTGAGATCCCAGCCTGCAGCAGCTGTGGAGGCCAGAGGACGTTTGAGTTTCAGCTCATGCCAGCACTGGTCAGCATGCTCAGCAGTGCTAATCTAGGTAAGAAGGCCTGGACTGAGCTTGTCTGTCTCCGACTTTAGTATGGAATATTAAAATGAAATGCCTTTTGTTAATTATTAAATATGGAATATTATAAAAAGGATTGAGAAATTAAATTGTAAGAAATTTGTGTTCCAGCAAAATTCCAATACCACACTCACAGTAACCATTTTGATAATTTGAGAGTGAACAAGCTAATTTACACATAAGGAATGGAACTATGTAGAAAGCTGCCTCTACAGAGTTGTCCCTGACCTCCAGGTGTGCACCTACACAGATACATGCATACCTGTACACAACAGTATAAATTAACTATAAACTGCTTGGCTGTGGCTAGGTACATGCCTCTAGTCCGCCTTTCTCAGGAAACTGAGGCAGGGCAGTGCTTGAGGACAGCCTGGACAACACACTGAGACTGTTTAAAAAAGATACCAAATTAAGGTAGGGTAGGACCGGTTAGGTCTGGTCTCCTTTGGGATTATGATCCTGATGATCAAATTAGGGTTGGGTTGGGGCTAGAGAGGTGGCTCAGCAGTTAAGAGTACTGGCTGCTCTCCCAGAGGACCCAAGCTCAATTCCCAGCACCCACAAGGCAGCTCACACTACCTGTTACTCCAGTTTCAAGGGAACTGATGTTCTCTCTGACTTTCTTAGGCTCGTGCATGCATCTGGTACATGTACGTATATATAAAATAAAGAATATAGTTTTATAATAAATTAATATATTAGTCAGTTTCATATTCCTATAGTAAAATATCTGAGGCTAGGGGTGGCCAAGCATGGTGGCACAGCCTGCTCTACATAGCAAGTTCCAGGCAGGCTAACCAGGGCTAATAATAAGACCCTACCTAAGTCTTTGCGCTACATATGGTGGCAGAACCACGTGGCTAGCTAGGAAACAAAGTGAGATAGGGTTGGACCAGTCAGGTCTGGTCTCTTGGGATTATGATCCTGATGACCTAAGGATCGGCCCCACTAGGCCCCATCTCCAGAAGTTCTCCTCCTTCCAGCCTTCCAGGGCTATCATCCTGGGGCCCTGTCCTTTTCTTATCTTCTTGGTACTGTACGAAGCTGCTGTTGATGGCCTGGGACTCACTGGGGAAGCTTTTTGGTTTTGCTTTTTCTATTTTCCAGGGTGAGACATCAACACTCAGCATTTTCTCTTCCTATATTCTTCCTTTTAGCAGTCCTGGGCGTGGAACCTGTAGCCTTTCCATGCTGGGCAGGCGCTATGCTGCTGAGCTCTGTCCCCGACACACACTCTGTTGTGTTGTTTTGGTTATGTTTTGTTCTGAGACATGGTCTCTCTGTTTAGCTCTGGCTGTCCTGGAACTCAACTATGTAGACCAGGCTGGCCTCTAACTCAGAGACTCAGAGACCCACCTGCTTCTGTCTTCTGAGTGCTGAGATTAAAGGTGCACCGTCTCTATCCATTGAGCCTCTTTTTATTTGAATGTTTTTATATATGCACACATGCGTGTGAGTGTGCTCACATGCTGCAGCACATGTATAGAGATCAAAGAGGGCAAGCCCAGGCACTTTGTCTGAAGCAGGGTCTTTCTCATTTGCTGTAGTCCTTGTACTCAGGTTAGCTGGCTTAGGATATCTCAGTCTCCACCTCCCAACTCTAGGAGGACTAGGATTACAGACCTTGCCTTGCCTGCCTGTTTTAGATTTTCCAAGACAGGAGTCTCCCTAGTCCTGGCTGTCCTGAAACTCATTCTGTAAACCAGGAATGGTCTCAAATTCAGAGATCCGCTTGCCTCTGCCTTCTGAGTGCTGGGATTAAAAGTATGCACCACCACACCCTGCTCACCTGGCTTTGTACATGGTTTCTGGCGATCCAAACTCAGGTCCTTAGGCTTGGGCAGCGTGAGCTGTGACTCACTGTGCCATCTTGCTGGCTTTTATGGGGTTTTGGTTTTATTCTAAAGAAAATAAGTTTATTTATTATTGCAGTTTTTCATATACACATACATGTAGATATAGTTTCCTTGTTTTTGATTTAGGAAGCAGGGGTGTGGTGTAGCCTGGCCAGCTTGAACTGGCTATGTAGTCAGGGATCACCTTGAACTTCTGAGGCTCCAGTGGGCGCCTCATTAGGAATGCACCTTTTAACATTCTTCTTGTGGAATTTAGAGCAAATGATATTTTTCAGGTCTTACTGTGGAATTTGGAACGATTCTCATTTATACATGTAAGCAGAGTTGCTGGCCTCCAGATCAGCAGATGCCCATGGAAGAATTCTGTGTTATACAAGAAGACCCAGATGCATTTTTATTTAAGTAGAACACTTCGTCTTATTTATACAAATTAAAACAATTTTCATATTCAAATATATGTATGTTTGCCTTATTTTAGCATCTCCCTTCCCTTGAGACAGGGTCTCACTATATGTTCAAGCTGGACTTGAGCTTGTGGCATTCCTCCTGCCTCAGACTTAGCATATAAAATAAACTACTGTTTAGTGTTTGGTTTATTCATTTTCTTTTTTGTTTTGTCTTGTTTGAGACATCTCTGTGCATAGCCTAGGTTGGTCTGGAATTCAGCAATCCTCCTGCTTCAGCCTCCCAAGTGCTGGGATCACAGATGAAGGCCACTATGCCTAACTTTAACTGTAATCATTATTTTCTGTTTGAAGACAGGGTTTCTCTGTAGCCCTGGCTGTCCTGGAACTCACTCTGTAGACCAGGCTGGCATTGAGCTTACAGAGATTTATCTGCCTCTGCCTTCTGAGTACTGGGAATAAAGACATGCACCACCACCCAGCTATTAACTGTTAACTTTAATATTGCTCTTTATTTTGGAGACCGAGCTGGGTGGGTCTTGAACCACCACCTCCTGACTACAGGATCATGATTGTCTGCACAGTAGTAATTACAAAATGGTTGCTCTTGGCCTGGAGGCCAGTGTCCCCATCCAGCAGACACCCCAGTGGCATTCTGTCTCTATTTCTGTAGCCAGCATCTTCCCATCCCCCACTTATGTACCCCACCACACCCTTCCTCAGCCCTCCAGAGCATCCTGCCCTAAGACCCTAGCTGCTTAGACCTACCCTATCCTTCCCCACTCAGCAGTCTGCTCCTGCAGCATCCCCCAGGGGGGATCTCAGACACTGGCCTATCACTTCCTGCCCAGTCTACCCTTCCTGTATTCAGTTCTCTATGTCACCCCTGATTGCCCTTGATGCACCTTGACAGCAGTATGGGGACACTCTCAGTAATGTTCCCATGTTCAGCCTGCTCTTGACCCTGTGCAAGGAAACTGAGCCCTGATGAGCATGGGTACTGTTGTGTGCACAGTGTAACTGCAGTGTGAGAGCCCTTTCTGAGGGAAAGTGGCTGTACATAAACTGAAGGTTCTGGTCAGTGAGGCTCCAGCGGGGTCTGGCTGAGTATAGCACTATAGAGAGAGCTGTTCATTCCTCTCTCTCTGCCATGCCAGGAAGTCTGTCCCTGTCCTGCCCCTCCCCCACCTGTCCCCCAACCCCCACCTCACCTGTGCTATAGACAGCGACTGCCTCAGCCTGCTAGACCAGTTCCTCTGACTGGAACCGAAGGTGACTGAGCACATGCACAGCTGCTGCACTTGGAGGTTATTCAGATGGCCAGGGAGCTCCCCACTGTGCTCAAGCCAGTCAGAAGGGTTGATACAGGGGGCTAGCTGCGCTGGGAGGTTGCTCAGTATAGAGTTTGGCAAGGCCCCAGACTTCATCCCTAACACTACCAAAAAAAACTGATAGCTTTTCAGATCATTACGGGTTACATTGCGTATTCCTTTTTAGACGGTCTGTACTGTCCAGGCTGACCTCCAGTTTTCTGCACGGCTTGATGATCTTGAACTTCTGATCTTCCACTTCCAAAGTTACAGCAACGGACCGTCGTGCTTGGTTTACCGGGTATTGGGAATTGAACCCAGGGCCTTATGCACCTACAACCTTAGACTCCTTTCTAATATTTTGAGACACAGTCCCATGCGAGGAATGATGTACCCGCGTGGGCGTGCGGGTGTGGGTCTCGCATGTCTGCCACGGCTCAGTCGGCTGGAACTTCTTCGGCTCAGCATGGCAGAAGCGTGGGATCTTTGAGTTGGTTCAGCAGCGCCCCACCGGCCCTGCCCAGTGTGGGGAGTTCTCACTCAGTTTGTAGTTCGGTGGGGTTCGGGGGTAGGGGGATGCAGGGCTCTCGAGTGGACCTGGAAGCCGGTGTTTCCATTCGGGGCTCCCAGACGCTGCTGGGGGAACTATGGACTAACCGACTGGGCCCCTCGGGAAGTAGGCAGCTCGGCTAGCTTGCTTGAAGAGGCAGGCCTCTGTGGCAGAACACAGAGAAGCTCTCCACAGATTAGACACGGCTCCGATAGTTGAGACCTTCTCAGCGGTTCCTCCATGGTGGGCCCCCAAAGGACACGTGGAAGTCCGTGGGTTTTCATAAACTTTATTGTTCACAGCGGATGTAGATGGATCTGAAGGTACTTCCACTTAGGTCAGGGTGGACCTGACTTAAATAGGGAGAGAGGAGTGCCTGGGAAAGAATAATAATTAGCCTCCTGCCTTTAGGTATCTCATTAATATGGAAATCTCTCGAGGGCCTGAGTCATGTCCTCTACCTGTAGAGGGGCTGGTAGGGGCGTTGCCCTACATGACTGAACTGCGAAGGTTGGGGTCTGAGGCCTGTGCCACACCAGAAACCAAGCCATCCTTTCACGCCCCACGGTCCCAGGTTGGCCTCATACTAATCCATTGTTTATCTACCTCTGTTTCTTACTTTGAGGTGAATGTAGGTTGCTGACTAAATATTGGTGTGTGTGTGTGTGTGTGTGTGTGTGTGTGCCTGCATGTGTGTGTGCCTGTGTTTGTGTGTGTAGATGTACACAGAGGTCAGAAGAGGCCACTGATGACCTGTCTGATTCTCCATCTTACTTAATGCAGTCTCCGTGAACCTGGAACTCACGTAGTTCTGCTAGTCTGGCAACCTGTGAGTCCCAGCTTGTTATGTGGGGCTGGGATGTGAACTCGGGGCCTCATGCTTACACAGAAAGTGTTCCTGCATACTGACCATCTCTCCAGCCCTGACCAAGCATCCTTGAGTTTGGCTATATATGTTTGTGTTTGGTCTGTCTTAGGTAAACTATACAGTTGGACAGGCCTTTTCTACAATCCTATAAGAACATATTTATGACATGTGAAGAAAGCAAGATACAAGAAAACAAGCCTGCTGTAAACGCATTTATGTGCAACACTTTGAGTGAGGCCATGGGTTGTGGACCTAGCAATGTCAAAAAAGGAAGATACACACTCAGTGCTCTGTTAAAAACTCAGGGATAGAGAGACATGGTAGGACACGGTTGTGTTGGAGGAGAAGCCTATTAACTTCCTCCAGTTAGCAGCCCAAGGGCCTACTAGAACTTAATATGCAAAGTAAATTGCTTTAAAAAAAACCAAAAGAACTTAATACTCAGGGCAAACATGTTGGGGATTGGTTCTAATGCATTGATTTAATTGGAAATTTGTGTGTCCAAATGTTGAAGGTCCTTGTCCTCAATTTGGTTTTTATTGATCACTAAAGATGTCAGCAGCAAATGGCTGGGCAAAGGAAGATGGGGTGGGACCCTTAGATTTGCATGGACTTGGATGCCTCTCCATAAGACCAAAAAGGAGTAGTCCAAAGGCTAAGTTCAGGACAAGTTAAGCCACCTAATGCTATTTAACAAAACTATATGTGACAAACTGTAAGGAAATTCCCAACTATAGGCTTATTACCTTCAGATCCAAGATTCCTTGGCCAGTACAGCCTTGCAGGACCTCTTTAGCAAAGGGGACTTACCAGACTGATTTCAAAGCTCAGAACCCAAGTAATTTACACCACAAACCAAGGGCAGAGATACCCCAGCTCCTGTTAGAAAATGCAGGAATAGATTCAGTCAATTGTACATTTGGAAAAACAAAACTTTATTAAAAATTTAAAAACAAAATATATACAGCAACCAGCTATGAACGGGTCAGTGGTTGGCCTGAGAAGAAACTCCAATGTACTCCTGAAAGCAAAACTTGAATCAAAAAAGTCATCATGGTTGCTGTTTGGTAGTCAGCTGCCAATCTGAAACACATTGGATTTCTGAATCCTTGGGAAGCAGGTACATCTAAGACGTACACTCAGCATGCTCACCTACCTTAGTAATGAATGACTCTGGAAACTTAAGACAACATCTTTAGTCCATGTTGTCCAATTTTCTTTGTGAGGGTTGGTTCCTATCCTCTGCCGATACGTACATATCTTGGATACACATACACATACACACACACACACACACACACACACACACACACACACACACACACAGCATGGATAACAATGTTTTTGATTTGAAAGTGCTCCTTACATGTAGGGTCATAGCTTTTTTTAACCCTTAAATAAGGAGCTTTTGTTGGGAGTTCAACCCGAGGTCTTTAGAAGGCGACCCTGGGCATCTTCTCAGGTGGTCTGTGCTCCTCTGCAAGTGTATGAGAAGTAATTCAGATCTCAGGGTGTCGCCTGGGCCCACGCTGGAGAGGGCTGGCGGACGCAGTGCGCAGGAGCGGAAGCTACGCCGCCCTTCCCCCACCGACTTCCGGCTACCGCTCTGGGTCTCCCGCCTCCGACTGTACCGCGGCTCGTGGACGTCCCGCCATGGCACTGTCGCGGGGGTTGCCCCGGGAGCTGGCCGAGGCGGTGTCCGGCGGCCGGGTACTGGTGGTTGGCGCGGGCGGGATCGGCTGTGAGCTACTCAAGAACCTGGTGCTCACTGGCTTCTCCCACATCGACCTGGTGAGGCCCGGGCTGCGGGTGAATGGCGGTCTGCCTGAGGGGCCTGGGTTCTGGGCGGGAGTCAGGGCGGCGCTGCCCGAGAGGCCTGGGGTTAGGATCACCGCGCGGGAAGCGGGTTGGTGAGACGCGGGATTCCGGCTCCCCGGACCTCCTGTTCGCGGGCCTCGGCTCCCCGGGCCTGCGTGCGCCGCCTCCCGAGGCAGTTTCCCCAGTTACACTGGGATACAAGAAGAGAGGCCCTGTAGACGCTGTGATTTTAACTCGAATATGCCCCTAACTTAACGATCCCGCGGCAGAGCGGTTTGCAACCACCAGCCACAGCAACTCGGGCGTGCACACATGCATTCATTCCCGAGTCTGCCACCGGCCTCCAGGTTGCAAGTGCTGTCTGCATCCCGTTTTATTTTTAACAGATGAGGAAAGTGAGTCGCTATGAGGTTGAGTAACTTACCCTGGGGGGACGCCGCAAGTGGTTGGATAGACTCCTTTGGGGCTCGCGCGCCTCTGGGCTCCGCATAGTGCAGATCCGTTTATGTCATTAAAGATACTCCTTGGGGATTGCACGATTGGGTGACAACCTGTAATTTATGCAATCGGGAGACTGTAGAATCGGAAGTTTGAGGTCCTCTTGGGCTACGTAGCAACAACTTACCCAAGGAAAAAAATTTTTTGTAAGTTTTTTGTCAGGATTCTTAAGTTTTGCGTTAGTGTAATGTGCATTGACAGGAAGCCGCTGTAATTTGTGAATGTGTTGGAGATAGTATCTGAACCTTGGCTGTGAATTGAAGATGCCTTAAGGTTTAGCAGAAACACGGGATGAAATTGCCAGTGTCAGGGTCTAAGCAGAGGCAGAATTGAAGGGAAGCATTCTTTATTGGTCAGGCTTCACATGCAAATTCGTTCCATAGAAAATACAGTATACTAGTGACGCTTGATGCTATTTTAAGAGTAGATTTTGCAGTAGACTGGGGTGAATTGGAAAATAAATGCTTGTTCTGTTTTAATTGTTTTTCTTTGGTTAACTTTTTGCAGTGAACTTTGGAGTACTAATGAATATTTCAGTGATTATGTTTTGTAGTTTCCACAAACTGCTCTAAACTGTTGGATATTTGATGATGAGAACATTTTGTTGTTTATGAAAGTTTATTGAAACAGAATGCAAATGATGTTAGCTGATTTTTTTTTCTTTCAAGTAGCAATTAGATTAAATTTTATTATTACTTTAAATTTTTCCTTTAGTTTATGTGTATGGGCCTTTTGCCTGCATTGTGTATCTGCCTGGTGTCCCCAGAGGCCAGAAGGGGCCATTGGATCCCCTGGAGCTGCTGTTAGCAATGGCTGTGACCCACCATGTGGGACTGAGAATTGAGCCCCTGGTCCTACACAAGAGCAACCAGCACTCTTTTAACTATTGAGCCATCTCCGGCTCTTAGACTAGATTTTAAACTTGACTTATTTATTTTTTACCATACACAGGACATTTTCTTCAACAGCCCTCAAGTAATCCTAAATGAACGTGTATGTAAAGAATTAAAGTGACTGTGGTGCCTCACATCTTTAATCCCAGCACTAGGAGGCAGAAGCAGGCTGATCTTTGTATGTCTGTATGTTCCAGGCTAGCCTGGTCTACAAAGAGAGTTCCAGGAGAGCTGAGGCTGTGACACAGAGACCATCTCAAAAAAAGAAAGAAAGAAAGCAACTAAAGTTTTCCATATCTGATTACCACATCGCTTAATGAAAAATGACATGGCACAATAAATCAGAGAATATCAGACAGATGGTTGTTTGTTTGTGTGTGGAGGTCAGAGGATGACTTCAAGGTTTGTCTCCCGGGACATTGTCCAGCAGTTTCTGAGGCAGGGTCTCTTGCTGCCCTGGAACTCTGTAGATGTACTAGACTGACTGGCTAGTGAGTCCAGGAATTCCTCCTAGCCCCACTGTCCTGGCTCTGGGATTGCAAAGGATTGGCACTGTGCCCAGCTTATTTTAATGTGGATTCTGGGGTATCAAACCCTGCTCCTTGTAGCTGGCAGGGCAGCCACTTTACTGCCTTCAATCTCCTTTGCCTAGAAAACTTTATTTATTCACTATATTTTGAGGCAGAGTTTCTGTGTGTAACCCTGGTTGGTCTGGAACTCATTATGGAGACCAGACTGACCTCCAACTAACAGGTAACCAAGTGTACCACCTTGCCCACCCAGAAATTTTATATTTTTAACCAAAGCTTTTATGATATCTAAGGAATTCCCTAAAATATTCTCAAGGATCGTGATTAAATAAACAAAAAATTAGCCATCTCTAATGCACTCTTGAATTTACCTTTGACTTAAGTGCTGTTCTTCCCATAATCTTCAAATGCAGTTTTTATCTGTTTAACAATTTGGGTGTGACTTGTCCGGGAAAGCACTGTGGCTGCTGGCAAGCTCTGGGTTGTGGATGCTGAAGACAGTGATGTTCCTCAGACACTGTGACTCACCTGCATTTCTGCATTTGTAGATTGATCTGGACACTATCGATGTCAGCAACCTCAACAGGCAGTTCTTGTTTCAAAAGAAACATGTTGGGAGATCAAAGGCTCAGGTAACTTTCTCATACTGCACTTAGGACCCTTTGACCAAGCTTTCACTTAACAGACACTGTTAGGACTCCTGTAGAGAGAGGGAGTGGGTGAAGCTGGCTCTTTTTATTTTTATGTCTATGATTAACATTTCCTTTACAAGTGTGCACCATTTGCATGGGAATGGAAGTCAGTATAACTGAGTCAGCCCTCTCCTCCCACCTGGTGTCCTGGGGATTGAACTCAGTTGGCCAGGCACTACCCACTGAGCCTTGACCACACAAACCCTTGAATCCCAAAGAGTGAAAAGAATAAGGGAGTGACCCATGTCCCTGCTGACTGAAAGGAAATGCAAGCAGCCGCAATGGTCCTGTGATTGAGATGTCTTTTGTATCCTCTTCATATTTAAGGTTGTTCCTTTACATCCCAGGGAGAAAAGATACTGTTGTGAATGTCTCTCCTCTCTATTTCCTGCCAGGCCCTCCCTCCATTGCAGTTGCTTTTGTTTTTCTATTGCAGCTCCCTTCCCAGCAGATGTTTTTACTGTGTTGACTTTTGACTAAGTTTTTCCTGTGGCAGCAGCCTTTCCTAAGCTGCCGTCACATCTTTGCAGCTATGTTTACCTGGATGGTTACAGAAGGCTTCTTAGGCTCTTAAGTGAATGAACAGCGGTTATGGCGGTTTAAGTTTAGTTTTTGTTTTGCACTGCAGGGAATACACAAATGCTCTTCCTGAGTTAGAGCCTCGGCCTCTTGGTGTCCATTTTTTCTGAAGCTTGCCTTTCTTGTAGAAGTGTATACAGTCACATGTAGGGGAAAACCAATTTTATGAATATACTTGATGCGATCTTCCCAGTTTTTGTACATAAATGACCACATTATAAGTGAAGCATCCGTGTATATTTCAGTAAGATTTCAAATGCCAACACAAATGTTAACAGTGATTTACTGTTGCTTTTCTCAGGTTGCCAAAGAAAGTGTGCTCCAGTTCCACCCCCAAGCAAACATTGAGGCTCACCATGACAGCATCATGAAGTATGCACATCATTTTGTGACAAAGCTGTTTGCTATGAATTTTTAATTGAGTCTTTAAAGTGTAAGGTATTTTTATCTGGCATGTATGTGAGCCCTGAGTCATTCTGCATTGTTAGGATGTCCGTGCCCACATCAGTGTCATTGTTATTAGCATTTGGTGTGCATTTGAATTATTTAGCTAAGATGTTTTAATGTCAGTAAAGAACTTAATTGGAAGCTTAGAAAGAACTGTACTTTGATGCCTGAGGATCCTCTGATACTTCAGTGATGACAGATAAGTCTGTCCTTATGGAGGTGTCAAACAAGGTTCCGTGGATGTGCCACCTCCCCACACTAGTCCCTATAAGAAGGGCTAGAATTAGAGAGAGCCCTATACTTTCTCAGGGCGTTTGTTTCTTGGGTTATCTCTAATTTTCTGGATGTTTGCTTTGCAGACTTTCCTGTCGCCATGACTCTCTTACCCTGTGCCTCTTTCCCATTGCTGCTAAAAGCAGAGCCCCCAAGGGGCCTGAACCCGGCCTGATGGTGACCATGTGAGGTGAAGCCCTAGGCCCAGCAAATCCTGGGAATGTGCTCCTAGTATGTTCCCAGGCACTTGCTGCCCTGAGAAGGCGAGTGGGAGGCACAAGTGAGGCTATGCCAGCTTTCTGCCAGTTGAAGAGTTTGTCTTGTTGCCTTAGGTAGCTGGTCAGAAAGGAGAGAGATTTGAGAATGGTTTTTTTAAAATGTGTTTATATTAGGACAATCCCAGCCTTTCTGTATCTATGGCATATACTCCCACCAACAGTTATTTTTACAGTTGTTTATTCTTTTCAGGACTATACTGAGATAATCATACATGAGGGCAGTTTCGGTGACTTTTTTCCCCCCATTTTGCTTTTCAGCCCAGACTACAATGTGGAGTTTTTTCGACAGTTCATATTGGTTATGAACGCATTAGATAACAGAGGTAAGGGGATTAATGTTCCACGTCTCATTGCTTCCTCTTCCCCGTGGCAAAGTGTTAGAGTTAGTGTCCAAGTGTGAGTTAGAACTTAGGAGACCCAAAAGAAAACAAGAACAACTGGAGTTTGGGGGTGTGTGACAGTCTCACTCTACCCCAAGCCAGTTTGGAACTCACTATGTTCCCTGAGACTGGTTCTAAACTGGTCACAGTCCTCCTGCCTCTCAGTCTTTGTCTAAGTTTCTGCCTCCCAATTTCAGCTGCTCCAGTTAAAAGCTCTGACTCTAGAACTACTCTAGCTGTGCCTGTACTAGAAGATGCTATACCAAATCTTCACAGGTGTAACGTCTGTTTCTGGGAAGCCAGGCAGGTGTGGGTGGATCTCTGAGTTCAGGTCCAGTCTGCCCTGTGTAGCAAGCTGCGGGCCAGCCGGGGACTGTGGTGGAGCAGCAAAGTAGTGTGCAAAATGTGTGCATAGTGATTACTAAAAGGGAGGAGCGCGCTCCACCCTCTGTCTCCCTCATCCGCCATGGGTGACCTGATGGTGGAGTGGTAGCATGCTACATGCATGGAAATGGTGAGCCTGTGCAGCTCACACCTCACCTTCTTAATGCATTTGATGCTTTTCCTTTAAATTTATTTTTGTGAATGGGTGTGTTGTCTGCATGTATGTCTGTGTAATGTGTGCTGTCCCAGCACTCAGACTCCAAAAGAGGAAGCCAGATCCCCTGGACTGGAGTTACAAGCAGTTTTGAGCCACCTTGTAGGTGCTGGGAACTGAACCCTGGATTCTCTGGCTGGAAGAACAACCAGTACTTTTAACTGCTGAGCCATCTTTTCAGCCCTACTTTGGATATTATAGAAGTGTCTTGAGTCACACGCAAGGCCTTACACATGCAGATAGGCTGCACTCGCAGCCCGGCACTTGGGAATCCTTTCTAGAAGTCTCTCTAGAGTGAATATGCAATAGTAATTCGTTAACACCATTAATTCATGGTAGTTTTGCTGAGTATCCCTGCAGTGAGTAAGGCTGTAGCCCAGTGTTGTGGCCCCAACAGGCAGAAGTGGTCAAGTTATATCCCACAGTCACGATGAACATGAGCTTGACTGAAAGCAAGAAATGTTTGTAATTGTCATCTGAACTTGTTGGTTTCCTCAGAAACTCTTGCTCACCACTGTTTTCTTTCAGCTGCACGAAACCATGTGAATAGGATGTGTCTGGCAGCTGACGTGCCTCTCATTGAGAGCGGGACTGCTGGGTATCTCGGACAGGTGACCACTATCAAGAAGGTGAAGACAAATTGTTTGATTTTCCACTTACTTGAGACCTGGGAAGGAAAGAAACTTTGGGTTTGTTTAGAGGAAACAGGTCAGCATCCAAGGTGCAGAGATTTCATGCCAGATAAGACATGATGATGCTTAAGCTTGGGTGTCTGGCTTCATTCGGTTCCCAGCAAATCCCTACCCTCAAATAAAGCCTAGGATGATCTAAAGGCAGAGGAAGAGACCTTTTGACTCTGTACCGCTTTGTTACCTTAATTTATCTATTAAAATCCTTAACACCACACTGGGCATGGTGGCATACAACTTTAATCCCAGCACTTGGGAGGCAGAGGCAGGTGGAACACTGAGTTCAGGGGCAGCCTGGTCTACAGAGTGAGCCTCAAGATAGCTAGGGCTACACAGAGAAACCCTGTCTCAAATAAACAAAACAAAAAAAGAGGAAAGACCAAAATTAACAAACACCAACAAATCGTTAGACTGACTGACAAAACAAATTGTACAAAAATTCTTAGTCATGGACTTTATATCATGTTATAGATGACAGACAATAAATCAGAATTTTAAAAGTTGCAGTGAGCCAGGCATGGTGGCACAAGCCTTTAATCCCAGCAACAGGGAGCAGAGACAGTAGAATCTGGTTTCAAGGCCAGCCTGGTCTGTATAGTGAGATCCAGTCTCAAAACAAATTAAAACTTACTTTTGGGTTAATGAGCTGGCTCAGCAGGGGCTTGCTGCCAGGCTCAACCACCTGAGCTTGAGCCCTTGACCCACATGTTGGAACCAAACTCCCACAAGCTGTCCTCTGGTTTCTCCACACATGTAGTGGTACTCCTGTGCATGCGCGTAAGTGTACACAGACACACACACACACACACACACACACACACACACACACCACACACAGACACACTAAAAGTAATCAAGTTAACTTTTGTTTTGGGGAATCTAGTTCAGCAGTAGAATTGGTTAGTCCTAAATCCAGGCTAGTGATGTTATTTTTTTTATCTAAAGGAGTCTGAATGTGCAGGTCTGAGGAGATCTGAAGCTATCTGGTGTATTTGTGAAATACTTTAAGCATTTCAGTGAAACTAACTAGCAAAAGTGGATGGTGAGCACTTGTCAGCCTCTGGTCATAAGATCCTGGGATTGGAATTGGTTTGCTCTTCAGGAAATAAACATTAAAGGCTATGTTTGAAGAATTCCTTTGCAGGTTCGAAGCTATTTTTAAAGAGTACCTAAAATGGGCTGGCTTGTCTGGTAATTTTTGACTGGGGTATCTGTTAATAGAGTGGCCCTTTCTTCTGTTGTAACTTAGGCTTGGACACTTGTTCTTTGTATTCTACAGAGGTTGTCATGTGTGTTGGGTGTAGAATCAGTGGGGGCTTTGGTGTCTTTGGGTGTATCAAGGCAGTTGCTCTCTTTGTTCCCCCACTGTGACACAAACCATGGCAGCTTGTTAGTGGCCTCGTTCAAGACATTTTGTTGGAAGATGAAGGGCACAACAGTATTATGGAACAAGTCCTGAAGCTACCATTAATATATATTAAAACCACTTTTGTGGGGTTTGATTCTTTTTTTTTTTTTTAAGATTTATTTATTGTATGTATATGAGTACACGGTAGCTGTCTTCAGACACACCAGAAGAGGGCATCAGATCCCATTACAGATGGTTGTGAGCCACCATGTGGATGCTGGGAATTGAACTCAGGATGTCTGGAATAGCAGTCAGTGCTCTTAACCACTGAATCATCTCTCCAGCCTGGGTTTTGATTCTTTAACTGTTAGTGGGAAGACATTGTCTTTTATGCTTCTGTGTGAAGGCTGAGGTTCAGATGTACTGAGGTAAAAAGATTCAAATGATGGTCCCACATTGGGGATCCCTTGGCATTTCAGACATCTTGGTGTCTGTTGAGATTGACAATCATCCTGGTGTACTTGTTTTTTATGAGACTTTAAGGGTATTGGGGCATGAGGATATTTAGGGTATTAACAGATCAAAATCTGTTCATTTTCATTGATATCTTTAAATATGTGGCTAGAAAGCTCTTGGGGTTTTTTTTGTTGTTGTTTTTGAGATTTGTTTATTATGTATATAGCATCCTGCCTGCATGTATACCTCCACACCAGAAGAGGGCACCAGATCTTATTACAGATAAGGTGTTGTAAGCCACCACGTGGTTACTGGGAACTGAACTCGGGACCCCTGGAAGAACAGCCAGTGCTCTTAACCTCTGAGCTGTCTCTCTCCAGCCCTCTCTATAGTAGGGAGTCCTGGTTCCGTCTTAGCTATGGCTGTGGTCACTTCATTTAGCCTTTGTATTCTGACTAGACTCTTTCTGTGTACAGTAAGGGTTATGCAGTCACTAACATTTAACATTTTTCTTGACAACATAAAACCCAGTTGGTATGTGGAGTGTACCTCATAACCATCATAGGGTAACCACTTTCCTGTGTCCTAATGTTATAGGGTGTGACTGAGTGTTATGAATGTCATCCTAAGCCTACCCAGAGAACGTTCCCTGGCTGTACGATTCGGAACACACCTTCAGAACCTATCCATTGCATCGTATGGGCCAAGTATTTGTTCAAGTAAGACATATCTTTCTGGCGTATTTTCAGAACTAATCATGGAAAATGAGGCCATTTTTACTTAAATACTCTAAAAACATTGTGTTTACAGTGGTTAAATATGGTGAGGAGACAGCAGTGCCTTTCCTGGGTCTCACTCAGACAGCATTCTTAGCATGCTGTGGGCGAAATTGTAGATGTTTAGTCTGGTATTGGACACAGGCATGCAACTAAGTTCGAACGAATGTATATATTTGGAAATATGAAAACATACTTATAAATAACCCATCACAATGGAAGTTAAAAATACTTAGTGGGGCTGGGTTGAAACTGAGTGGCATAGTATTTGCTTGGTATGCCTGAGGCCGTGGTTTGGATCTCTAACCCTGTTCAGTAACCATCCACAGCCAACTCTTATGTGTAATGTTTGTGGAACAGCTAGCCAAGGGTGCCCTGTAACTGTCCTGGTGTTCTTTGACAAGGAAGCTTGCCCGTCTCTGCTAACACGTTTTTATATTGGAAGATTTGGAACCTAGCCAGTAGATGTGGATACACATCTCAGATCTAGCCTTAGTGCCATGAGCAAACCGTATGATCAGATTCCAGTGCTGGGATAGCCCTACAATTGTAGACTGCGGCTCATCAATTGTTTGCCATGTCCCTGCTAAGACTTTGGACTACTGTAAATTAGTTGTTTGTGGAACAGTAATCACATTAGTTCCAAATGCCTGTACCTAAAAGTTGACTCTCTGAAATCTGTAGCCAGCTGTTTGGAGAGGAGGATGCTGATCAAGAAGTGTCTCCCGACAGAGCTGACCCTGAAGCTGCCTGTAAGTGACCGGTGCCTTCCCTGCGCTCACTGACTGCTTGTGATATATTTAATAGTGGTGCCTAAAGAAAGGATCTTTTTATGTGGCCCTTGGAACTCCTAGGTGGACTTGGCTGTCCTGGAGCTCAGAGGAGTCCATCTGCCACTGCCTCTCAGAGCGCAGGGAGTAAAGGTGTGTGCACTGCCACACCCATCCTCTCATTGCCAGTTTTAAACCTTTTAACAAAGGAGTAGTTGCATTTCACTGATGAAGAAATCAAAACATTTCTTGGGTCTAATCAGTTGGGTTGCTAGTAGTAGTGCCTGTTCTGTTTATAGGGCTATGCTTTACACTGTTAACTCCTGTGCTCTTAGAGATGGAGTCACGGGGCTGGAGAGATGGATCGGGTTCAGAGCGCTTTCTGCTCTTCTAGAGGACCTGGGTTCAGTTCCCAGTGTCCATATGTTGCCTCACAACCTTTTGTAACTCCAGTTCCAAGGGATGTCCTACCCTCTTCTGGCCTCCAAGGGCAAAGTCAGCCATTTGGTGCACATACATACACACATGCAGCCCAGACCACCCATGCATATAAAGGGAACATGTAAGTTAAATTTACGAAAACATGGTGGCACAAAAGGACATTGGTATTCACGTTACTGTCCTGGAGCTCTGAATGTGTCACACACAACTGACTTCTATGAATGACTTTTCTCCCACAAGTGAGACCTTAATCATATGTTGAAAATACGATGCTTGTTTTGTAGGGGAGCCAACAGAGGCTGAAGCCAGAGCCCGAGCATCTAATGAAGATGGCGACATTAAGCGTATTTCCACTAAGGAATGGGCTAAATCAACTGGATATGATCCAGTTAAACTTTTTACCAAGGTTAGGCATCCTCCTTGCTCCTCTTCCCTATCTAATTTTTGCCCTCCCTCTTTTTTGCAATTTATTTTATGTGTAGCAATGTTTTGCATGCAAGTGTGTACACCATGTGTATGCTGGTGTTCGGCTCAGAAGTGGGGTCTGATCAGAGAGAACTAGAGTTATGGATGGAAATGAGCTACCACGTGGATGCTGGGAACTGAACCCCAGTCCTCTGCAAAAGCTACAAGAGTTCTCACCAGGTGCTGGTGGTGTATGCCACTAATGCCAGCACTCAGGAAGCAAAGGCAGGAGGATCTCTGTGAGTTCAAGAAGAGTCAGGGCTACACAGAGAAACCCTGTCTTGAAAAAAACTACCAAAAAAAAGTGTTCTTAACCCCTGAAGCATCTCTGCAGTCCCAGGGCTCACTCATCTGATAAGCATGACCACCACCGAGCCCTGTCTCAGCAAGGCGTACTTCCTTTTTTAATTTAGTGCAGTGTATTTAGAAGGTCTTACATCTCTTTCCTGCCCAGATCCTCATAGCAGTTCAGTTACCTGCTCTAAGTCACCCTCAACTTCTAACCCTTTATTCTTGGTGTATACTGCTGTCTGCTGATTGTTTCCTGAGCAGTCTCCAGGCTATTTGTGATTGGGAAATCCAGTTACTACTCAAGCTAGGCCTCACTGCTGTTGGTTTTCATAATTACAGAACCCTTAGCTCTTGTTAGCCACCCTAGAATCTCCTGATTGTTTATAATTTAAGACGTTCCCTAGCCCCAACCCCAAAACACAAAGGGCAGAAACGGAGCCCAAAACTTCTGAGCATATTACTACGTACAGAGCATTGAGAGACTGCGTTGCGGTTCATTGAGCCCTTTAGTTTGTGTCACTGGGCTTCAGACTGACCTGTGGAGTGGTGGTGGGGTTGTAGGAGGGCCTGGGCAGCCAGCAGAACTGAGGGTGCTGTACCCCTGCTTCAAATATTTGATCTTTTCCTGTGGTATTGGAAATTGTTATTCTGCTTACTTATGCTGGGCCTTTAGACCTGATTTCATGGCATAATTTTAGTAAATCAACCGAATTTGATCTATTTTTATCAACTTGGGCTCTATAGGATTAATAGGATTTGTTTATTTCAGCTTTTTAAAGATGATATTAGGTATCTGCTGACAATGGACAAACTCTGGCGCAAGAGGAAACCTCCAGTTCCACTGGACTGGGCTGAAGTGCAGAGTCAAGGTAAAGAATGTAGCTAGTTCCTCTCCTACCCATCCCAGGAGCCATCAGCTGAGTGCTGTGTGTCTGCATGAGAGAGGCTGGCTCCAACACCACTTCAGCAGGAGCTCCAGACACCCTCTTAGACACCCAGCAGAACCCTGCTCTCACAAGCTTCCCGTTGTCTGTGTTTTGCTTTGTTTTGTTTTGCTTTGTTTTGTTTTGTTTTGTAATTGTCATTGATTAGGATGTCATGGCTGCATTATTCCTGAAAGTGTTATTTGTGGTGGTTGTATATACAGACTGCCTTTGTACTCTTGTGATTGTTTGTATAAGATTTACTTTAGAAACACAATTTTAAAATTTAAATTGAAGGAAATAAAACAATTGTAGTGACTACAACTGGGATGTTGTACTTTATATGAACTATGCCGCAGCTCATGGCATGCTTGATTTAATAAAGGGTAACATTGGGCGTGTGGAATCGTGACTGACAGCTTCCACTTAGAGTGTTAAGCATGCTGGGCATGATAGGATGCTCACACTTTCCCCTTTACAGTTATTTGCCAACTATGTGGGTGTGTGCACATGAGTGTGGGTTCTCACCAAGGCCCGAAGAGCAGCCACTTCTCGTAACTGCTGTCATGTCTCCAGCCCTGCCATTATATTCTTTGAAGTCTCTAAAATACCATGAGATCCTGATATGGTGTTAGAGCATCTGCAGCCTTGGCAGTTTCCTTGCATACGTGCTGCTCATAGTGACAATATTGAGAAATATATCTCCTTTTGTAGATCTTAATGGCCATAAGTTGAATCTGTTGAATAGAGCAAGGTGGAGTTTATCAAACATCTCTTGTTTATTTTTAGGAGAAGAAGCCAATGCTGATCAACAAAATGAGCCCCAGTTGGGTTTGAAAGACCAGCAGGTTCTGGATGTAAAGAGCTATGCAAGTCTGTTTTCAAAGAGCATCGAGACTCTGAGAGTCCATTTAGCCGAGAAG
Source organism: Rhabdomys pumilio (assembly GCA_030674055.1). Lineage (NCBI taxonomy): Eukaryota > Metazoa > Chordata > Mammalia > Rodentia > Muridae > Rhabdomys > Rhabdomys pumilio. Next base: position 33,906,673 of record JANHMN010000003.1, on the reverse strand, counting down.
GGGGATGGAGCCGAGCTCATCTGGGATAAGGTTCGTTTTGAAGTGTGTCCATCACTTAGACACCTCACTCGTGTTGTTCCTGTGCTCCAAGGGAAGCTAACAGTTTGGGATGATGTTATATATTTTATTTGAATGCCTTCATCTCCAGTTGTTCTACTAGAGTTTGAATTTTCTGTGCATAAACTTAAATATCACAAAATTTTATTTTGGCTTCTAGTAACACACTCATGTTTTTTATGGTTATATTGACTAGAACATAATTTATTCCAGTGGGATGTTTGACTGACGTAGAAAAAACAGATGTTAGGTCCTCTGCCTTTGGAGGCAGTAGCTCATTTGCCTGATTTAACCTAAAAAAATTTTTTTGTCTTTATATCCTCTCTCTCTCTCTCTCTCTCTCTGTCTCTCTCTCTCTATCTCTCTATCTATCTATCTATCTATCTATCTTTCTCTCTCTCACATACACACACACACACACACACACACACACACACACACACACGAGGGACAAAGCCTAGGCTCTTGTCTGTGCTGAGTCCCATCAACAGCTTATGCAGCAAGGTCTTAGTGTAGGTAACTCTATTAACATGCTTAACAGTTGAAAGCATGTGCTGCCACATTCAGCTCTAAGATTGTCTTTCTGTTGAAGTGAATAGGATATTTCAGAAGTCTTGGAGAGAAAAGCCAGGTCTGGCCCATTCCTGTACTCCCAGCACTTCGGAGGCTGAGGTAGATTACCATGTTTGAGGCCATCCTAGCCTAGGCTAGAGAGTGAACTTGTCTCAAAAGCAAATCAGAAAGGCCTCTTAATACACAAATAAGATGACATTGTGTTGGTTTTGTTGTGTCTGAGACACAGGGTCTGTCCTCCAGGCCGGCCTCAGAGACCTATCACATAAGCACCTCACTTTGCCCAGTTCAAGTGGTGCTGGAGATTGAATTCAGGACCTCACATGCTAGGGGGATACGCTACCAACTTAGTTTTGTTCTCGGGAAGACATAGTTTTTCTTAACTGAGAGTTCATTGAGATTAATTGGCATTTTAATTGCAGGTGAAGTTGGTTACATGACAGTTTGTTTGTTCCTACAGTGACAGTTTTGCTGTGGGGGCTGAGGGTGTGTCTTTAGCTCTCTAGTGGAGGGTTTACTTGCTTGGCGTGCATGGGCCCTAGGTTTGATCCCCACCATGGGAAGGGAAGGAAAGATTTGCTGTGGGTCTCAGAATAAGGAAAAATGATTGGCCATTTTTAGAATCCTCAGATAACTTTGTCCACAAACTTTGAAACTTTGGTTGAATCACATCTTAAGACATCTAAAACAAAGCTAGTGAATTTAGATTTTTGAAATTCTTATAAACACTAGTCTCTTGGGTTTATGTGATATAAATGGTAGGTTTTTAAATATTTTCTTTGTTGTCGTTCTAGTGATTTGGAAAGTTTCTGTTACTTCACTGAGGCCAAATAAGGAGCTCCTGGAGCTGAGCGTACTGCCTTGTAACTCTGACCTAGTGGTGTGGGGGAGTTCTAGACACTGCTTTGTGCTTTGCTTTTATGTATGTGAGGGCTCTGCTTTGTGAGTGCGTGTGCAAGGCGTGTGTGCCTGGTATCCAGATAGGCAGAGCCCTGAAACTGGAATTGGAGATGGGTTGGTTGTGAGCCATCATGTGGTGCTGGTTGGCAATTGAAATTGAGATCTCCAGAAAGCAACCAGTGCTCTAAACCTGATCTCCAATTCCTCAGTCAATTTCTAAGAATTAAGACCTGGGGCTGGAGAGATGGCTCAGAGGTTAAGAGCACTGACTGCTCTTCCAAAGGTCCTGAATTCAATTCCCAGCAACCACATAGTGCCTCACAACCATCTCTGATGGGATCTGATGCCTTGTTCTGGTGTGTCTGAAGAGAGCTACAATGTACTCAGATACATAAAATAAATAAATCTTTAATAAAAAAAAAAAGATAAGAAAGAAAGAAAGCCAGTTGTGGTGGTGCACATCTTTACTCCCAGCACTCAGGAGGAAGGTGGATCTCGCTGAATTGAGACCAGCCTGCTCTACAATTCGAGTTCCAGGACAGCCAGGGCTACCCTGAGAAACTCTGTCTTCAAAAACAAATAATTAAAGAAGCACATTTTCTAGAGCAAGCCTGCTTCCTCTCACTACCAGAATAGAAGTAGACAACCTGCCATGGTGGCCATGCCTTTAGTCCCAGTGCTCAGAGGTACACGCAGATAGAGCCGAGTTCAGACATACATAGTAAGTTCCAGAATAGCCAGAAATATGTGGTGAGACACCCTCCCCAACTCCAACTCCTGCTGCCCCTCCCTATTCCCCCCAATCCAAAGGCTACCACTTAGTCATTTCTCAGCCGTTCTCACTATACACAAGGTATCTGTTCAGCTCTAGGCTGAGAGTTCACAACCACAGATACTGAAACTGGCTGTCCTTGCCTGGGTTCTGTGTGTGTCTAGCAGCCTCACTACTAGTGGGCCCAGAGAGTGCATCTGGTTTTGTTGTGGGTGTTTTGGTTTTTTGAGACAAAGTTTCTCCTGTACTCCTGGCTGACCTAGAACTTGCTGTATAGACCAGGCTAGCCTCAACTCACAGAGATCTACCTGCCTCTCCCTCCTGAGTGCTGGGATTAAAGGTGTGAGCCCCCACAGCCCCTGGTTTTGTTGTTGTTGTTTTTAAATTTTTATTTATTTCATGCAAGCACACTGTCAGTCTCTTCAGAAGAGAGCATTGGATTCCATCATCACAGATGGTTGTGAGCCACCATGTGGTTGCTGGGAATTGAACTCAGGACCTTTGGAAGAGCAGTCAGTGTTCTTAACTGCTGAGTCATATCTTTTTGGTTTTTCGAGACAGGGTTTCTCTGTGTAGTCCTGGCACTAACTCTATAGACCAGGCTAGCCTCGAACTCAGAAATCTGCTTGAGTCATATCTCTAAGCCATGGTTTTGTTGGTTTTTTTAAAGATATATATATATATTTTTTTATGTGTTGTGCTTGCACATGTATATGTGTTCCCTGCATGTCTGTCCTCCAATAGTCTGAAAGCAATATTGAGTCTCCTGAACTGTTACAGATGTTGTGACTACCATGTGGTTGCTGGAAGCTGAGCTCTGGTCCTCTATAGGGCTGCAAGTTCTGGTAATCGACTCTGGACCATCTTTCCAGTTCACACTGTATTTGTTTAAGCAAGAATGCTTGCTTTCCTAGCAAGCATGGTGGTTATAAGTGTTCTTGGCAGACTATCTTCCTGGACCAGAGAACCAGATGGGCCCCTGTCCCCACAGTCAGCCTCTGTTACTTGCTGTGAGGCCTCATGTGTCAGCCTCTGGCTTAGGTCTCCCTTGTTCTGGCTGTGTGGCTACAAGATTACACACCTGTAAATATGGATGTTTGGGAGGTAATGCCAGTGAAAAGACTGACTGGACAACGCCTTGTCATTTGTGTTATTGGCAGGATGACCCACCTGCAATGGATTTTGTCACTTCTGCTGCAAACCTCAGGATGCACATTTTCAGCATGAATATGAAGAGCAGGTTTGATATAAAATGTAAGTCGTTTGTACTTTAGGTTGTATCATCAACAAACCCATGTATAGTTTTTCTTTTGACCACTGAACATGTTGTCTCTCTGTCCTCTAGCAATGGCGGGGAATATCATTCCTGCTATAGCTACTACGAATGCCGTGATCGCCGGCTTGATAGTGTTGGAAGGATTAAAGATTTTATCTGGAAAAATAGACCAGTGTAGAACTGTGAGTAATCTTGTTTCGTTTTGGTTTTTGAGATAATCTCTCATTATGTTGTCCTGACTGATCTGTATGGACCAGGCTGCCTCGAACTCACCGAGATCTAACTGCCACTGCCTCCTGAGTTCTGAGATCTAATGCGTGTGCCTCTCTTGTGTTAGGTGCACTAAGAAATGCCTTTGGAATTTTAAGAAAATGCCTTTGAAATTTAAAGACTCTCATATAGCCCAGGCTAGCCTTGAACTCACTGTGTAGCTGAGGATGACTTGAAAAGGTCCCTAAGAGTGTGTGCACTTCTCACCCCACTCCCGGCTTGACTCATTTTTTTTTAATTTACTTTTATTTTAGGCTGATATGTTTTTGACTTCTAAGAATTTTTTTTTTTTTTGATGAACTTTTTATAGCAGACAATGTTGTCTATTAACATTATGGAAGTATACTTTTTGATGGCTGTTTGTGCTTAACTTATAAATATCAAGTGGATTAATACTATTTAGCTTAGTGTTAACAGTCACTCTGACTTTCTTAGTTGGATGCTGGCACTAAAGCTGGCTTTTATGCACGGTAGGCATGTGCTCTGCTATGTGTTCTGGCTATAGCTTCAGTTGTATGTTACTACTACTGACTGCCTTGCTACACTTTCTCTTGTGCGACCTTAGGTCACATAGGTCTCTTCTCCCCTTGCTTCCAGTCTTGTTCTGTGCCCAAGATTCATTATAGGGAAAAGCTACAGACTGAGCTATCTGGTTCAATTCAGCTATTTTGGCCCAAACTCCTCTACACTGATTCAAACTGGCTTCTCTCAGCTTCTGACTGAATTGTTCTGCTTGGCCTCAAACTAACTCTAGCAATGTGTTGTGCTGTTTTGTTTTGTTTCGAGACAGGGTTTCTCTGTATAGCCCTGGCTGTCCTGGAACTCACTCTGTAGATTAGGCTGGCCTTGAACTCAGAAATCCGCCTGCCTCTGCCTCCCAAGTGCTGAGATTAAAGGTGTGCGCCACCACTGCCTGGCCTAGCAATGTGTTCTAATCTTCTGGCTCCTCATTCTCTGGCTCATTCTGTCTTCGCCTTGTGTCTAGCTTGTTCTCTCTCTGTGCCGCTGTCCTGGTAAAACTATGTCCTCTCATCTCCTCTTCTCTCCCCCCTCCCACCCTCTGCTCCCTCAAATAGCTTCTCTTTCTTCTCATGAGAGTTGGTCATATCCTATTCTGTCAAATCTTTCTCTGATTCATCACTTTGTCTGCCACTCAATTAGACATCACTTTCAGACATGGCTGCTGCAAACTACCTTTATTTTCATTGTTTGGAATTAAAGGTATATACTAAGGGGTATTTGTATTTCAGCCAGAGTAGCCATGTTGCTAGATTAAAATCCCTTTACATTGTTGAGGTTTTTTTAGTTGGGGCTTTATTACTGTAAAGAAACACCTTAACCACAGCAACTCTTAAAAAAAGGAAGACATTTCGTTGGGGCTGGCTTAGAGTGTAGAAGCTTACTCCACTCTCATCATGTTAGAAAGCATGGTGACGTGCAGGTAGACATGGTGCTGGAGAGGTAGCTAAGGTCCTATGTCTGGATTGGCAAGTAGCAGGAAAAGAAGAGACACACTAGTCCTGGCTTGAGCTTCTGAGACCTCAAAACCTGCCCCTAGTAACATACCTCCTCCAACAAGGCCATACTCCCAATAGTGCCAGTCTCTAGGAGACTATACAGGACATTTTCATTGAAACTACAGGGTCCAGGGTACAAATTTCCTTTTTTAATAAAGGTTTATGCCTGTGTATGTGGGTGCTCGTGTGTTTGTATATTCATGGTACCTTCAGAGATCAGAAGAGAGTGTCAGATCAGGTGGTAAGATGCCATGTGAGTGCCAGGATTTGAGCCCGGGTCTTTTGAATGGTCTTAACTGCTGAGTCATCTCTCAGTCCTCAAGGAGGTGGCCTTTTGAGACTGTCTCACTATGTAGACCACACTGGTCTGGACTGTATGTAGGCTAGGCTGGTCTCAAAGCTCACGAGGTCCTGTTTCTGTCTCCCAGGTTCTGGGATTAAAGGCATGTGTCATCACACCCAGCTTCAATGTTAGTTTTTAAATTTGCCTTGGTCCTTAATTTTGTGACGGTTGTTTGTTTGAGTAATAGAGTCATAGTATTACTATAAGAAGTACATCATTTTTCTTCATAAAAATGTTACCATAATCAGTTTATGTTAGGGGATTCCTGGCATCTGAAAGCATTGTCATTGAATGCCTCAGTGAGTTGGTTTTGTTGACAAGAACAAGGAGGCACAAGCCTTTGGGTGGTTCAGCCCTTACTCTTGCCACATGTAAGTTATATTGTCTGGAGTATGTGCTTACTAAAGAGATGTCTTTCCATTAAGCCCAGCCTTCTCCATGGTAGTGGATCAGAAAAAGATAGAAAACCATGCCTCTTATAATGTCATGATTTCCTATATCCTTTTGACATGTAGAGAAGAATATTGAAGCCATTTATGATTGAGTATACAATAAGCAATATTTTAAAGCTGGGCCATGGCAGCATGCACTTTTAATCTCAACACCTGAGAGACTAAGGCAGGGGGATCCCAGTTGGAGGCCAGCCTGGTCTACAGAGCAAGTTCAGGATAGACAAAAAAGAGAGAGGGGGCGGGGGAAGAAAGAAAAGATTTTTTACATTTATATATAAGAATGGTAACTCGGTGTTTCTGATTCATGCTTGTTTTTTCTCTGAAGATTTTTTTGAATAAGCAGCCAAACCCAAGGAAGAAGCTCTTGGTGCCCTGTGCACTGGATCCTCCCAACACCAACTGTTACGTCTGTGCCAGCAAGCCAGAGGTGACTGTGCGGCTGAATGTTCACAAAGTGACTGTCCTCACCTTACAGGATAAGGCAAGTACAAGGACTGCTTCTCTTCTCTTTTAGCAGTGAGTTCAGGGTGGGATTTGCCCCGGACAGCCCTAGCTGCTGGATGGATAGAGCTTCTCCTGTGCCTGGCTTCCCAGTCCAGATTCCCATCAGCCTCTCTGTCTGTGTTTCTGGGACATGTATCTTGTCTAGAAAGAACAGGTATCGTTGTCTAGAATATGTATCACAGCCAAGTCTGTGTAACCAATGTTACCAACATTGATAACAGGAGACAGGTAATAGATAAAGTCCAGATTTCTGAGAAATGACGAGTCCTGCAGTTAGCTTGGTTTGATGAGTGAACAAATACTTGAGTAAGCCTTGAGTACCTTCATTTTCTCTCAGGACAAAGACTCAGTAGTGACCTTACCTTGCAGGGTGTGTGACTTGCTGTTTCTTAGAACACAGTGTTGGTTGATATTTATTGTGGGGCTGAGAGGACTGAAATCGGTGCTGACACTTGGGGAGAGTTTCCGTTTTTTACTAGGTGGGATTTAACAATGTGGTCTCTTACTTATCTTGAAACATGAAGGGAGATGCTGTTTGAAGTGGGAAAGGTTATCTGAGGATCCAGTTAGGAATTCTTTCGTCTGTCAAACACTTTGCATGGCAGGGTTGACATGGAGACAAAGATGACATGTGGCAGACCTGAAGCCTGAGCCTAGTGTGAGGGAGGAGGAGGGAGCCTCTCTAGGCTCTCAGGCTGCACCTGCCCTGCATCCATGGGCAGATGTGGGCTGGGGTGTGGGCAATCTCTTGGATTCCTGCATCCATGTTTACCATGTAGGTAAGACTGTGTGTGTACACGTGCCTGTCTACCTGTTCTCAGAAGCAGACAGGATATTAAAGGATAACTGAGGCCAGAGAAAGACTGGGTGAGCCAGATAAACCTGAAGACCCAGTCCCTTGGTGGAAGGAGGGACCCAATTCCCAAAGCTTTCGTCTTGTCTATGCTTGTGGACTGTGGCACTTGTACATGGGTATTCACATGCACATACTACATGCACAGAATAATTATGTAATGAGTAACTCTCGTCAGTGGAAAAGTAAACTGTACAGAAACGCAGTATAGGTTTCTTACGGTCCTTAATTACCTACATTAGTTAATATTTAGTTTTTCTACTTTTAGATAGTGAAAGAAAAGTTTGCTATGGTGGCACCAGATGTCCAAATTGAAGATGGGAAAGGCACAATCCTGATATCTTCAGAAGAGGGAGAGACAGAAGGTACCACCCTCGCTCTTCTCCTTACCTGGCAACTCCTGAGGGAGGGAGGAGCTGGGCTGTCTGCTCATTGCGTGTGTTAGCATGGTGTTTGCTGTCACAGTCATGGCAGTAGCTGCTTGTGGGAGATCTTCAGATTCAGAAGCTTTCTGGTGTTGATGTATCTCAGCAACTTGTCAGTGACCCAATGCACAGATTCTATTCTTTACACATTGAAAGACTTTTTGGTCATTTCCAAGGGCACTTTGCCTGTGTCTGAGGCCTTATGGCTGGGATGGTGGTGAACGTGCTCCTCAGGCTGTTAGCCACACTGGGGAGTGTAAATCTAAGGGGTTTTTCCAAGAGTGGCAAGGTCAGATCACACACAGAAGACTGGCACCTGTTAGGTCAGTTGCTCTACAGCTAAACTGAGCTCCAGCTCTAAGACTTGTTGAGATTTCTGTCAGGGCAGGAATAGTCTGTGGATAGAGTGCCAGCTTGGCATGCATCAACACCTAGGTTCCGTCCCAGCAATGCATAAGTCAGGTGTGCTGGCGCGTACCTGTCCCAGTCCTCAACGGGGAAAGGAAGCAGGAAGATTAGAAGGTCAAGGCCAGTCCACCTGCATGGTAAATCTAAAGCCAGCCAGGCGTGGGAGTACATGCCTTGATCATGGATGGCACTTGGGACACAGAGGCAGAAGGATCTGTGAGTTTGAAATCAGCCTGGTTTATAAAGTTAGATCTTATCTCCCCTGAAAAGACTGCAGGATTCTTGCTGGTAGTAGTTTTGCTTGTTGAGAAATTATTTGAGGTATTAATTAGGTTGTGTGTAATTAGAGGTCATATGTTGGCTGGCTATTTTGAGGGTCTAGTTTAATATTCGAGCCATATTCTAGACAGCTGTCCTCACCCTGAAGAAAAGTTTATCTGCTGTTTTGTACTGTTAGTTACTAAAGAATTCTTTGAGCTATTGTAGATCATCTCGGGAGTGAAATGTAGTAACGCATGCTGACGGAGCTCTACCTCCTCAGGACTCCAGAGTCAGTTTGCTTTGAATGGGATATTTTGTACTCGGTCAACTTGAATGAAGTACTTATGGTGGTAGGTGAGTGAGTGTTCAGGGCTGAATTCCTAAGTGCCTGATAGCACACTTAGTTTGCTGTGACTAAAAGTACCACAGCCTAGGGCATTTAACCATCAGAACCTTCCCTTGGAGCCTCCCCTGACTATGTCTTCATGTAGTCTCTGTGACAGGGTTGTGCACCCTGCTCTGAGTGGCCAAGCTTCTATATGGACCCTTTTTTAAAAATATGTAAGTAAAAGTCTTGTGTAGCCCAGAGTGGCCCAGAAAATAACCTTGGCCTTTTGATTCCTTGCCCCCACCTCCCAATTCCAGGGTTACAGGCATGTGAAAGACTGTTTTAAACCAGTTACCACTTGTATAAAGCTATGTCTTCAAACTCAGTCACTTTCTTGAGCTCTGTGGGTCAGAGCTTGAGAATGCCAATTTCAAAGGAATGCAGTCCAGCCATAATGAATTTAGCTTTTAATAACTCACTTGCCCACACTGTGAAAGCATAATTATAACATCTTCATTCTGTTCACATCTAGCTAATAACCCCAAGAAGTTGTCTGATTTTGGAATTAGAAACGGCAGCCGACTTCAGGCAGACGACTTCCTCCAGGACTACACTTTGCTGATCAACATTCTTCATAGGTAGGAGCTGGTGGCTCTACAATGTAAGAGAAAAGGAGCCAGGGATTCCTATGTAAAAGCTGCACTGCTCAGTGGAGCTGCTCGGGCTTTGCCTACAGGAGAATGCTAGGATTCAGAAATACAAGGACAAACAGCAAAACAGTTTCAGGACGAGTAGAGGCTGAAAAGATGGCTGCTGCTGCTGCTATCCTCATCTCTGTGGTACCTTGCGATGGCTCGGGTTAACTGTGCTTGCAGACCTGAGTTCAGTTCCTAGAAAACATTGGTAAAAGGACAGATCCCACTCCTACAGGTCTGCTGCCTCCACATGTGTGCTGATGTGTGCTGTGAGAACCATGGGAAATAGACTTTTAATTCCTTAGGTATAAAATAATACACTTTTGAGGTAAACTTGTAAAGGTACATTTATTTCCTTCAGCTATAATAAGATCTTGCTGAGTTTTTCATTTTTAAAAATTACGTGTATTCTGTGTGTCTGTGTGTGTGTGAGAGAGAAAAAAGTGAGAGAAATGAGAGCATATATACACACACTTTCATATGCACAGTGACAGTACAAACGTGGAAGTCAGAACAGCTGGTTTCAGCCAGGTGAAGTGGGTTTTATGTGTGTGTGGGTGTTTGTCTTGTCTGCATGTATGTCTGTGTGCTGTGTTTGGGCAGTGTATGGATTCCCTGGAACTTAAGTTACAGGTGGTTGTGAGCCTCCATGTGGGTGCTAGGAGTGGAGCCCAGGTCTGCTGGAAGGGCAGCCAGTGAGTGCTCTTAACTTCTGAGCCATCCCTCCAGTCTCTGTAAGTGTACTTTAAATGTGGTCTTGCCTGGTGTTCAAAGTGTTAATAACACTATAAATTCTAAGTTACATAATGGACTCAAAGCTAGCTGGCAGTGGTATGCTCTCCCTGCCTTCACTGGGGCACTAGCTGGGGAGCAGTGGCAGCTCGTGCTTACTTGTAAAAGAAAACAGCAGGAATGGACAGAGTGGTCAAGTGTCTGAGGAACAGCACAGTTAGGATGTGGGTTTATGTCTGTCTTTCTCACCCTGTGTTTTATCTCTCGGAACACAACTGCCTTTGAAAATGTGCATTCTCTATTCACCTGGATGCATAAAATTTGATGCAAATTTTGGAGCTCATGTATGAGAGTAGGGAGTTGTCTGTAAAGCTGGGGAAACCCAGAAACCGCAAACCCCATCCCCAGAACACCAAGGTCGAGTCACAAATGGAGTGAATGTTCTTTGGGCAGAGCAGCAGGAGAAAGAACATACAGACTTGCTGGGCTGCCGTACTTTCTGCCTTAGTTCTCTGCATGGTTGAGACATAAAGAAGACTCAGCCTCTATCACTTGAGTTAGAGAAGCACTGGTCTGGTCTTTTCTCGAGAGTGTTCTGGAAATCATAACCTTCTAGGGGCCGCAGTGTGCGTTCTGAGCTGCGAGGATGTCCCTGCTTCTTTACTGTGGCGTGCACAGCACAGTCTGTTTACAGCATCTGTCTCTCTTTCAGCGAGGATCTTGGAAAGGATGTTGAATTTGAGGTAGTTGGTGACACCCCTGAAAAAGTGGGGCCAAAACAAGCTGAAGACGCTGCCAAGAGCATTGCCAATGGTAGTGAGGATGGTGCCCAGCCTTCCACCTCCACGGGTGAGTCACCTCCAAGCCAGAGGACCTGAACAAGCTGGTACTCTGATGGACACTGAGTGTAAAATACCAAGGCTGAGTTAGTTTGGAGTTGATTCTATAATGGGGCTTTGAATATTATGGGTCATGAAGATATTTATCGACCTGGGTTCGTAGAGGGACTGGGAGCAGTTTTCTGACTCTCCACGCAAGCTGTGGGCTCAGTTCTCGGTCCATGGTCTGTTCTGCTTAAGCTGTTTATTTGGAAGCTATAAACCATGCATCTGGCTCTTTGAGCAGCTGCTTCCAGGGTGGGTATGGGCTTCCAGGAAGGCAGGTGTCTAAGCAAAGCCCACCTGAGAGTGTTCCCAGAGGTCCTGCTGACACCTGGTACCTTTCAGATACCTGATTCTTTGCTGCTCTCTGGTTGGACCAGTACCTCTCCTGAGCTCCCCTTTATTTTGTGCAGGAAACTGAAGGCTAACCGTTTCTAACTTCTGTTTCCCCTTATGTGGGGGCTAGTCTTTTGGAGTTCTTTAGAATGTTTACTCTGGCCTGTAGCATCCTCTGAGAATTTAAGGGTAAACTTTGAGGTTGTAGAAGTGGCCCTCTTGGGCTGGTCTGTGTTCTCTCCCCTCAACAGGGGCACTGTCTCTAAGACCAAAGTCCTTGACTCCTACTGTGAAACAAACCCTGACCCTTTTACTGTAGGCAGGTTCTGAAGGCTATAGGGAAGGTGCGGGTCTGTTTTAAGTTTGCACATGAAGACACACTGTCTTTGGGGGTTAAAGAGCACAGGTGTGGGGGTTCTGCTGTGACTGCCCATCTCTGTCCCTCTGGTTCCTTTCCAGAAGTGGGATAATAATGCTGTCTTCTTTATAGGGATGATTAGATGAGTTTGTGCACAGTGCTCAGAGCAGTCCCTGGCCGTTGTAAGTGGCTTGTTGCTGTTGCTGCTCTTTCCTCTAGTAGGGTCCCCCTCCCCTTCTCAGTGGGGACTCTCAGGGGGCATGATGATGCGTTTGAATTATATGCTAGCCATAATTTTTTTGTTTTGCTTGGAAAAAAAAAATAGGAAATTGCCCTGGGTCAGTTTGGCTCCCCAGTAACAACCCTTCTCCTAAAAGTAGCTGTGCTTGTTACAGCAAACACCGAGACAGCTTCCCTGAGGGTGGCCAGTGCGGGTGGCTTGGATTCAGAGTGAGCCACTGACATCTCCCACACATCACTGTTCTTTGCTTTGTTTTCCAAAATAAGCACAAGAGCAAGACGACGTGCTCATAGTTGATTCAGACGAAGAAGGCCCTTCAAATAGCGCTGATGGCAGCGGGGACGACAGAACCCGAAAGCGAAAACTGGAAGAGAATGAGGGTGCCTGTACCAAGAAGTCCCGCTTAGAGCAGACAGAAGAGCTGGATGATGTCATAGCATTAGACTGAGCAAGCTCCTGCCCTTGATCTGCTCGAAACCGAAAGTTACATCCTTTGTTGCAGAGGGAAAGCACAGGCTGCGGTGGCTTTGGTGGTTCTGCTCCTGTGAAAGCGTTCATTTGCTGAGACTGTTAGAGACTGTTGCTGTATTGAAATAGGAATAGAATTTGCAACCCTTTGAGCAAAGCTGGATGGACCAGTGATGAGCTGGAAGAACATGGGCGTGCATGTTGCCTTCCCTGTAAATAGCCTTAGCTATCATTTCCTAGTGGAAAACACTGTGGGGTAGGAACGCTGCAACCTGGGTATAAATATTATGCCTTTATTTTTGGCTAGAGAAGAGTTATTTTTAGCCTAGATCTAACCATTTTCATACTCTTACCTGAAAGATTCACAGAAGTGTCAAGTGCTATGCATTGAAACTTGTTTTTTAAATGTTACCTGGCACTGTGTATATTAATGTAAAACAATGTTAATTTACTCAGATTTTCAGTTTGTACTGCCTGGTATGTCTGTGTAAGAAGCCAATTTTTGTGTATTTGTTACAGTTTCAGGTTATTTATATTTGATGTTTTGTAAACTCAAACAACAAATATACTGTACTTATGGACCAAATAAATGATGTCTGCATACTTGTCATCTGCTTCGGTTGCTAATGGGTTTGTGTCTGCCACGGGCTGAGTGCTACCTCTGGGCTGGGGAGCTGCTTGGTTGATAAAGTGCTTGCTATGTGTGTATAGGAGCCTGTGTTTGATCTCTAGCTCCCCAGTAAAAAATCTGGGCACATCTTGGTGCCACACTACATAATCCCAGCACTGGAGAGGGAAGTTCTGAGGCTCTCTGGCCAGCCTAGCCTACTCTACAGGCTCCAGGTCAGTAAATGACCCTGTCTCAAAACAAGATAGATGTCTTCTGAGAAATACCACCCAGAGTTAGCCTCCAGATGCACAGGTAACAAAAGTCTCCCTCCCCTGGGTGCCGCTGCACACACCTGGGATCTCAGTTAAGAGCAGTTGATCTGGCAGAAAACCTCATATCCTTCAGCTCCAGGAGAGCTGACACCCTGAAGGCATATTATACACATAAGTTTAAAAAGCAAAGATTTAAAGATACAGAATTGGGGATCATAATCAGCTTTATGGTGACTCTGAAATCAGCATGAGGCTCATGGGACCATCTCAAAAAACTCAACCAACAAAGGTACCTCGGGGGCCTGCTGAGGTGGAGCCAGTGCTTGGGAAATGCGGGAGAGGCCATGGGTTTGATAACATCAGCACTTTACCACAAAAAAGTAGATTTCAGCCGGTGGTGGTGGCACACACCTTTAATTCCAGCACTTGGGAGGCAGAGGCAGGTGGATTTCTGAGTTTGAGACAAGCCTGGTCTATAGAGTGAGTTCCAGGACAGCCAGGACTACACAGAGAAACCCTGTCTCGAAAAAACCCATTTAAAAAAAAAAAAAAAAGTAGATTTCAAATTGGACTGGCAGTGTAGCTCTGTGGGTGAAGGTGCTGGCCAGAAGCCTGACAAGCTGAGGTCAGTCCTAACTCCACACGATCTTTGCCAGCTCCTGTAACTTGAGTTTTGGAGATTACTGGCCCTGTATGGACTCCTTTGCAGTGTGCATGGCTAGGTGCACTGTTCATGGCCCAGATGGAGCCACAGTCAACTTCCTGTTCTGTCCTCTGGGTCTCCACTCCTCAGAATACCTTCATTACTTACCATACAGTGCACAAAATTATCCATCATGCTTTTAAAAACACTGAGGAGGCTTCAGAGATGGCTCAGTGGTTAAAGGGCCAGAGTCGGGAATCTCCAGAACTCATCTAAATACCAGGTAGGCATAGCTGCCGGCTTGTAATTTCATCCTGGGAAGGCCGGCTGTCAAAATAAGCGGTATGGAGCTAGAGAGATGGCTCAGCAATTAAGAGTATTAAACTCTTGTGTACAAACCCATACTCAGACACGGATATGCATAATTAAAGTAAAACATGGGCCAGGGAGATGGCTCAGCAATTAAGAGCATTGATGGCTCTTTTGGAGGACCTGAGTTTGGTTCCCAGCATCCCATAGGACTCCCATCTCCAGTTCCAGGGGATCCACCACATCTGTGATCTGCTGGTACCAGCAGGCAAAATAATCATAAATAATTCAGGGCTGGAGAGACGGCTCAGTGGTTAAGAGCACTAACTGCTCTTCCACAGGTCCTGAGTTCAATTCCCAGCAACCACATGGTGGCTCACAACCATCTGTAATGGGATCTGATGCTTTTCTGGTGTGTCTGAAGACAGCTATAATTGTACCTGTATACATAAAATAAATAAATCTTTAAAAAAATAATAATTCAGATTTTTAAGATTAATGCATATGAATGCTTACAATCCTTGCCTTAGTCTCCCAAGAACTGGGATTATAGACCTGTGTCTGATGACACTTAAGATCTTAAAATATTTAATTTTTTGGATGTGATGGGGATATGCTTTTAATGTCAGCCTTTTGGGAGTTTGATTTGGTTTTGGATTTTTGAGACAGAATCTGTCCTGGAATGTACTATGTAGACCAGGCTGGCTTCGAACTCACTGCCCCCTGAATTCCGAGATTAAAGGTACAGACCACCATGCCATGCCCAGTCTATAGATTCATTTTTAGCACCTTATCCACATGTATGTGCATGAGTCAGAGAATGCCATGTGTGCTGAAACCTGTGGAGTCAAGCAAAGTGTATCAGTCCCTTGTAGCTGGAGTTACAGCAGGTAAGAGCCACTCAACATGGCTGCTGGGCTTAGCTCTTCAGCAATCAATAAGCCATCTCTCCAACCCTCTCCTGGGCTTTGGTTTTGTTTTTGTTTGTTTGTTTTTGTTTTGTTTTTTTGTTTGTCAATTGTTTAAAGACTTAAAGGTTTGTGGTCTCTGAAAGCCTATTGTTTTGTTTTGACCCAAAGGGCGTTAGAAAAGAATATTCCCGGTGGGGATGGTGGCACACACCTTTAATCCTAGTACTTGAGAAGAGGCAGGCTGATCCCTGAGTTCCAGAACACCCAGAGCTACACAGAGAAATTCTTTCTTGGGGGAAAAAAAAGAATATTCTCTATGTTATGTCACCCAGAGAGATACATGAGCAAATCAGAAGTAATTTAGCAAAGTAATTGGCTTTTCCAAAAGAGTTCACAGAGAACTAACCTAGGCGGGCAAGCGTTCAGCCAGAAGTTCATGTAGTTCTTATCCAACTGCAGGGTAGTGACCTTGTTTTACCTCATCGGCGGGGACTAGATCTCACACTCAAACCTGATGGCTATTCACACTAATTCCTATGGATGCAAAGGGGGCTAGATCGAGTCCAGCCTCAGGAACATCAGGCAGGAGGTCGGGGTTTGGCAAACAGAGAAGAGTTGCACAGGATGGGAGAGGTGTTTGCAACACTGACCTTTGGCAAGCATTTCTTAAAAAAGATGTTTGTAGCCAGGCATAGGCATACATCTATAATCGTAGTACTGGAGAGGCATGGAGCTCTGTGAGTTCCAGGTTAGGCTGGTCCAAATAGTGAGATCTAGGATGCATACAGCTACATTATACACACCTTGTCTTATAAAAAAAAAAAAAGTAACAAGAACAAGGATTTATTTTATGTGTATAGATGTGTTGCCTGCATGTATGTGTGAGTACCATGTGAATGCCACAGAAGCCAGAAGAGGGTGTCACTTCTTGTAACTGTGTATGCAGACAGTTATTAGCTGACATATGGTGCTGGGAATAGAACCTGTGTCTTCAGCAAGAATAGTCAGTGTGGTTAACTGTTAAGTCATCTCTCCAGCACCTTTTATCTATCCTTTCATCTGTCTATCTATCTATCTATCTATCTATCTATCTATCTATCTATCTATCTATCTATCTAAAGTTTTCTGAGACAGGGTTTCTTTGTGTATCACTGACTGTCCTAGAAGACCAGGCTAGCCTTGAAATCTCAGAGATCCACCTACTCTGCCTCTCAAGTGATAGGGTTAAAAGTATTTACTACTGGGCCTGGCCAGCTGTTTTATGTGTTTTTTGTTTTGTTTTGTTTTTGTTTTTCGAGACAGGGTTTCTCTGTGTAGTCCTGGCTGTCCTGGAACTCACTCTGTAGACCAGGCTGGCCTCGAACTCAGAAATCCCCCTGCCTCTGCCTCCCAATTGCTGGTATTAAAGGCGTGCGCCACCACCGCCTGGCTGTTTTATATGTTTTTAAAGACAGCATTTCATGGGCTGGAGAGATGGCTCAGTGGTTAAGAGCACTGACTGGTCTTCCAGTGCAGTTCAATTCCCAGCAACCACATGGTGGCTCACAACCATATGGGGTCCGATGCCCTCTTCTGGTGTGTCTGAAGACAGCTACAGTGTACTCATATGCATAAAATAAATAAATCTTTAAAAATAAATAAATAAATCTTTAAAAAAAAGACAGCATTTCACTTCATAGTTCAGGCTAGCATTAAACTTAGGCTAGCATTAAACTTGATAGTGAACTGGGAAGACAATTCTGTGGGTCAGGCCCTTGCTGTGAAAGCATCAAGGCCTGGTCTGGAAATATGAATCTGGATACAATAACAAATCTGTCTCAACTAGGTGGTAGTGGTGGTGGTGGTGGTGGTGGTGGTGGTGGTGGTGGTGGTGGTGGTGGTGGTGGTGGTGGTGGTGGTGCAGTCCTATAACCCAGCACTGGGGAGACAGAGGCAGGTGAATTTCTGTGGGTTCAAAACCAGCCTGATCTACACAGAGTAAGTTCCAGGACAGCCAAGGCCACACAGAGAAACTCTGTCTCAAAAAGAAAACTGAATATTTTTTAAAGTGAGAGAGAAGAGAGAAACTGCCTTATACAAGGTGGTAGGAAAGAACTAACAGCTAAAGTCATCCTATGTCCTTCATACACCTACACACATGCCATGGCATGTGCACAGCCAAACACACACAGATTAAAAGATTTCTTTCTTTTTTTTTTTTTTGAGACAGGGTTTCTCTGTGTAGCCCTGGCTGTCCTGGAACTCACTCTGTAGACCAGGCTGGCCTAAAACTCAGAAATCTGCCTGCCTCTGCCTCCCAAGTGCTGGGATTAAAGGTGTGCACCACCGCCTGGCAAGATTTCTTTTTTTTAAATTTATTTTTAACAAAGTGCATGTGTGTGTGTGTGTATGGGGCTTCCGCACATGAGGGTGCATTCACTGGAGCCTGGGTTACAGGCAACTGTCAGCCATGGCTGCTGGGAACCTATCTGTGTCCTCTGCAAGAGCAGAATGCATGCTTTAGCCAACATCTCCCCAGTCTCAAAAGAAAATTATATTACTTTAAGAGAATTTTGTTTTGCACGTGACTGGAGAGATGGCTCAGTGCTTAAGAGCACTGGCTAAGGGCACTGTTTAAGTTAAGAGTGCTGGCTGCTCTGGTAGAGGACCTGGGTTTGATTCCCCGCACTTATGTAGTGGCTTAGGACCTTCTATAACTCCAATTCCAGGGGATCTGACACCTTCTGACCTCCACTGCCCCAGGCACACATGGGGTATACATATGTGCCTGCAGATGAACTATCATGCATATAAAAAACTAAATAAATTGTGTGTATGTATGCTTAAGTGTGTGTGTGTGTGTGTGTGTGTGTGTGTGTGTGTGTGTGTGTGTG
>JANHMN010000003.1:33847043-33888395 GCA_030674055.1 Rhabdomys pumilio | reverse complement strand
GTGTGTGTGTGTGTGTGTGTGTGTGTGTGTGTGTGTGTGTGTGTGTGTATATACACATCCAAGCATTTCTGTGGAGGTCAGAAGATAAGCAACCTCTTAGCATTTTAAAGCAGAATTCCAAAGGTCTAGAATTCTCCATTTGGCTGTTTTTAGGGAGGATATATTTAGAGAAGTATTTTTATAGATACTTTTATACTGGGAATCTGCTTCTTGAATTCTACACATAGAAGGAACGTTTTTTCTTCTGTATTCAATTCAACAGGACAAATCCCAGCCCAGAGCTTATTTGGTACATTAAACTGCTGTCACTAAAGGAAACAAATATGAGCTGACCTTGGTGGTACCTGCCTTTAATCCTACACCTAAGAGGCAAGGACAGCAGCATCATCTGCTCAGTCATTGCTGGCTACATAGAGAGTCTGAGGCCAGCCTGGTCTGAAAAGAGGAAGGGAAGGGAAGGAGAGAGGGAGAGGAAAGGAGAGAGGGAGAGGGAGAGGGAGAAAGGGATGGACTATTTAGTGATGGACCGTGTTTCTAATAAAAATATGTTCAATGAATCCAATAATAATCCTTTCAGTTAAACCCTTTGTTTTTAGACATTAAAATCATTTCAACGTCTGGCCTACATGCCTGCCAACAGGAGTACAGATAAAATAATGTGATGTGTGCACACAATGGAGTTTTGTTCAGCCATAAAGAGTTAACGCATGTAGCATGGTGGGAAATGGATACACACACACACACACACACACACACACATATATATATATATATATATATATATATATATATATATATACACACACATGCACATATACATACACACACAATACATAAATACATACATACACCATATATATACATACTTATATATGTATACACCCTTTGTTTTTAGACATTAAAATCTAAATGTCTAAATGGGAGGGGGAGGAAAGATGGGGGAGGGAGGGAGGAAGGAGGAAGAGAGAAAGAAAATCAACAAAGGTGAACTGTAGGGCCACAGTTCTGTTATTCTGAACATAATTACTGCTTGGAAAAGTAAGAGTTTAAGAAGTGTTGCTAGGTGCTCGCTTCGGCAGCACATATACTAAAATTGGAATGATACAGAGAAGATGAGCATGGCCCCTGTGCAGGGATGACACGGAAATTCGTGAAGCGTTCCATATTTTTAGAACTCAGCCCTCTTGGTTCTCCATCTAGAGAAAATACCAACCTGTTGTCAATAAAGAACAAAGATACTTAAAAAAAAAAAAAAGGGGGGGGGTTGCTAGGGCTGGGGCCCTGGACTGATAAAAGGAGAAAGCGAGAGAATGAACACCAGCAGCATCTCCCTGCATCTTGCTTGTAGATGCAGTGTGGTCATGTCCTTCTACTCTGCCACCAGCTTTCTCCACCATGGCGGATGGTGTTCCTCTAAAGCATGAGCCAGTATGAGCCTTCTCTTCCTTAGGCTGCCTCTGCATGTATTTCATCACAGGAATGAGAGAGTCACTAATACAGCCAGCCACACCAAAAGTAACTTTGGAAGAGTTGAGCACTGGGCTGGAGAGGTGGCTCAGCAGTTAAGAGCACTGACTGCTCTTCCAGAGGCCCTGAATTCAACTCCCAGCAACCACATGGTGGCTCACAACCCTCTGTAATGGGATCTGATGCCCTCTTCTGGTGTGTCTGAAGAGAACTACAGTGTATTCACTTACATAAAATAAATAAATCAAAAGAGTAAATAAAAATGTTGAGAGTTGTGGTGCATGTCTTTAACCCCAGCACTGGGGAGACAGAGGCAGGTGGATCTCTGTGAGTTCCAGGACAGTTGGGCTGCACAGAGAAGCCCTGCTGCGAACTAAATCCCACCTTTTTGCTTTATGTGTATGGATGTTTGACCTGTTTGTATGATAGTGCACCATGTGCCTGCCTGGGCCCGCAGAGGCCACGAGAAGCTGTCGGTTTTCCTGGAACTGGAGTTACGGACAGTTGTGAGCTGCAGCACGGGAACTGGGGACCCAGCCTAGATCCTTCACAAGAGCAGCAAGGACTTTTAGCTGCTGGGCCAGCCCTCCACTCCCCCAAAATAACTTCTATTCTTATGAAGACAGATAAGAAGGAGAAGACGTAAACTAGTAGAAAGTATTTGTAAAACGTGGTACACTGGTGTTCAAAATATGTAACAAACTCTTATAACTCAGTAAAATGAAATGATTACTGAAGGTGTGAGTCACCATGAGCCGTTTGGTTTTTGTAAATAATGTGTACACATATTCACACACACACTCTCACACACACACTAGCTCATTTGTGGTATTAAGGGTTCACACACACAGTCACACACACAGTCACACACACTCATGCACATTCACGCACACAGTCACACGCACACACAGTCGCATACACACTAGCTCATTTGTGGTACTGAGGGTTCACACATACACTCACACATAGACTCACACACACACAGTCACACACACACTAGCTCATTTGTGGTACTGAGGGTACACACACACACACACACACACACACACTAGTTCATTTGTGGTACTGAGGATTCCAACTAGGCTTTCACATCTATCTACCCAACTACCTGTCATCTATCTATTTAACATCTCTATCTATGCCAGGCGGTGGTGGCGCACGCCTTTAATCCCAGCACTTGGGAGGCAGAGGCAGGTGGATTTCTGAGTTCGAGGCTAGCCTGGTCTACAGAGTGAGTTCCAGGACAGCCAAGGCTATACAGAGAAACCCTGTCTCGAAAAAACCAAAAAAAAAAACCCATCTCTATCTATCATTATCTATTATTCATCTATCTACCTGTTATCTGTCTATATACCTACTCTAACATCTATCTACCTAATTACCTATCTGTTTGTCTGTCTCTATCTATCTATCTATCTATCTATCTATCTATCATCTGGTGTGACCAGAGGATATGACTACAACTTTCAGAAGAGGAGTTCTCCTACTTTAGGAGTCCCACGGACTGAAGTTCAGTAACCAGGCTTGGTGGGAAGTGCCTTTTCCCTGAACTGTCTCCCTGGCCCCCAGCTCCTTTTATGACTTTTTAAGATAGAGTCTCCCTACGTTGATCAGACTGACTGGGAATTTGTTCTGGAGCTCAGGCAAGTCTTGAACATATGTTGCTTTTGCTTCAGTCTTCCAGCTGGCCTCTGTTTCTCCAGTGCAAGGATGTGAAGCCTGCAGATTCGTCTGTAAACAATGGATGCCATACACGTTCCTTATTCTACTATCCCATATTTGGGCATTTAGGTTGCTTTACTTTTAGTTTTTTTTTTTTTTTTTTTTTTCTAGAGTAACAGATTTTAGTTGACCCTGGACACTAATGTATGATTTGAACTCTGAAGGTTCTAAAGGGAAAGTTGGACTGAAACATTTATTTGCTTTTATTGGGCCGGGGGTGGGGTGGGTGGGTGGGTGTTCTTGCTATGCAGCTCAGGCTGATTTCAAAAGTGATCCTCCTGCTTCAGTCTCCTGATTACAGCCATGAACAATCATAACCTAGAACAGATGTTTTAAAAGAAATCACAGCTTATAATTCCAAGGTAGTTTAGTAACCTGTGTGTGTACACATGCGGATGTGCTTACACAAGTGTGTGCATATGGAAGTCTGAGAAGAACTTTGCAGTCCACTCCTGGTGCATGGTTCCAGGGAATGTGATGTGGGTGACCAGGCATATCAACAAGCCCGTCACCAGCCCTGTTTTGTGTGCATGTGGCAGTGGCCAGAAGACAACTTTCAGGAGCAGGTTCTCTCCCTCCACTGTGGGCATTAATACAACTAAGTAAGGTATTGGGCGTAAACAAGTGGTTTTTCCTTCTGGAGGCTTTTTACTGGCCCCAACATTTTCACTTTTAAATTGGCTGGAAAATGTGATCAATGAAATGTGATCACTGGTCAAATGGTTTCTCCTTTCTCATCAGATAGGTGAACAAACCATCAGGTGGCTCTCCCGGCTGGACATTTGCTCCCCAAATGCTTGCTTCCATCCCTTGTGTGGGTAAGGCAGAGCTGGAATTCCTTAGGTCCTAGGAGGTAGGTGTGTATGTGGGAGGAGGGCGGGTGGGGGGGGATGGGCCAGACACTTCGTTTCCCTTCCATCTGGGAAGCAGCTGTCCCAGCCGGCTCTTTGCACAGTGCAGGCCAGGCTTCTGTGTGTCTGTGTAGGTCAGTCTGCAACCAACTAGCTCCCTTCCCCTGGTACTGTATATTTTACCATCAATCTCTGAGAACAGGGTGCCTGGAAGTGACGCAACTTTCATTTAAAACTTTTCCTGGATCACTGGGACACAACACATAAGGCTTCTTTTCCATGACGGCTCTTGCAGGGTAAGACAGATTTTTGTTTGTGGATTTGGTGACAGGGTCCCCACCTGTGTGGCCTCTATTGACTCCACACATCACATAACTAACTGCACAGATGCTCAGAAGCACCTTTTAGGCATGCCCTAAATCCGAGGTCAGGTACTGTGATAGAGGAGCCCTGGCATTTGAAGGGGACTCCTACCATTGTCACATTAGCCCTGAGCCTGGCCCTGACCTTGTGGGTGCTAAGAAGATGTGGCATGTAGTGACTAAACTCCTACTTTTTAGTGCCTTTCATAGCCAGGGAGTCCGCAAGGCCAACAAATCACCATTGGCTGCAGGTTGCTGGGCCCTGTCCAAGGCTCATGAATGAGGACTATGCTGTAAGTATGTATGTCCCTTTTACTTCAATCTAAAACTCTAGAACAAATGAAAGAAAAGCAACACTAAAGAATCCTGGCCTGTCAATCAGTTTCCAGACTTGAGCTAGTTATGACCCAGAAGCCCTTTAAGGGAAGGCCAGGTCCCCTCGCATGTTTCAATATAGGAGTCTCACTGTTAGGCTTTCTGCATCCTTCTACCAGGGTAACTGTACCCTTGAGAAAACGAAACAACTAGATTTTTAAAGGCTTAGTGGATACTGGTTCTAAATTGACAATAACTCTGAGAGTCCCCTCACATAGGAAAAACTCCTAAGACTCATTATGGCTCTCCAGTTAAAGTAGGGGCTTATGGATGTCAGGCAATAAACAGGCTTTTGTTTTTTAATTTTTTTTTTTATGTTTTGTGTTTTGCCTGCATGTGCATATATGCATCATGTTCATGCCTAGTGGTGAAGAGGTGGTCAGATCCCTTGAAACTGGAGTTAAGGAAGTTGTGGACCATCGTATGAGTGCTGAGAATGGAATTTGGGTCCCCTGCAGGAGCAAAGAATGCTCCTAACCTCTGAGCCATGGCTCTAGCCTCAAAGAGTTTTGGTGGAAGTCACATTCACAATGGGTCCCAGAACTCTTCCGGTGTTTCCCGGATTGTGGAATTGGGACGGCTATACCTAGAAGTTGCTAGAATCCTTACATTGGCGTTCCTGTTTTGAAACTGCCAGAATTCCCACGTTGGTGTCACATCCATGTGGCACAAAGCAGTCAGCATCAGGCTGTGCTCCTTTAGCAGAGAGCCTGGGAGGACTATGGGGAGGGAGGATGTGGGCTCAGGGCTCTCAGCCCCGGGGGAATCTGGAATGTACCCTGAGGCCCCGGGGTGGACCAGAGCCTGGGCCACCGCTGGCTTGGCCGCGTCGCCGCGCAGTCTGCGCACCCCTCGGCCCGGCCGTCGCCGCCCCCCCACATTCCACAGGCCGCTGCGCAGTCTCCTTCCTCACATTCCTGACGGGGCAAAGGAGTCCCTCCGCCCCCCCACTCCCGCCCCCCGCGCGCGGCCTCGGAGCGGAGGGGGCGCGGCCCCGAGTTGCGCACGCATTCCTCCGCCGCGCGGCTCTGTTCCTCCCTCCCCGCCACGGCCCCGCGCGAGCGCGCGGCCCACGCCGAGCGACCGCGACCCCGCCCCGCCCCGTGCCCAGGGGTCCCGGGGCGGGCTGCGGGCCGGCGGACGATGCGGCGGCGCTGCCGGAGCGGCGGCGGCGGGCGGCGGAGGCGGAGGTGACGCGCCGCGGAGGGCCGACGGCCATGCAGCGCTCGCGGACCGCCGCGGACGACGCGGCTCTGCTCCTGGCCGGGCTGGGCCTGCGCGAGCCGGAGTCGACCGCCGGCTCCCCAGGGCGCGTGCGGCGCGGGCCGCGGGCCGCGGACGAGGCGGCGCCAGCTTCGGGCCGCAGAGGCAAGGGCGGCGGCGGCGGCGCCCCCGAGGCCGCGCCCGACGTCCAGAGCCGCCCGGAGCGAGGCCCGCGCGCCAGCCTGGCGGGCTCGGACGGCGGCAGCGCGCGCTCCAGCGGTATCAGCCTGGGCTACGACCAGCGCCACGGTCCCGGCCCCGGGCCGCCGTCGGGGGGCAGCGCGCGCTCCAGCGTGTCCAGCCTGGGCTCCCGCGGCTCAGCGGGCGCCTGTGCAGACCTGCTGCCGCCCGGCGTCGGCCCCGCTCCCGCCCGCTCTCCAGAGCCTGCCCAGTTCCCCTTCCCGTTGCCGTCGCTGCCGCTGCCCCCGGGCCGGGAGGGCGGCCCGAGTGCGGCCGAGCGGCGGCTGGAGGCGCTCACGCGGGAACTGGAGCGCGCGCTCGAGGCACGCACGGCCCGAGACTACTTTGGTGAGCGTGCGCGGGCCGGGGTCCGGATTGGGGGGTCCGGGGTGCGCGAGGCTCTGGAAAGGGCTGTTCTCCCGCCACGGATGCGGAGCCGCCCGGCGCTTCCTGACTTGAGGCGGGGGATTCAGACAAAATCTGATTGACAGACTAAGCTATTTTCTGAACACTAAAAAAAAAAAAAAAAAAACTAAAAAAAAAAAAAAAAAAAGGATTATTTACTTAGAGACAAGGTTTCACTCTGTAGCTTTGGTTGTCCTGGAACTCACAGTTATCTTCCTACCCCAGTCTCTGGAGTGCTAGGATTAGAGACATATGAGCTCTGCAAAAGATTTGATTAGGTGTATGTGAAAGTACCCTGGGAGGTCAGAAGGTGTCAGATCCCTTGGAACTGGAGTAGCAAGCAGTTGGTGGGTATTGGGAAGGGAACTTGAATCTTCTGCCAGAGCACCAAGCACTTACTGCTAACCCATTCTTAATCCCCTTTTGCTGGGTATTGTTCGTCATCCTTAGCATTACTCCTGCTAATGTTTGATGAAAAGCAGAACGGAAGTGTGAGCCATGGATAGGGACAAAAAGATGGGGTTCCCTGGGTACCCTGTGCGACTGAGGCTTCAGTGCTGGTAGTGGCTGCAGGTGAGACTGTGTGAGGCCACAGGACTAAGCATTCCAGGCTTCTCTGGGCTAGGTCGTATATGCCGGATATTTCCTACAGGAATACTGAGCTGGGGTATAGCTCTGTGATAGAGCACTTGCCTGTAACTGCCCTAGCTTTGTTTCCCAGCAAGGCAAAGCAAATAAAACCACAAACCAGCCTTACAGCTGGTTACACATATGTAGAAAAAAAATACAAAGAAAAAAAAAATACACATTCAGGCTCTACCCTTTAGCTTGGCATGTTTGGTACAGACCTGTGATCCCTGCACTGGGGATTCAGGAACAGTAGGATAGTTGAAAGCCAGCCTGGTCTGCATGTAGTTCCAAACCAGTCAAGACTACATAGTCAGACTGTGCTTCAAAAAGTGGCAACAGAAAATGGACTTTATACCGTTAAATACCAAAGAAAGGGAATCTGACTCCTAACAGCCCTGGTAAAGAAATCCCATGTATTAGCAAGGCCCCGAAGGCTGATGGCTTTCCTTGGCACAAAATTAGGTGAGTCAGGTAGAGGGAGTGAAGCTCCTGGCGTGGGGATACGCACTGAGACAGTGGCTGGTTTTGAGCTGCCTCCCATTCAGTAGAGCTAGTAGCTCCAGCTTGCTTTGAAGTAGATCTTGGGGGAGTAGAGGCTGCACCTTAGCAGGTCATGTGGGTGCATTCCAGTGTGGAGGAAGAAAGTGAGGGTATGAGCAGGTTGTAACCCAGGATGGCCAAGGGCGTGCGTGGGCCAAAGAGTGGCCTGTCTTTGGAATAAGGTGCTTGATCGAAGTGAGAAGTCAGGATGGGGAATCTGGTTTAGCCGAGAGCTGGGTTAGCTGTAAGTGGCCTGGGAGTAGGAGATGAGTTAGAAACTGGCCACCTGCCAGGAGCCAAACTGGGACATCTCAACTGGATACTCTGTGTGCTCTTGGTTGAGCATCTGATCATCTTCTGGCAGGTGCACACTTAGAGGCTGGGCATTGGTCTGTCTGTTGGCCCCTATGGCCACTCTCAAGTCTGTGTGTTACCCTGGGTGTTTAATGCAGAGGTAAAGGCACTGATAGTCAGAAACTGCTGGAGGTGAGAGGTCCTTTCTAAAGAGCACCGGGGGCTCAGCTTCAGCCCCGTTAGCCGCACAGGAGGCTGAGCTGACTGATTATAGAGGTTCCCTTCTCCGAATAAGGTCTCATCCAGTGCAGAATGGGCTCTGTAGCCAAGGACAGCCTTCATCTCCTGCCTTCACCTCAGGCACTGGAATTGCAGGTGTGCACCACCACAGCTAGATTATGGGATGATGAGGATGGAACCTGGGGCTTCATGCATGCAAGGCTCAGTCAACTGAACCATATCCCCAGCCCCCTCTTTTTTAGATGGGGTCTCACTCTGTATACCAACCTGACCTCCATGTAACCATTTTCCTGCCTCAGCCTTCCTGAATGCTGAGATTACAGGTTTGAGCCATCAGACCTGCTCTAAATGCTAGTTCTCACTCCCTAAACCAAAAATATACCTTTTTTCTGGTTCTTAAAAATATGGGCATTGGGTGGTGGTGGCGCACACCTTTAATCCCAGCACTTGGGAGGCAGAGGCAGGTGGATTTCTGAGTTCGAGGCTAGCCTGGTCTACAGAGTGAGTTCCAGGACAGCCAGGGCTATACAGAGAAACCCTGTCTCGAAAAAAAGAACCAAAAAAAAAAAAAAAAAAAATGGGCAATTTTGGTTAGACTATGTTTCCGATGACAGTTGATGTTTTTGAGTTACAAAAATGTCAGTTTCTAGGTGTGGTAAACAGCTGTAATCCAAGCATTTGGAAAACTGAAGGAGAAGGATTATGCATTCCAGGCCAACCTGTGTTACAAAATGAGACCTGGACAGCAAGACAGAAAACAGAAATGTGTTAATTTCATTTTTTTAAAGTTTAATTTAAAGGCCAGAGTCTCAGCCTAGGTTAGCCCTGAGCTCTTCCTGCTTCAGCCTCCCAGGTGCTGGAATTATAGGTACATGCCATCCTATCCAGCTTGCGATTTAAAACATTTCAGATCTTTTGACCTGAATAAATACCTCCTAGAGAAGGAAGTCTGATTTGTCTGTAGAGTGTTCCTCTGCCTGTGCCATCCCTAGCGCTCTCCTTCATAGGCTCAGTGTCAGCTGACCTCTTGGTACCCTGTGCCATTGTGTATTTGAACGCTTTGCCTTCTCCCCAGTGTGGCTGTCTAATGGAGGCCAACAGCCTCAGGCCCCTGAACAGATCGTCTATTGTTAAGACTCCTAGACCATATTCTGTTTTTGCTTCTCTTAGCAGCCTTTGGTTGCAGCTCCTGTTTGATTCTTCATGGACTTCTACTCTGTCCACTCTGAATTGCTGGAGTGACCCCTATTTGTGTGTGTGTGTGTGTGTGTGTGTGTGTGTGTAGACACATGAATGTTGTAGCATGTATATAGAGGTCAGAGACTAACTTGTGGGAGTTGATTCTTTTCCTTTATTATGTAGGTTTTGAGGCTTGAACCCAGATTGTCAGGCTTAGCTGCAAGACACTCTGAGCCATTTCACTGGCCTGCTTTTGGCCTCAGTGGGTTTGTAGGACTTGTTGTTGATCTTAGCCTAGTCACTTTGCTTTTATGTTCCCTTAACAGCTTTCTGGTCTCCTGACACCCATCCTGCTTCCCACTTCAGTCAGAATACTGAGGGTCCCCAAGTGCAGTCTTTGTGGCCTGTCCTGTTTCTTCCTCCATGCCTCAGTACAGGGCCAGTCTGCCACCTGAGAGGGTACCATTCTGCTCTCTCTGACTTCTCCCTCCAGCTTAAGGATTCTTCTTTCCATTGGCCCTTTTCTTTTGGTTATAAATCTGTAGAAGGATCTTTCACATGCACGGACACACACACACACACACACACACACACACACACACACACTCTGAACACATTGAACACATGCATGTACACATATGCATAGGGGAACTGAGATGGCTCAGAGGCTAAAGAAGGAACTTGTTCCCAAGACTAACTACTCATATTTGATTCCCAGAATCCACATGGTAGAAGGAAGGAGAGAACTGACTTCTGTAAGTTGTCTTCTGACCACACATGTGTCATGTGTACATACATAGTCTTGTGTGCACATGTACACAAATTAGTGTTTTTTAAAAAGCATAAACAAACTTACAAATCCATATAGCATCAAGTCTCTCTGCCCTTTCATCTTACCTCCTTCCCATCCCAGTTCTTTGTGTTTATTTTATTTGTTTGTTGTTTTTTAAGACAGGGTTTCTCCATTTAGCCTGTCTGTCCTGGAACTCACTATGTAGACCAGGCTGACCTTGAACTCACAGAGATCCACCTGCTTTTGCTTCTTGAGTCTGCCCAATTTTTTTTTTTTTTTTTTTTTTTTTTAAAGATTTTTATTGCCCGGCGGTGGTGGCGCACGCCTTTAATCCCAGCACTTGGGAGGCAGAGGCAGGCGGATTTCTGAGTTCGAGGCCAGCCTGGTCTACAGAGTGAGTTCCAGGACAGCCAGGGCTACACAGAGAAACCCTGTCTCGAAAAACCAAAAAATAAAAAAAAAAGATTTTTATTAATTTTTTTATGTATGAATATTTTGCTTGCATGTATGTATATGTACCATGTGTGCGCCTAGTGCCCACAGAGTTCAGAAGATGGGGTCAGATTCCCTGGAACTGGAGTTACACATGGTTGTGAGCATCTATTTTGGTGTTGGGAATCAAACCCCAGCCAGTCCTTTTCAAGAGCAGCCAGTCGGCCAGTGCTCTTAACCAGTGCTCTCCAGACTCTCTTTTTTTTTTTTTTTAAATATTTTGAGACAGCATCTTGTTACCTAGCCTTGGCTGGCCTCAAAGTCACAGGAATGTGCTGGCCTCTGCCTCCCAAGTGGTGGAATTAAAAATGTACACTGCCATGTCTGGCCTCCCTACCCCCAACTTCCAGTGCTGATTTCTGTGGTTTAGTCAAGTGAAAGGGAAGGTCTAATTCTCATAGCTGGTGAGGGAGGGAGAAGATGGGAAGGAAGAGAAGTCTGATAGTGTGTCAGGGGTGATGATTGGGGCCTGCATAGCATGCATATTACACCCCGAATCAGGACTGAAAGGAGTGGAGTCAAGATGAGGGAACAGACCAGGTGTGGTGGCGCAGAGCCTAACATGCTGCTTGGGAGACAGATTGAGAGTGCTTACACCTGGGGTACAGAAGCTAGCTGGAGCAATGCAAAGAGGGCTGGTGAGACGGCTCCTTGTGTTACAGCCTTTTCTACTAAGCCTGACCTGAGTTTACTTCCCCAGGCCTTACATTAAAGCAGAGGGTTAGAGTACATGATGGCAGAGCAAAGGCATTGTCAAAGAACGGCTGAGAGCTCACAGCATTTGTGTGGTTTTTTTTTTGTTTGTTTGTTTTTTGTTTTTTCCTGTGAAACAGGGTTTCTACCAGCCCTGGCTGTCTTGGAACTCACCATGTGGATCAGGCTGGCCTGGAACTCACAGAGATCTGCCTGTCTCTGTCTTCTGAATGCTGGGATTAAAGGCAATACCACCACACCCGACTGAGAGCTCACATTATGATTTGAATGCAGGAGACAGAGATTACACTGGGGATGGCATGAGTCTTTGAAACCTCAAACCCCTCCCAGTGACACACCTTCTCCAGCAGGCCACACCTACTGATGCTTCCCAAATAGTTTCATTAATTGGGGATCATGTATTCAAACACATAAACTTATGGGGTCTTTCTCATGCAAACAACCAGAGATACTGGGTGACTGAAGAGAGCAGCCTTTTGGGCCTCCTGGATACCTGGGTTAACAGTGCACAAGGCTTGGAGCCAGGCCTCTTAACACTGCTGTTTAGTCCTCTGTCCCCTCCCCCAATCTGACTTGCCAGGGTGGTCCCCAGTTCCATCCAGTATCCCCAGATCCCTGCAAAGAAAGTACTGTCCTTTCAGCTCATGGTGTAGAGACTATAGAAGGCCCTCCCTCACCATCCCTGTGTAAAAATCACCTCCAGGTGTGTGGGTGGGTGAGGCTCACATGTCAGACACACTCTGTCACTAAGCTGAAACCCAAACCCCTAGTTTATTAGTTTATAGACCAGGTGATGTTATGCAGCTGTGCTTTGCTGGAACTTTCCATGGAGCCCAGGCTGACCCTGAACCTGAGATGCTCCTGGTTTATTACAGGCATATATCAACATACCTGGCCTAGACTGATTCTTTGTTTTGTTTGAAACAAGGTCTTGTATGGCCCATGCTGGCCTCTAGCTCATTATGTAGCTGGCCTGTCTTCTAAGTGCTGCAGTTATAGGCATGTGTCACCATGCCCAACTGTTATAGAATTGTTTATTTTTTAAAGACTTTTTTTCGTAAAATTGTATTTATTTTTACTTTTATTGCTGTGTGAGTGTGTGTGTCTACTTACCTGTATGTGCACTGTGTGTATGCAGTGACTGAGGAGGCCAGGAGAGGGTGTTTGATACTCTGGAACTGGAGTTTCAGTGGCTGTGAGAGGCCATGTGTACTGGGAAGTGTTCTTAACCACTGAGCCATCTCCTCAGCCCTCTGTTTTTTCTGTTTTGATTGATGTATTTTATATGTATGAGTGTTTTGCCTGCATGTATGTAGGTATGTGCACCACTTGCATTCCTGGTGTCCCCAGAGGTCTGAAACTGGAGTTATGGATGAGTGTGAACTAAGTGGGTGCTGGGAGTTGAACCCAGGTCATGAGCAGCCGGCAGTTTTAACCCCTGAGCCGCCTCTCCAGCCCCTTGATTTAGTCTTAACGAGCCTTACTTTTCCCCACAGCATTTGTTTTTGTCTGACATTGCCACCATCATCATTACTGTTGTTTTTTTTTTTGGTGGTTGTTATTTGAGACAGCATCTCCATATAGACCCTCAGCTAGCCTCCAACTTGCTGTGTAGCCCAGGCTGGGCTGGAACTTTGAACTCTCCTCTTGCCTAGGTCTCCTGATTACTGGGGTCACAGGTGTGCATCATCTGACATTGTGTAACTTGTGTTGTGTGTCCCTCTGTTGGAATACTCCGTCCTTGGGGCTGGGGGTTTTTCTGCAGTACAGCAGGCAGGCAGCAGGCTGTCGATGTCTGTGGTATGGTCTAGGGAATATGAGAGTCTTGTACAGATGGGGAAAGGCACCTGTCAAGGAGAGCAATGTCTTTGAGTGTACCTGTGTGGTGTGTGGATTTATTTTGAAGAGTAGGATTTGGTTCAGAGGCAGCAGGAAGGTTGGCTCAGTCTCAGTGGAGGGGCGTGGAGTGCTGTTTCTAGGTCTAATGCTGAAGTCATTCATAGCTGATGGCAGATGTCAGGCAGGCTCTGCCTGTGCTCTATGAAGCACTTTGGATGCTCAGGCAGCAGTAGCTGACCCCAAGTGCTGTCAGTATACAATGCCTTTCTGGTCACTGGCCAGCTCCTTGGCTGAAACCACTTCAAGGAAGAA
Source organism: Rhabdomys pumilio (assembly GCA_030674055.1). NCBI lineage: Eukaryota > Metazoa > Chordata > Mammalia > Rodentia > Muridae > Rhabdomys > Rhabdomys pumilio. The sequence continues at coordinate 33,874,737 of JANHMN010000003.1, read as the reverse complement.
GTGACTTTGACTTTGTACTGTGTAACGTGACAAGGAAGGCATGCTGGTTGGTGCTGCCCTGTTGGTAGTGGCAAGGGCTTGAGGGCAGGGTCTCATGTCTCAGTGGATTAGAAAGAGGAACGTTTGCACCAAAAAGCAGAGTTGAACTACTGTCTCCAAGACCTGCCCCTAGTGGCCTGTACCTGCAGCCAGGTACCATGTCCCTACGTTTCTGTAACTTCAAAAGCGTGCCACCAGCCAGGTGCTTAAACCATGAGCCTGTGGGGGACCTCATACATTTGACTTAGAGCAGTGTCCCTGTAGCTGAATGTTAATTGTTAGGGACCTGGTGACATTGGCCTTGGGAGGTCAGCTTGGGAGGGTCAGGCAGGTGGACATCTGACCAGGAGCCTGGCTGGCCACCCAACTCTGTAGTGCTTAGTACCAGCCGATGCTCTCCTGCTTCTCCCTCACAGGCATTTGTATCAAGTGTGGGCTTGGCATCTACGGAGCGAGGCAGGCGTGCCAGGCGATGGGGAGCCTGTATCATACCGACTGCTTCATCTGTGACTCCTGCGGTAGGTAACACCCAACCCATCCCCTCTGCCTCTCTCACTCCCTTGCACTCAAGTCTCAGCTGGAGGAAACACTCAGCTCTGAGGCAGAAGGAGGTTGCCACAATCACACATTCTCCTGTGCACATGGTTTGTGGCCCCTTGGTTTCTGGGCCTGGCCTATGTGGGAGGCCTGGGCCCGAGGAAGGAGCCTTTGCTGGCTCTCAGAAAGGTTCCTCTCCAGTCCTTGGCCACGGTGCTTCTATCCACACAGGCACTGCTCTGCCTGGGAGGGATTGGGGCATGGGGTGAGGGAACTTGAACCTGGCTGCACATGAGGTTAATGCTTTTAAATGCTTTTTTTTTTTTTTTTAAAGATTTCTTTATTTTACTTTATGTGTATGAGTGCTTTGCCTGTGTGCATGAGTGTGTACCATGTGTGGCTGTTGGATTCCCTGGAACTGGGGTTGTGAATGGGTGTGTCACCATGTGGGTGTTCAAAGTGAATCGAGGTCCTCTGTAAGAGCAGCAAATGTTCTTAACTACTAAGCCATCTTCATCCCCTGCATGAGATATTTTGATATATATATTACATATATATATAATATATAATATATAATATATAATATATAATATATAATATATAATATATAATGTATAATATATAATATATATTATATACATACACATATCAAAATATATATACACATACATAGAAATATATACACACATATAGTATTATATACATAATATATGTATATATACATGTATGTATATATACATGTATGTATATATACATGTATATATATGTATATGTATATAATCACAGAGTATCTCAGAGTTTCTATTGTTGCAATGAAACACCATGATTAAAAAGCAAGTAGGAAAGAAGTGGGTTTCTTTGGCTCACACTTCTATATTGCTGTTCATTATTGAAGGAAGTCAGGACAGGAACTCAAACAGGGCAAGAACCTCGAGGCAGGAGCTGATGCAGAGGCCATGGAGGGTGCTGCTTACTGGATTGCTCACCATGGCTTGTTCAGCCTACCTTCTTATAGAAACCAGGACCACCAGCCTAGGGATGGCACCGCCCATAATGGGTTGGGCCCTCCCCCATTGATCACTAATTGAGAGAATGCCTTACAGATGGATGTCATGGAGGCATTTCCTTAACTGAGGCATCTTCCTCTCTGATGACTCTAACTTGTGTCAAGTTTGCACACAAAACCTTACACAGTATAATGCCTAGTATTGAGTCAAAATAAAGCAGCCTCTGGGAGAGTGAAGACATGAAGACAGTTACTCATGCCTATAATACTGGCAGTCAGGAGGCTGAGGTAGAAGCCAAGTTCAAGTCTAGCCCAGGTGACATAGAGAGACCATTCCTCAAAAAGAAACAGCAGACCCACCCTTCTGCATTGAAGGTGCACTACCATTGCTCCAGGGCTCTGTTTAGACCAGTCTACTTACTTTACTGTAAGGTAAAAAATCCTTCTTAGGCCTCACATTCCACCATCCTTTGGTTAAGTCAGTAATCCGTGCTTATCTTATTCCCACTGTATAAATGTTGTCCACAGAAGAATCAAGTGCACTTTGGTTAGGGTTTTTTTTTTTTTTTTTTTTTTTTTTTTTTTGAGCAAGACAGAGTTTCTCTGTGTAGCCCTGGATGTCCTGGAACTTACTCTGTAGACCAGGCTGGCCTTGAACTCAGAAATCTGCCTGACTCTGTCCCCCTCTACCCCCCTCTGCCCCCCTCTGCCCCCCTCTGCCCCCCTCTGTCCCCCTCTGCCCCTCTCTGCCCCTCTCTGCCCCTCTCTGCCCCTCTCTGCCCCTCTCTACCCCACTGCCTCTGCCTCTGCCTCCCAAGTGCTGGGATTAAAGACATGCCCACTGCCCGGCTTTTAATTGCTTTTTAAAAAGATTTTCTTTAAAATAAAGGGAAGGAGGGGTGGGGCAGGAGATGGCTCATCAATAAAGTGTTTATTGCACAAGGAAGAGAATCTGAGTTCGAGCCCTAGCATTCATGTAAGAAAAGCTGTAGTAACTGTGATCCCAGGGCTAGGGAGGTGGACACAGAAGGATCCCAGGGTCTCCCTGGCCAGCTTATCTGCCGAATTGCTGAGCTCCAGTGTCAGGGAGAGATTCTGTCTAAAAGAGTCAGATGGGGAACGGGGAACAATCAAGGCAGACATGCAGTGTTAACCTCTGGCTTTCACTAGCACATGCATACATACACATTTTTTAAAAAAAAGACTTATTATGTATGTGAGTACACTGTAGCTCTCTTCAGACACACCAGAAGGGCATCTGGTCCCATTACAGATGGTATGAGCCGCCATGTGGTTGCTGGAAGTTGAACTCAGGTCCTCTGGAAGAGCAGTTGGTGCTCTTAACTGCTGAGCCATCTCTCCAGCCCCACATTCTTTTTCTCCCTTTTTTTTTTTTTTTTTTTAAAGTTTTTCGAGACAGGATTTCTCTGTGTAGTCCCGGCTGTCCTGGCACTCACTCTGTAGACCAGACTGGCCTCGAACTCAGAAATCCACCTGCCTCTGCCTCCCAAGTGCTGGGATTAAAGGCATGTGCCACCACCACCCGGCTTTTTCTCCCTTATTTTGTCTTATCCAACTATTAACCTCAGAATATTTCTTTCTCCTTCAATGTGACCTTAAATCCAGCTTTCTGTTGAGTGGCCACTAGGAGCCGCTGGTTAGCTGGAGCTGTGCTTTCTAGACTTGTATAGAAAACTGATTGCCTCTGGGCTGAATTCATTCACCATTCCTGGGAAGTTTTTAGCTACTGAGGACACTACAACTCTGAGACGAACCGGCTTTGGCAGGACTGTCCTCAGGCTGTCATCGGCCCTTAGATTTGGCTTTATCCTTAGGGCAGCTGTTCTCAGGGTAGTCATTTTTCTTTTAATCTGTGTTGTATGTGTCAGTGACATACACTTGACCGCCAGACAGAAATCCACTGTGAACAGCCCACAGCCTGTTTCTCCGTGTAATCGCTAATAGACACTGGACTGCTTCGAACTCTCTTGTAGAGTTTATTCTTCCGCATGTTTTCATTTCCCTTGAGTAAGTTGCAAGGAGTAGGGTTTTCTAGTCATAGAGTATGTGTATGTTTAGCTGCCAAATTGTCTCCCCAAGGAACTTTACCATTGGCAGTTGCCTTAGAAACCTGAGTCACAGTGTTCTGCACATCTGCCAATAATTGGCACTGATGCCTATCTGAGTAACTGTTCTATTGGGTGGGATCTCATTGTGAGTTTAATATGTAATTTCCAGGGATCATCTTCTTGTTTGCTTTTTTTGGTCATTAATACATCTTTTAAAAAATGCTTATGTTTTTATTATGTGTGTATGCATGCCCATGCGCTTGCATGTATGTCAGGAGATGGAACAAAACTTGCAGGAATTAGTTCTCTCTTCCTTTATGTGGTTCCAGGGATCAAACTCAGGTTGTCAGCTGTGGCAGCAAGCATCTTTGTTGCTGAGTCATTTTGCCAGCCTAGTATATATTTTCTGGAGGAAATCTGTTCAAAGCTTTTGCATATTTAAAGAATTGGAATTATTTGCCTTTTTGTTTGAGGTTTTATTTTTAATTATTGTGCTTGTGTGCATGTTTTGAAGTGGGGACTATACCTTTGTGAGCAGTGAGCACAGGTGTTCAAGGAGGCCAAAGGTGTCAGATCCTCTGGAGCAGAAGTTAACAGGTGACTGGGAGCCATCCCTTGTGGATGCTGGAAACTGAACTCAGGTTTTCTGCAAGAATAATACATGCTCTTAGCCACTGAGTCGTCTTTGAAGCTATGTTTTGAGTTTTTTGTTTTTGAGGCAGGGTCTCTATAGCTTCCTTGCTAGCTCTGGCTAACCTGGAACTTGTTATGTAGAACAGGCTGGCCTCAAGCTCACAGATCCTCTTGCCTCTGTCTCCTGATTATTTGCCTTTTAATTACTGAGTTGTAGAAGTTTACTGACAAACATTTAGGTCCAAATTATTTGGCAGATATATGTTTTCTGAGTAATTTCTCTGTGATTTTAAAACTACTTTGGTGATTCTTAAGAAATGTTAGATTTTGTCTATGCCCAGTTCATCGACTTGTGTGATGGGATAACAGGTGTGAGCAATCACAGTTAATTTAGGTTGTTCGTGTTTATGTTGGTAGCAATTTCATTTTAGAGTTGTATGTGTACAGAGGTCAGCCCCAGGTAATGTTTCTTAGGAACTTTTTTTTTTTTTTTTTTTTTTTTTTGCAGGATCTCTTACTGGGACCTGAGGCTTGCCAATTAGACCAGTGTACCTGGCCAGCAAGCTGCAAGGTACCCCTGTCTCTACCTCCCCAGTACTGGGATTATGGTGGGATGCCTCCATACTTGGCTTTTTATGTAGATGCTGGAGATTGAACTTGGCCACGTGTATGTGAGAGTACTTCACTGACTGAGCCACCTCCCCAGCCCTCCTTATCACCTCTTTTAAAATCAATTTCTACAAAAAATAAATGATGATGAGATTGGGTAGCATCTGAAAGTGAACACGGCTGTTGTGAGCTGGGAAGGGTCCAGAATTTCACCCTGCAGCACACTTGCAGGTGACCCTCCTCCATTCTTCATGATGCTGACAGAAGACACATACTTCTGGGTCAGAGTCTTCATAAGCACTTCCTGCTCTGCTTGAGCCTCTCACAGGATGGGATGCACTCCTGGTAGATGCTGCACACTCTGCCTCTGTGGCAAACCTTAAAAACCTCAAGTTTAGGAATTATAATTAAAAAAAAATTTTTTTTTGAGGTGGGATCATTATGCTGTCCAGCAGGACCTCAAACTTCTTGGTTCAAGCAAGCCTCTCGCCTCAGCTTCTGGAGAAGCTGGAACTCCAGCAAGCCCTCCACCCAGAGCTTGAGGAACCCCAACATTTTACAGTAGGCCGTCAGCAAATCTCCTTGGCCCAGAGGCATGTCTCATCGTTGTAATGCTGGACAGCAGACAGACTTACACTCTCCCCAAGGGGGATGCGCTCTGTCTCCTGAGGAGTTTACTCTGCAAACATTCTTGAAACAGAGAAACCAGATTGAGAACTGCCAGCTTTGCCAACAAGATGTGCAAAATGAGCTAGGAAATTGGCTCCCTGCCAAGCTATATGTACCTGTGTCTTCTCAGATTTCTCTGGGCTGAGTCTGGTTTTATAGCATGCAGCATACCCACATTTTCCTGTTTAATCCCTCAGCATTGCTTTCTATCTTCAGCTGCTACCAGCATAGCTTCTCCATGTGTGTCTGTGTGTTTACTGTCACCAAAGGCCAGAAGAGAGTATCAGATTCCCTGCAGCTGGAATTACAGCCAGTTATGGGCCACCTAATGAGAGTGCTGGGGACCTAATTTGGGTCCTCTATAAGAGCAGTGTCCAATCTTACGTCATCATCTTCTCCAGCCTCATAAGTGCAGTTTTAAAAACTGTAGCTTCACTTTTCCAGTATACAGAGCAAGTTCCAAGACAACCAGGGTTACACAGAGAAACTGTGTCTTTAAAAACAAACAAACAAACGAACAAACAAACACCCCCAGATTCATATGGTTCTCATATGCCAGCCTTCAGTCCCATCCTACAGTTACAATAAAGTTAGTAGGGTTATTGGGTTACTACTGGTGTTCTGTGCAACACAATCATTATTGTGTTTATAGATAATCATGTGGTAATATGTCTGTGATTATAGATAACTTTACTTCCTTCTGTTCTCTCTCACCACTAATTCCACAAGTCTCATTAGTATACACTGACTAGAACTAGCACAAGATTGAATCTTTTTGCCTGTTTTGTGGTTCTAGAAATCTAACCTATAGCCACAGACCAACCCCTCACTGGTGGATTCTAGGCAGGGGCTCTACCACTGAGCCACACCCCCAACTCTTCACTGGGGGATTTTAGGCAGGGGCTCTACCACTGAGCCACGCCCCCAGCCCCTCACTGGGGGATTCTAGGCAGGGGCTCTACCACTGAGCCATGTGGTAGCCTATATGTGCCCCCACCTCTGGGTTTTTTTCCAACAGGGTGTTCATATCTCAAGCTGGCCTTGAACTTTTACTGCCTCTGCCTCTTAAGATCTGAAATTATAAGTGTGGCCTACCACACTCCTCTCCAGAGCTGTTTAAGAGGAAAACTACTTAATATCTTACCAAAGTGCTTGATGTGGCTGCATAGTTTTCACAAGCACCCTCACCAGGTTGTAGTTGCTTCTAGTTGCTAGTCGCTCCTGGCACCCGCAAGTAGGTGGGAATGCCAGGTGAGCAGTAGAGAGGTAATGGTACAGGTGGCAGAGGTATGGGGGAGGGAACCTTCCTGTATTTGCTGTATCCCAACAGTTTTGTTGACTGTTCTGGTTTCTTCTGAAATACTTGCTTTTGTGTAAGAAGGGGTGTCTTACAGCCGTTGTCCTCCGGCGAGGCTTGGTAGCCAAGAGTGTCATTGAACTTCCGTTCCTCCTGCCTCCGTGTCCCAGGTGCCGAGATTACAGGCATGTGTCATCACACCCAACTTTATTTATTTGGGTGTTTCAAGGCAGGTCCTAAGCTGTAGCCTAGGCTGTCCTCAGACTTCTGGGTCCTACTGTCACCTTTGCGTTGCTGGTTCACGGGTGTGAACCCTCATGTGGTTTGGAATGTTGATTTTTACTTTTTTTTTTTTTTTTTTTTGGTTTTCTGAGACAGGGTTTCTCTGTGTAGTCCTGGCTGTCCTGGAACTCACTCTGTAGACCAGGCTGGCCTCGAACTCAGAAATCCGCCTGCCTCTGCCTCCCAAGTGCAGTTTGGAATGTTTATAACTGCAGCATAAGCATTACAGGGTCCCCTTTCACAGTGGTCGGAGATGAGTACCGAGATCCAAGCCAGGGTCTGCCCCTGGTTGCAGCATTTCACTCTTTACCTTCCAGGGAGACGGCTCCGCGGGAAGGCCTTCTATAACGTGGGCGAGAAAGTGTACTGCCAGGAGGACTTCCTGGTGAGTCTCCACTGTGCTGCTGGCCAAGCTGGGTGGGAGCAGGGCGGGAACCTCCTTCGGACTCACATGCAGACCTGAGGCCAGCGACAGTGAGTGCCCCTTTGTCACGTGACGTCCTGGATCCTGTGTCTTCTCTCAGTACTCCGGGTTCCAGCAAACAGCTGACAAGTGTAGCGTGTGTGGACACCTCATCATGGAGATGGTGAGAACCTCCCTAGTCTCCTGGAGTCCCCTAACCCTCTCCTGTTCCAGACCTGGTAGGCCCTGATCCATAGTCTCTTGGGGGCAGTGCTGAGTGTCCTACCTGCACTGACCTTTTGGTACCTTCCCAGATCCTGCAGGCCCTTGGCAAGTCCTACCACCCGGGCTGTTTCCGCTGCTCAGTGTGCAACGAGTGCCTGGATGGGGTTCCCTTCACTGTGGATGTGGAGAACAACATTTACTGTGTTAGAGACTATCATACGTGAGTTTCCCCTGCTGGAACAGTGTGGTCTGCAGCATGCCCTCCCTGCCTACGTAGCTCCGCCTCTCTGGTTCTCTTTTTTTTTTTTTTTTTTTTTTTTTTTTTTGGAGGGTGTGTGTGTGTCTGTCTCCATGTTTTCTCAGCTGTTGGGATAGGTTATTAGTGACTTTTCCCATGTGGGGACAGTCCTTCACAGAACAGTGTGAGGAGGAGAGGTTTATTTTGGCTCACAGTTTCAGAAAACACAGTCCATCATGATAGGCAAGGCCTGGTGTTGAAGGTGTGCTGTTGAGTGTTGACAGCTCTAGCTTTGGTGACAGGAGCAGGGAGAGGGGACTCCTTACATCTTGGTGGGGCAGAAAGAAGAGACATCAGGAAGGAACTGGACTGAGCTGTAACCATTAAGCTCCTTCCGCTAGTGATTCACCTTCACTAGCTGAGCCTACCTCCAGAGCCTCCAGAGCCTCCCCAAACAGCACCATCTGCTGGGAGCAACTGTTCCAGCACTAGCCGGGAGGTGGTTCACATCCAACTGGAAGGGCAGGGCAGCGCATTTGTGCTTTCTGATCCTTCTCATGGGTAGTCTGGCCACCAGTCCGCTTGCCTTTGCTCCCTGCCTTTGCCTATGTAGAACCCTCTTCTTCCTAGTGAGCTCACCTGACTGTCTGGCTTTTTGCTTCTAAAGAGAGAAGAGCCCTGGTATCATCTGAGCAGCCAAACTGTTTCTATGCTGTGGCTCCAGCCTGTCAGTTCTGGGCCTGTGCTGTTGTTGAGTTTGGGGATTGATGCCACCAGCATTTGTACTTGGTGCTCAAGGTAGAGCAGAGGTCTACCTCAGGGATGGCTTCAGTCTGGATGTGAGGGGTCAGAGAATACAAAGATGTCTAGAGAGAGCCTGAAGCCATTCGGGAGTAGGCAAATAGGGACTGCATTAGCTGTTTGCACCTAGAAGGCTAAAGCTGCACCAGCCGTGTCCACACAGGAGGGTGGGCAGGGCAATGCCCTTGCCTCTACTCACTCACCTTCTCACGTGCCCATTTTCCTCTATTCTTCCAGGGTGTTTGCACCAAAATGTGCCTCCTGTGCCCGCCCCATCCTCCCTGCACAGGTAGGAACACTTCATCTGGAAGCAGCAGGTGCTTGACTCTGAGGCTTTGTCTACTCCAGCCTGCCTCAGATCCTGGGCCACAGTAGGAGTGGTTGAAGGTGGCCATGCTTTACATTCCTCAGGGCTGAGGAATATGCAGAGTGTTTGGGCAGGGAGTGGGACAGGTGTGCCCTGGGTGGACTACAAGGAAGCAGCTGCTGGCTTCTAGCTTGTCCCACTGCGGTATTCCATCAGCTGTAACAGGGGAAGGGCTCCTCCTCACTGGGCTTGTTCACTTCCGCAGTGTATGTTGGGTGGCCTAGGGCCAGAGGAACAGATGAGAGGCTTTGGCCTATGTATCTCTTATTTTTGGGTCTTTTTGCATGAACTGTATATGCCCAAGTGAGCTTCTGAGAAAACAGGACTGGTAGTGGGAGTCCCTGTCTCTGAAGAAGTGAAGATAGTGTGTGTGAACCAGAACCCATGTGACTTCCTTATTGTCACATGCTGGTTGGGGAAGATGCCCAGCGCACATGCATATTCACTCTTGGACACCCACCAGTGTAACTGACTGTGGCACATTGTAGAACGGTGTGTCTTAATGGACAGGTCATAGTGTTCCAGGTCCAGGAAGAACGTCTGTGAACTCTGCCTTTTCCTCCAGGGCTGTGAGACAACCATTCGTGTGGTGTCCATGGACAGAGACTACCATGTGGAGTGTTACCACTGTGAGGTAAGCCCTAGGCTCTCACACACAGATGCCACAGCCTGTTCCACATACTGCTGCCCCTTCACCCTGGGTGTCTATGGACCCTCTCTTGTGGCTTCTGTTCCACACTACACCAGTAAGCCATTCCTTTTTTGTGGACACATGCTCTACCTGTATACATTTCTCTTTCAGATAGTCACATTTTTACTAGGTGGGATATTTAGTAGAAAGGATGAGAAGTTAGACCTGGCAGTGTCCATATGAGGTGATGTGTGCTGTTGAAAGGGGTTGTCAGAACCTTGGAAAAATCAGTTTTCTTGGAGAAAAGAATCTTACCCAGGCTAAGATTTATATAGTGAATACGAATTAACAGCATGCGGTTGTGTGTGTGTGTGTGTGTGTGTGTGTGTGTGTGATTTTATATTGCTGGTGAAGCTGCCAGAGGTTGGATATGGGCCATGGAGGCTGCAGAGTGCTGATTTCCCTAGGGCATCAGGGAGAGAAAAGATGGCAAGATTCTATTGGATTTCTGTTTTATGTTTAAAACAGAAACTCTACGTAGCCCAGGCTAGCTCATAACTTGGCTGTGTAGCTCAGGCTGGCCCAGAACTTGTACTCTGTATAGTTTTTCAAGATAGGGTTTCATTGTGTAGCTCTGGCTGTCCTAGAATTTGATATGTAGATCAGGCTGGCCTCAAATTGGGAGATCTACCTGCCTCTGCCTCCTGAGTGCTGGGGTTAAAGGTGCCCAGCCCTAGAACTTGTACTCTTAACTGCCTTTGCTTCCTGAGTGCAGGGTTTACAGGGGTGTGCCTTCATACACAGCATTCTAATAATCCCAGCACTCAAGATGCTAAGACTATTATATTGCAAATTCAAGGCTGGATAGGCTACATATCAACCCTAGCTTACCAAACAAAATGTCAGCAAATTACATGTAATTGTGGAAGAGGGGGAGTTACAGGGAGGGACCCATGAGGAAGCTGGTTGAGTCGAGGGACAGTGCGGATGGGGATGGCTTTGGGAGGTGACTGGGTGTGACAGTATAGGAGATGAGATGAGTCCATCAAATTCTACAGAGGACAACATGCTGTCAGTTCCTGTTACTGTAACAGACCCTGAAGTCAACAACTTAACAAATAAAAGTTTATTTAACTCAGTTTGGGGTTTATCCCATGATGGTGGATTAGCTACATTGCTTTGGCCCTGTGATGCAACCAAAGCTGCTTACCTCATAACTGGAATCTTGGATTCCAGTTATGGAAGAGAGTAAGTAAGGAAGAGAGGGGCTGGAGAGACCTTTGAGATGACTCAGCAGGAAATGTCTACTTCTGTCTCAGGATTTGCCGCTGTAAGAGGACACCATGACCAAAGCAACTCTTATACAGTTAGGGTTTGCTGCTGTAAGAGGACACCATGACCAAAGCAACTCTTATACAGTTAGGGTTTGCTGCTGTAAGAAGACACCATGACCAAGGCAACTCTTACACAGTTAGGGTTTACTGCTGTAAGAGGACACCATGACCAAGGCAGCTCTTATACAGGCAAATATTTAATTGGGCAGAGCCTGAGCATAGGAGGCCTCAAAGCCCACCTACACAGTGACACACTTCTCCAGCAAGGCCACACCTAATCCAATAAAGCATTCAAACACATGAGTCTATGGAATGCTAACCTATTTAAATCAACCACATTCTACTCCCTGGCCCCCATAGGCTTGTAGCCATAATGTAATGCAGAATGCATTTAGTTCAACTTCATAATCTACCATAGTCTCAAAAATGTTGAAAAGTTTAAAGTCTCTTCTGATATTCATATAATCTTTTAACTGCTAATCTCCTATGAAATCAAAATCAAAATAAAAAAGCAGCTACTTCCAACATCACAGGATATATATTAATATTCCAAAACATAGCAGTGAGGAAATACTGGACCAAAGAAGATTAAAAACCAGCTGGTCAAATTCCACACTCTGCATCTCCATGTCTGATGTCCAACTCCTTTCATCTTTGTTGACTGCAACACAGTTCTTTCTGTTGGACTGGTTCCACTCTCTGTTAGCAGCTTTCTTCAGATACCACGGCTCTGCCAGCTCTAACATCTTGGGGTCTCCAAGGCAACTTCAACCTTACAACTTCTTGTTCCAATGTCTGGGATCCACACATGATCTTCTGGGCTCTAACATAGCACCCTCTGTTCTGGTTGACTCCATTCCACTGCTGCTGCTTGCTGTTCTTGTTGGTCATCCCATGCTACTGGGATCTCCAATACACTGGGGTCCTCCCCTGAAACTAGGCTGCACTTTTACCAGTAGCCTCTCATAGACTCTCTTCATAGTGCCAAGCCTCAACTTCTTTGCATGACCCCTTCAGTCCTGAGCCATCAACTGCAACTGAGGCTGCACCTTCACCAATTGACCAAGCTCGCTCAGTCAGTCAACAGGGTCTTGATGGGAGTGAGGATGAAATTAAAAAGACAATTGGACCACATGATAGCAAGACTCCAGCAAGTGCTGAAGCAAGTTCATTTTTTCCCAAGTTGCTTTTTTACCATTCTAAGTACATGCAAAGAATAAGGTCAGTTCTAGGTCAAGGAACAAACAAGGCATAAACAAAAGTCTAGTGGTAACTGTTTCTAGGGACTTAGCAATGAGCACATTCCTCAACTGTTTTACTTGAGCCTACTTTCTTGTCCTAGCCCAATGTAAATATTCTCACTAATTTCCTAGAAGTGGCACCAAGAGCTTTCCACAACCAATGGCCTTCCCTGGCCTTTCACAATGCTAAGCCTCAGCTTCTATCTGTGGCCCCTTCATGCCTTCAAAACCAGTACCACCTGGGTGTTTCTTACACATTACCACATCCAGCTGCAACATGAGGTGCAACCTTGGCTATCTCTGGAACACAGCTCCTTTGTGTTCCCAGAAAATACTTTCCAGAAGATTTCACCTCAGTGATGCTGGTCTCTTCTTAGTCATTGATAATTTCTTAGGTTCACTTAGCCAGCATCAGGTGTCCCAATAGCCCCTTCTACTCTTGACTCTAAGCCAAGGCCACATGACTGAAGCTGCCGAGTTCTGCTGCTTGCTGGGGCTGGAACATGGCCCCTTGTTCTGTTTCACTTATTCAGAGATCTGCACGGTCTATTGCCCAAGTGCTGGGGTTAAAGAGGTATGTCAACATGCTTGGACCTAGGCTTTTCTTTACCTGGAATTTGCTCTGTACCAGGCTGGCCTTGAACTGAGAGCTCTGCTTGTCCCTGTCTCCTGGGATTAAAGGTGTATACTACCATTTCTGGGTTGTAATTCACTCCAGAGAAAGCCATCACAATCCATCCCTTGTCAGTTTGACATACAATCATATCTCCTTATATCCAAATGAGAACAATAACCAAGTAATAATAATGCCTAACATGACATAATTGTCTCTCGTACAACTTCAGATGCATAAACAATAAGCTTAGGAGGTGGGATTTTGCCCTGAGGTCCCTTAATCTGTTTATCTCCTTGAACACAGCATTCTGCCCCATTCGACTTCCTAGTACCCTCTTAATACTTGAACCATACATTTTGTATTTTTCTTTTCTATGCTTGCTATATTTGATCAAAATACTATTTGTAAGAATAACCCACAGGACAGAATCTATGCTAGGCTGTTTTGAGATTTCCTTTCTCAATACAATTAATCTAAATCTCTTCATTTTAGCCCCCAGCACTCCTCAGACAAGGGCAAAAAGTAGCCACATTCTTCACCAAAATATCATAAGAATGATCTCTAGGCTGCATACTGAAATTCTCCACTGAAACCTTTTAAGGCAGCCCTGCAGAGTTGAAATCACCCTCAGCACCAATGTCTCCATACTCCTACTAGGACAGCCCATTAAGCCCCACTTGAAGCACTCCACTGCTCTCCATATCCAAAGTCCCCAAATCCACATTCCTCCAAACAAAAACATGGTCAGCTCTAGCACAGCGACTGGTACCAACTTCTGTCTTAGGGTTTTCATTACTGTGAAGAGACACCATGACCAAGGCAACTCTTATAAAGGTAAGCATTTAATTGGGACTAGCTTATAGTTTCAGAGGTTTAGTTCATTATCATGGGAGAAGCAAGGCAGTGTCCAGGGAGACATCGTGCTGGAGGAGCCAAGAGTTCTACATCTTGATCTAAATGTACTGGGTGAAGCCTGAGCTAAGGAGACCTCAAAGCCCACCTATACAGTGACATACTTCCTCCAACAAGGCCACATCTACTCCAATAAAGCCACGCCTCCTAATAGTGCCACTCCCTGTAGCCACATATTCAAACACATGAATGAATCTATAGGGACCAAACCACCAGAGCTAAGTCTTAGGGTCTTAATTCAATCCCTAGGACTCACAGAGAGAGACAACTCATTGCTGCGAGTTGCCCTCTGGCCTTCACAGGCATGCCACGGCATACCCACACTCATACATAACATGTATATGAAAAAAAGGTCATAGTTCTGGAGACCCATTGAGGACATACCCCAAAGACCCAAAAATCTCTTTAATCGTTCAACCATTTCCTTGTTCCACAACCATGGACAAGGGACCAAGCCTCCTTTTTCTTGTTTCTTTGGTTTTTTGAAATAGGGTCTCACCATGTGGCCCTGGCTGTCTTAGAACTCCCTGTGTATCTGTACTGGGACACAAATCCTGCATGTGCTGTTAGCACTCTATTGCTGAGCTGGCTCTCTAGCTTTTCAATTATTTTGATAGCCCAGGCTGGACTCAAAACCCAGTCTCCTACTTCAGCCTCTTGGGGTCACAGTCTGATAACTGTGCTGGGAATTTTGTCCTTTGAGATACCATCTTGCTATATAGCAATGGCTGACCTGGAACTTGAATTTCTGCTTCTGTTCTGCCACTGAAGTGCTGGGATTACAGATGTGCTACCACACCTGGCTGTTAGCTGTTGCTTTGTTCATTTTTTTCTAATCATCCTTAAAGAGTTTGTGTGTGTGTGTGTGTGTGTGTGTGTGTGTGTGTGTGTGTACACGAGAGAGAGGCACACACAGACACACAGAGAAAGTATCCATGCCTCTGTGTGGAGAACAGTCAGAACTGGAGTTGGAGTTGGTGAGAGAGTCTGGCTTGTTCTCTGGTACAAAGGTATTGAGCTGTGGTGTTCATGGTTGTGGAGCAAGTTCTTTTTGCTGAGCCAATGTTCCAGCAACCCCTACCCCCTCCGCACACACCTTGTTCTTAAAAACCATAGCATAGTGGTGCCACCTTTAATCCCAGCACTTGGGAGGCAGAGACAGGTGGATCTCTGTGAGTTGGAGGCCAGCCTGGTCTACAGAGTGAGTTCCAGGACAGACAGGTATAGAGAGATCCTGTTTCCAAAACAAAGAAAAAAACCTACAAGAGCTTATTAGGCTGAGCTCAGTTACTGCCCGTTCCCATCCCTGCCCTTTCCTTGAGACTGGACTTGCCCAGCCACCATACCTGCCCTAACCCCATTGTCCCTTTGGTGAAGATGCCCTGCCTCCTGCTTGCTGGGGTTCAGAGTTGTGTTTTTCCTTCTGCAGGACTGTGGGCTGCAGCTGAGCGGGGAAGAGGGACGCCGCTGCTACCCCCTGGAGGGGCACCTGCTCTGCCGTCGTTGCCACCTGAGGCGCCTTGGACAGGGCCCGATCCCCTCACCTGCTGTGCATGTGACTGAGCTCTGAGAAGCAGCCATCAGAGAGGAGTGACCCACACTCCCCTCCCCCAACCCCACTCCCAGCTGCTGTCTCTTCCGCAGGGGCCGGACCCCCGCAACAAAGAAGCGATTTCTATTTATTCACCTTCTGTGCCTCAAGTCACTTCCCCTGCTGGATTCCAGGACACCTGCACCATAGACTACTTCCTCCACCTGGTTTCAGCTCCCATGGCAGAGATTGGAGGGCCTTGGAGTCGGTGGGTGGGGGGACTAGTGCCTTATTTGTGTGCGACCACGGAGCCAGGGAGCATGGACAACCTGGGAACTAGCACAATTTGGCCTTGATGGGTATTTTCAGCTGCAGTTCTCCGCCTCTCCGGATCCTGGCGTGAGGTGCTTCTTCAGTATCTTCAGCCTCAGAAGACCCAGGAGCAGAGCGGGGTGGGGCACATGAGGGGCTCCCTGCAGACCCTGCCAGGGAGCATCTGTGCACACTGTATCAGGCTCCGCTACCAAAGCATATGATTTGACTTAAATTAAGTTCCCCCAACCCCCTGGAGGATGTTTGCATTTTCTTTAAAAGAATATAGTTTTCTTCTAAAAACTTGGACATGGTAGTTATTTTCCATTCACAGCAGACTTGCTCATGGAAACACATTCGTGTACCATGTAGATAGTGTTATGAAATATGATTGGCAGGGAGTGGGGTGGGTGGGTACCTGGTGGGCCCACACTAAGGTGTCCCCCTGCGAAATCATGCCATGTAACAGATCTGGTATAAGGGGCCTTATTCAGGGGAAGGGAGGGGAGTGAGGGCCTGGAGAAGGGGTAGAGGCAGACAGACAGGAGCAGAGCCATGAGGGCTGAGGACAGAAAGGGAGAGAGACTGGTGGGAACTGTTAGCTGTCGCTAGCTGTTAGCTGTAGACTGTTAGCTGTTGCTTTGCTCATTTTTTTCTAATCATTATTAAAGAGTTTAAAGGTAGGTGTGTGTGTGTGTGTGTGTGTGTGTGTGTGTGTGTGTGTGTGTGAGAGAGAGAGAGAGAGAGAGAGAGAGAGAGAGAGAGAGAGAGAGAGCGCGAGAGCGCGCTTGCCCAGCCAGCGAGTGCTAGGGTGTCAGGTGTCTGGCAAGCCTTTTATCGCACCTGGAGGCGGGTCTCTGGGAGGAGCCCAACTGAATCACCTATTACCTAAATTTAGGTGGTAAGAACTTTGTAGTTTTAACTGTGGTGTTTGTTTGTTTGTTTTTTGCATAAATTGTGGAATCTGTCTGCATTTTCTTCAGACTTCAGTGTGGACTTGTGTGTCAAGACTCTTAAGGAAAGGGACCTTATGCGCTTCTGATAGGGCAGATGTAAGTTAGATTCTCTTTGGAAAGGGAATATTCCCTGAGCCCTGCGAAGTACTGAGGAGAGTTGGCAGCTAACTAGTGATGACATTGAACCCGTGCTTTCCGTGTGGCCCTGGCCAGGTATACCGTCAGCACCCTCCTGTCCCAGTGCTGTTGTCTGAATCCTGTCAGCCACAGCGCTGCTGGTTCTGTTGTGGCTGCTTGTTTTGCTCTCTTCTTTGAGACAGGGTTTCTCTGTGTAGCCCTGGCTGTCCTGGAACTCACTCTGTAGACCAGGCTGGCTTCGAACTCAGAAATCCACCTGCCTCTGCCTCCCAAGTGCTGGGATTAAAGGCGTGCGCCACCACTGCCCCTTGTGGCTGCTTTTTGTTTGGTTTTGTTACTTGTTTATTTCTTTTTGAGTCAGGGTCTCCCTTTGAAGTAACCCAGGCTGGCCTGTAATTTATGAGCCTCCAGAACAATACATTACTTATGTATTTGTGGGATCATTTGGCAGGCCTAAGCACCAGGGAAACCAAGGTCCCCCTTTATGTATGGTTCTTCATCTCAATTGACATGTAGAAGTGAGTCAGGTGGTGGTGGCACACACCTTTAATCCCACAGCCATGAGGCAGAGACAGTCTGAGTTCAAGACCAGCCTGGGCCACAGAACAAGTTCCAGGACAGCCAGGGCTAAACAGAGAAACCCCGTCTCTCAGCACAACCCACAATTAATCTTTTAAGTTCCATAAAATGTTGAAATAAAAGACAACTGGGGAACTGTCCCACTGTGACCCCCTCCCTCCCCGCCTCCCCGCTGCCACCACCATCAACAGAATCTCCACAGCTTTGTAGTGTTGTGTGGGGTGGAGGAGGGTGCTGAGAGGAGGGACTTGGACTCCTAGGTGTTCCCGGCCAAGCTCCCTCTCACTTGTCCAGCTGGGCTTTCTACCAGAGTTTGAACAGGGCCTGAAGAATGGACACATTCCCAAGCCATGTGGCTCTCACATGGCTTTGTTAGTGGTGAAGACAGATGCAAGTGTGGATCCTGCCAGCTCGAAGCCCCATGATGTCTTCATGTGGGGCTTTTTTGTTGTTGTTGTTGTTGTTGTTTCCCTATGTAGCCCAGGCTAATGCTGACTTCACAGTCGTGCCTTGGTCTTGCAAGTGTTGAGATTACAGGCATGAGCATAAGCACGAGCAGCTGTTTGGACACACTTAACCGAGGTTTGCTACTGGGACAGTCACAGTAGCCATGAGAGCAGGTGCCACTGACCCCATCTAGGGCAAGGTACACTGGTCTTTGTTTCCCTTCTCAGCAAACCTTTTTGTTTCTGTCTATTGTCTGTCTGTCTGTCTGTCTGTCTGTCTGTCTGTCTATCCACCTATCTATCCATCTACCCACCCATCATCTACCCGTCTGCCTGTCTGCCCGTCCGCCCATCCATCCATCCATCCATCCATCCATCCATCCATCCATTCATCTATCTATATCTATCTATCTGTACCTATTATCGTCTGTCTGTCTATTTAATCTATCATCTATCTCCTAAAACAGGTCTTGTGTAGTCCAGGGAAGCCTCAAACCCACTATGTGGCTGAGAATTACTATGGCTTGTGGTTTTGTCTTTTTTTTTTTTTTTTTTTTTTTTTTTTTTACGTTTTGCATGCTGGCAATCTAGGAGGCACAACACAGCACTCTCTTGATCTCTGGAAAAGTTAGTGGGGAAACTAAAGTATTGCCAACAGTGCTGCCAGGTGTGCGTGTCTCCTCAAGGAAGGGGAGTGACAGACAAGCACTTTACAGCAGAAAACACTTGTGCGGATATGACTTGTGCGGATATGACCTGTGTGGATATGATGGAGGAGAAAGCTGCTGGAAGCAGAGTTCTCTTTGGAGGAGTCAGTTTTCTCCTATCATGTGGATCCTGGGGTTAATCTCAGTTCATGAGGCTGGGTGGCAAGCTCCTGTCTCTCCTGAGGCATCTGGCCAGCCCTTCAAGTACAATTCTAAAAACTGGACACACCTGTATGAGCAGCTGAAGAAATGAAGATTGAAGGAGACATGAGTGTTTCTTATCCTTTTGTTTTGTTTCAGACAGGTTTTCTCCATGTAGCTCTGGCTGTCCTGAAGCTCACTCTGTAGACCAGGCTGGCCTTTAGCCCAGAGGTCTGCCTGCCTCTGCCTCCCCAGTGCTGACTTTAAAAACTTGTGCTACCACTATCCAGCTTTCTCTCTCTCTCTCTCTCTCTCTCTATCTCTCTCTCTCTCTCTCTCTCTCTTTTTCTTATTTTCTTTCTTATTTTTTCTTATTTTCTTATATTCTTTCTTATTTTCTCTCTCTCTCTCTCTCTCTCTCTCTCTCTCTCTCTCTCTCTCTGTCTGTCTCCCTCCCTCCCTTCTTTTCTTTTTTTTAAAGCACAGCTTGGTTGTGTCATCTTGATCTGTAACTCACAAAGATGCACCTGCCTCTGCCTCCCCAAGTGCTGAGAGTAAGGATGTGTGCCAGCATGCCCAGGGATTCATTTCTTTTCTTTTTTTTTCTTCTTCTCTCTTCATCATTCTTTTGTTTTTGACAGGGTTTCCTATGTATCCTTGGATGTTCTGGACCTCACTGTGTAGACAAGGTTTGTCTTGGACACAGAGATCCATTCACTTGCCTCTTCCTGAATCCTGGGGTTCTTTCTTTCTGGGACAGGGTTTCACTGTGTTGCCCAGGCTGGCCTCAAGCTCCTGGCTAAGCAGTTCTCTTGTCTTAGTGTGGGGTATCTACCAGAGAAGACTGCTTGGACATGGGTTTACTCCAATAGAAAGTTTTTATTGGCTAACTGGTGGCTACACTGGGTGTTTGGATCCCCAAGCCTTTCTCAAGGTCAGCTTTTTAAGCATAAAAACCATATTCTGGGTTGACATACTTCAGTTAACAAGAACAGTTAGCCAGAAGCAGAACTACAGAAGACAAAAAGCAAGGTTAGTACCTTTGGAGACAGTTACATAACTATAGACTTTGATGGATTAGGTCTTTGTTTTACTTTTGTCCAGTGGTGCTGTCCATGTGCTGAGGGTTTTTTTTTTTTTTTGGCTTTTTCGAGACAGGGTTTCTCTGTGTAGTCTTGGCTGTCCTGGAACTCACTCTGTAGACCAGGCTAGCCTCGAACTCAGAAATCCACCTGTCTCTGCCTCTCAAGTGCTGGGATTAAAGGCGTGCACCACCACCGCCCGGCCATGTGCTGACTTTTACAGCCCCAATAGTACTTCCATCTGGAGTCAGTTGTGACAAGGTCTTGGGGCCTACTAAAGTCTTGGGCCCTGCTACAAGAATACCAAGTAGCTGGGACTATAGGCCTGCACCATTGAGCCTGACCATTTTAATTGTCTATACTTAAGGTACAAAGACCTATATTTTAATATATACATTAATAGCATAATGATGGCTGCAATCTATCCCATTCATAACTATAGGCATTTGGATGATGGGAAGGCATTGCCTTAGTTAGGGTTTCATGGTGTGAAGAGACACTATGATCAAGGCAACTTTTATAAAGGACAACATTTAATTGAGGGTGGCTTATATTTTCAGAGGTTCAGTCCATCTTCATCATGGCATGAAGCATTGCAGTATCCAGGCAGACATGGTTCTGGGGAAAGAGCTGAGAGTTCTACATCTTGATCTGAAGGCAGCTGGGACAGGACTGACTTGCAGGCAACTAAGAGGAGGGTCTCAAAGGTCATTCCCACAGTGACACACTTTCTCTGACAAGAGCACACCTCCTAATAGTGCCACTCCCTGGGCCAAGCATATTCTAACCACCACAGGCACAGTAGTCCAGTGGGAGAGGGGAATGAGAAAAGCTGGAGTCCTTGACTGACTCCGGAGTGACAGGATGTACTGAGGAAGGAGGGTTGAAATGTTTGTGTGGGAATTACAGAACCGTGACTGCCAGCGGTGGCTCAGAGGCACCTGGAGCAAGGATTGGTGTCTGCACACAGATCAGAGTTAACATTTGCCCATTGTTTGCATTTCTTCACCAAAATTTGAGCAAGTTCTTGCATACAAGTCCTGGAGAATTCAGGCATAGCCTGACTCTGAAAGTGGCTTTGAAGCAGATGGTTTCTAGACCAGGATCACACAGCCCATGGATGTCACATAACCCAGGGGCAGTCTGAAGTTAGAGGACAGTCTCGGTCTACAAGGTTCTGCACAGTGGAGAGGGTACATGAGGTCCCATGTGGTGGCAGGGACAGAGACAAAACTCCATGCTGTCATCCACAGCAGCCTAAGGGGCTCCCTTTTTCAGAGACCCACAATTCACTGGGCAGTAGTGCCACACGCCTTTAATCACAACACTTGGGAGGCAGAGGCAGTCAGATCTCTAAGTTTGAGGGTAGCCTGGTCTACAGAGTGAGTTCCAGGACAGCCAGGGCTACACAGAGAAACCATAACTTGAAAAACACACACACACACACACACACACAACAAAACAAAAAACAGCACAACAAACAAAACAACAGCAAAAGAGCATGTAGTGCCCTTGTAGAGGATCTGAGTTTGGTTCCTAGAATCCATTGTAACAAGTCTCAGACCTTAGCACAGCACAAGCCATGTGAGAGACACCATTCTGACCTTAAAACCCAGCATCTGGGTCCCAGCACCCACCAAAATAGGAACAAAGAGCTAATTCATTAAAGACCTGATCCATAATTTTAGCCAAGTCCCTGAATGTACTGACTTTGATTTCTGGCTTCTGCAGTTTTGCTTCCTGATAATTGAAGTGTGACAAGCAGGACACAATTTGTGTGCACAAAAGACAAAGGGCTATGCAGTGTGTTCCAGGTCCTCAGCTTCTGTGAGCTGTCACCCATGTTCAAGGATACCCTCTGCTTCTGCTGGGATTAAAGCATGTGACCCCCTAGACACATTTTTTTAAATTAAAGATATTTATTTATTGTATATATATAAGTACACTGTAGCTGTCTTCAGACACACCAGAAGAAGGCACCAGATCCCATTACAGATGGTTGTGAGCCACCATGTGATTGCTGGGAATTGAACTCAGGACCTCTGGAAGAGCAGTTAGTGCTCTTAACTGGTGAGCTATCTCTCCAGCCCCCTAGATACCTTTTAAAAAAAGATTTATTTACTTTTATTATATATATATATATATATATATATATATATATATATATATATATATTTTGCCTGTATGTGTGTTTGTATGTCACATGCATGCATGATTCCCACGGAGATCAGAATACGGTGTCAGATCCCCTGGAACTGAGTTACAGATACCACATAGTGCTAGGAATCAATCCTGGGTCTTCTGAGAGAGCAGACAGTGTTCTCTTAACCACTGAGCCAACTCTCCAGACCTCTAGAGACTTTTTAGTTTGCATAGTGGAAGTTTTATAACCTTGGCAACTTCTTATTACCTTCTCCAAGCCTCATGGCTTGACCTCACTTGTCAACTTGACTGGACTTAGGAGTCACTTAGGAGGAGGCGCATCTCTGAATGCATCTGCAAGGACATTTTCAACGAGGATTAGCTGAGGCAGAGAAGGCCCATCATATCATATAGTAGGAGATACCACAAGCTCTTCTTTTTGCTCCCCAATCTACCATCACCCCACTGCCATCTCACTGTGCCATCCCTTGCTCTGTTGGACTGACACTTCTGGAGGCTGAGGTCAGATGAACCTTTCCCCCTCTAGGCTGTCTCTATCAGGCATTTGACACACACCGAAGAGAAACACTAATCCAGTGATTTCACTCACAGGAGCTGAACAAGCCGAGTCTCTGGCTGATTCATTGCACTTAGCCCAATGCCCTGTGGGTAGCTTCTTTCTCCATTTTTTAAAAAAAAGATTAATTCATAATCAGTCTTTTTTGTGATGTTTCCCTGTGTGTATGTAAATGTGTGACTAGTGTATGCCTGTGAGCTGTCTTGTGGGTGCTGGTAACGAACCCCTGTCCTCTGCAGGAATGTCAGGTTAAGTTATTGCTATATTTTTGTGCCTATAAACTGTTCGGCTATGAACATGGATATGCAAACTGTCTCTTTGAGATCCCCCTTATTTATTTATTTATTTATTTATTTATTTATTTAGTCAGAATCTCACCATGTAGTTGTTGTGTGACAAAATCTTTCCTGGTGAGATACAGCACACAACATCTATTCACTCCAGATAGGGAACCTATGACAGACCAAAGTATAGAAATCCAACTTGGTGAACCCGTGAATTTTATTGGGGTTACTCACAGGAGTAGGGGTTACTTGCAGGAGCAGAAC
Organism: Rhabdomys pumilio; assembly: GCA_030674055.1. Classification (NCBI taxonomy): domain Eukaryota; kingdom Metazoa; phylum Chordata; class Mammalia; order Rodentia; family Muridae; genus Rhabdomys; species Rhabdomys pumilio. The sequence continues at coordinate 33,851,669 of JANHMN010000003.1, read as the reverse complement.
TGACTCAAAGACAGCTACATCATCAAGGTCCACCCCAGCCGCCACCATTGCCTCAAAGCCGGGAATCTTGGAACACACCTTACAGAATGCAGTTGGCTCGGCCATTGGACTCTCAGCTTTTCTTGGTTATTTTGGCATACTGACTCTGTTTTAGGGACTTCCTAGAGCTATTTTCAGTTGTTTACCGTCCTGCTTAAGGAACTTCCTGCAGGCTGGAATAGTTCAGTCTTGGAGGAAGCTGTTATACAACAGTAGTTCCAGCTGTTCTGGAATTCACAGTGTAGACCAGGCTGGCCTTTAACTTTCAGAGGCATGTCTGCCTCTGACTCCCAAGTGCTGCAATTAAATGTGTGTGTACCACACGGCACCTCACTCACTTTAAATTTTGATTACATTTGAAAATACTGTTTGAGTGTGTGTGTGTGTGTGTGTGTGTGTGTGTGTGTGTGTGTGTGTGTCTGTGTGTGTATGTGTATGTGTATGTGTATGTGTATGTGTATGTGTATGTGTATGTGTATGTGTATGTATATGTGTATGTGTATTTGTGTGTCTGTGTATGGCACAGTGTGCGTGTGGAGGCTCAAGGACAACTTGAGGGAATTAGTTCTCTCCTTCCACCATATGATCCTGGGGATCAAATTCAGGTTGTCACGCTGGGTGACAAGGACCTTTTTACCCATCAAGCCATCTCACTGTCTGTTGTGTGACACCACTCCTGGGAAGATGTAAACAAATATTTATTCACTCCAGATAGGGAGTCGATGACAAAAGTATGGGTACCACAGAAGTCTGATTGGTGACCCAGTGAGTTCTACTGGGGTTACTTGCAGGAGCAGAAGTGACTCAAAGACAGCTGCAACACTAACACTCGAGCATGGATGACAGTTCCCAAAGCTGGAGACTGGAGCACACCACACAGCCTGCAGGGAGCTCAGTGTGTTGGCTTGGACGTCAGACAGAGAAAGATCTGGAAGGTCATATAACCCTGATTCCTTCTGACTCCAGGTGTTTCTAACTCTACAGGCCAGAGAAAGCAACCAAGAAGTTGAAGGGACAGTTGAAGGGACAGTAGCTGATGTCACTCTGGAGCAAGTCCCCAAAGGACTGTGGAGAGGAGCACCTGTGTTTGTGAGTAACAAACTGTTACTCACATTCTCCTCAGACTTTGAGCTCTCACATATGACACTGGCAGTCTCATGGAGGGTTAGGATACTATCTGCTTTAGATCAGGCCTTACCAATCCACCTGGTGCCAATCTCCCGAGAAACTCAGGATTCTTAGTTTTTGTAGTTAATTAAGACCAAAGCCTGCACATGCTGTGTGCTGAGCTAAGCAACAGATAAAGAAGCTATGTTTTTGTTTTGTTTTGTTTTTTAAATCTGTAGAAAGAAGCATGGTAGAATAGCCTCCTGTGTCCCACATGTGTAGCGAGGAGAGCTAGGTCACAGCACCTTCATAGTCCTTAGACCACCCTTAGCTCCCAGAAGGCAGGAGGCCTCCTTCAGAAGCAAGCTCTGGCTAAACACTGTTGAGTTGGAGGCCTGGGTCACAGACTCAGTCTATGCAAGATGGCCTCCATCTGTGCTGTTTGGTTTGAACCTGGTTCCTTGTGTTCTCTAAGAGTTCATGTGCTGAAAACTTAGTTCCCATTGTAGGGTCTCAAGATATGATGTGATTAAGAAGCAGAAGACAACTGGAAAGGTGATTAGGTCTCCGGGGTGTTTCCCTGGGAAGGGACAAATGCTATAGACTGGGTGAGTAGGTCCCCAGTGACTCATGCTATTTTCTGTTTCTCTGCTGGTGAGAGGGTCCTTGAGAGAGGCCAAAAAATGAGGCTGCAGGATTTTGGACCTGGAGCCTTAAAAATTATGAGAATTTTCTTTATAAATATTCACCCATGGTTATATTATCACAGCCTTATGAAAAAGAATAATATACTTTACTCTTTTCAGAGCATGCCCTATAACAAGAGAGGCAGCACCCTCTGGGCCTCCCATAAACCTCTGCATGATGAGGAACTGTGTATATTCTTCTGGGTATGTCAGATGGTGTGAGCCTGGGACCCATGTGAGGACACAGCTCATTGATAGAGCAGTAAGGCACAGGGCCTTAGGACTGGCCTCAAGGTGACTATTCGATGACTGGTGTGGGAAAGGACTTCCAGACATGTCCACAGAGCAGCAGCTCAGGGCATGTCCTAAAGCTCTATGACCCTGGGTCCCAACTCTGTGTAACACCCAGTGGGGAAGTAACTGGGTTCAGAACTGGGTAGTTTATATTCGGATAAATTGAGTTCTGGTTCCGGTCAGGTCCCACATGGATTTCCAGGCTGAACTTCTGTTCTCTGTGAGTGGCGGGCAGCTAATGGCAGCCTTGGAGATAGATAGTTTTATTTTTGTCTTCTAGATGGGATACAGAGGCCAAGAGAAGCATAGGGACACACATACACTGGACAACTGGCCCATGTCCCCAGCACTGGGGAGCAGGGACAGATTCTACTATTTAGAGCCCTTGTGGTCCTCAAATACCCTTGGTGTCCCTGGCCTTACTCAGTTCCATGTTCCTTGGGAATTCAGTCTGGGAGGTCATGTATGTGCGCTGTGGACCCTGTCCCATGGAAATGACAGACACTCTGGTGTAGTGACTGTGGTCTCTTAGCATTCTCTAATGCATTCTGCAGGGCATTTTTACAGCACCACAATTGAACTGTGGTATATCAAAGTCCCACTGGTTGTCCCTGCAATATCCTTCCACCCAATCAGACCCAACCTCGAATCCAAAAATCCATGCTCCCCTGTGAATTGCAAGGCTTTTATTGTTGGATTCCTGTTTTTAGACACCTGGGGGGAAGGGGTAGGGCTTGTTGCATCTATGCCGGTGAGCAGGCAAGTGGCTTTCTTGACACCAAAGATGTACCCATCAACATATCGGGCTGGCGTTTATTTTTTCCTGCAAAAAGAAAGACAAGTGAGGCCTCAGAGGTAAAGGAGACCTGATGCCCCACTGACCATGCATGGGGACACCTCCTGGAAGGCCCTGCAACCGGTTTGCAGTTACTCTTGGGTCTGACCAGGGCCAGGGAGCCTGGTCCCCAGCCTGTAGAAACAAGAAAGAGCCTCCAATCCAGATAGATAGGAGGAGCCAGCTTGTGAGACACCATAGGCACAAATATGAGAAATGGGCTCCAGGTGAGCCTGTGGGCAGCTGAGGCCCCACAAAGGAACTGACTCCTGTCACATGATGATGATGACTCTCAGACATCTGCAGCTGAGGCAGTGTCTGATCCTACTAGTTCTAGGGTCAAGGACTTTAAAGTCCTTGAATGTTTCAGGCCTGGCATCCACACAGTGGCCTTGGAGGTGCAGAGAACAGGAGAACAGATGAGTGTTTGGGGGCTGGGATGGTAGGCTTGAAAAGTTAGGATGAAGACCCAGGCTGGAGAAGGTGCCAGGCCCTGTGTTTGTGCAGCTATACTGGGAGGCTGTGTCAGGAAGGGTGATGGAGGCCAAACTCAGGCAGGGATCTAGTGTGGCTTGGCTGAGCTGAGCAGCCAGGCCAAGCTCAGGCAGCCTGAGAGACCCCTCCTGCCCCATCCTCCTGACATCCTCAGTCAGGGGTGTCACATTTCTGGATTCTCAGAGAAGCTTCAGTGGTGGGGAGGAGCACAAGCCCCACCCCTAGACAGACACATAGAGACTCACAATGAAACTGATTGCATTTTCCTTGTCTTCCTGTGTCAGCTTGCTATCAACACATTTCTTGAGTTTTTCAGCATTATTCAGTATGAGACTGCTCTTTTGGAATTGTGCCACGTATTCAAGATACTCCGTTTCAGTCCCGAGAAAAAATAGTTCAGCTTTTTTTTGTATAGCTGGGCAAATGCCACAATCTGGAACACAAAGACAAGGTGACCCTCCCTTGAAAGACAGGCATCAGCACACCCAGGGGATGGAGGGTGTGAGAGCCTGGAGAGCCTGCATCTCTGACCCCCACACAGTAATACCTACCTCCCCCTGAAGTCAGGAGCAGGGCAGCCCCGACGAGAACCAGAGCACCAGCGAGCTTCATGGTAATGGCGGCAGGTGCTCCTACCCAGCTTGGTCCCCTTTTATAACTGCCTTGGGCAGCTCAGTGGGCAGGGAGGGTCCCATGTCTGAGCCTCTCCAGGCCCCTCCCAGGATGTGTCATGGAACTTGCTGAGGCTGTGTGTTTGTGTCATGGGGAAGTGTATATTTTGGCAAGAGGATAAGGTCCTGGTCAGCAACCTGGCTCAGCCTGGTCCTTTCTTAGTGATCTTCTTAAGGTCACAAGTCATGTGATAGCCAAAGGAAAGATGACTAGGGAGAGGGTCACATGGCCTCTCAATCAGACCTCCACAATGAGGCCTGTGTCCCTCTGTCACACTGGGCACTTCAATGTTTAGTTAAGAACCTTACTTACAGTCAGAAAGTCAGGCCTCAGACCACTGACCGTTGTGACCCCTGCCCTATCTTTGTCCTGCCTTATTGCTTTGTGGCTTCCCTTGTAACAGTCTCTGAACCCAAGGTTCTGCTGTTGTAGGCATCCTTCAACTTGACTTCTTCTTCTTCTTCTTCTTCTTCTTCTTCTTCTTCTTCTTCTTCTTCT
>JANHMN010000003.1:33812676-33847033 GCA_030674055.1 Rhabdomys pumilio | reverse complement strand
CTTCTTCTTCTTCTTCTTCTTCTTCTTCTTCTTCTTCTTCTTCTTCTGCTTCTTCCTCTTCCTCTTCCTCTTCCTCCTCCTCCTCCTCCTCCTCCTCTTCCTCCTCCTTATTCTTTTTTTTTTTAGATAGGTTCTCTCTATACTGCCCTGGCTGTCCTGGAACTAAGTAGACCAGGCTAGCCTTGAACTCACAGAGGTTTCTGTGCCTCTCTCCCATGTGAGTGCTGGAATTAAAGGCAAGCACTGGAACATCTGCCTAACATTGACCTCTTAAACCTCTGGTTGAGGTTTATGTTTTGTGTTTTTAGGATTCTCTTTCTCTCTCTTTTTAGGATTCTCTCTCTCTCTCTCTCTTTCTCTCTCTCTCTCTCTCTCTCTCTCTCTCTCTCTCTCTCTGTCTTTTGGAGACAGGATCTTGCCCAGGTTGGTTTTGACCTCATAACCCTCCTGAGAAAGGTGTGTGTACTTGTGTGTGTGTGTGTGTGTGTGTGTGTGTGTGTGTGTGTGTGAGAGAGAGAGAGAGAGAGAGAGAGAGAGAGAGAGAGAGAGAGAGATGGATCCAGCTTTCTTTGGGTCTGGTGGCAAGCACTGTCAAAATCTGTTAGCAATGTCCAGTTATGGTGACTCACACCTTTGATCCCAGCTTTTAGGCGACAGAGGCAGGCCAATCTCTGTGAGTTAGAGGTCAGCCTGGGCTACACAGAGAGTTCCATGTCAGTCACAATTACACAGCAAGACCCTGTTAATAACCATCATTAGTGTGTTCATTAAGTTCACACCGCCGGTGCCTCATGTTTATTGTCTCATAACTAAGGAATAGCATTTCAGTTCGGAGAGACCCGACCCCCTAATTGGCCACTGCCAGCGTATGCATTGCTGCTATAGCTACGCTGACTACTGGTCAAAAAGCCAGCAGGACGGCCATTTTGAATATTCTACAGCTACTCTGGAAAAACTAGAGTCCAATGTCTGCTGGTTTCTTAGCCCCTGGATTCTCAGTGTCAGTCCATCTGTGCCAGTGTGTCTATCTGAGCTTCCCTACCTCAGAATTCCAGATGACCCTTCACCCATCTCTGTCTGGGCCCGAGAGGGAACATGGCTAGCAAAGGGATTGGTGTGAGGAATGCTAAGAACAAGGCTGTGGTAAGCTCTAGTGCCCCTCCCACCTATAAAAACAGACTGCTTAGGCCCATTTACTCAACCAGGATACACTCTCACGAAGACCCCTCTGGTATAGCCATTTTGGTCTCATGAAAGGCTTCTGTTGAGCAGTCTTTTACTTGTCCTGCTATCAGGAGTGTGGGCTGAACAGACTGCAATGGAGGAGACAGCAAAGGCTGAGGCAGGGGTTGATGACTGAGAGGTCAGCAGGTTGAGCTTTGAAACAGGCCATGTGCCTTGCTGCCATGTAGTAGCTGAAGCATTGGACAGGGGAAGGGCAGGAGACAGTAGGGTCATGGAATGAAGAGAGAGCAGAGGCAGACTCTGAGGAAAGAGAAAAGGGATCCAGAGGACAGAAACTTTAGGGCCTTGTTTTCCAGAAGATGTCTAGGGAGCTGAGCAGTCTTTGGAGACTCCACCAGGCTCTAGAGCCCTCACTGCAGAGTGCCAGGGAGGCTCAGCTCCCTGTCCATGCTGTGGAAGAATCTTCAGCATAGGTAGGCCTCTGGGTCCCATGCTAGTGTGAGGACTGCTCACCAGAGGGTAGCACTGCTGCCTCCACCACCTGCCAGCTGTTGGGGTTGGTCTCCTCCTGATGTGTATTCAAATGCTACATACTGGACCCCAGGATCTGGACCCCCCCAACCTTTGATTCTTTGGTAATCTGGTAAACAAATTCTCTCATACACCAAATGTTACTGTGTAAACTCTGCTCATCTTATTTGGTTAAATAAATGTGTCTGAAAGCCAATTACTAGAGAGAAGAGAAGTATTCTGGGCTTTGATTACTGGGCTTGGGGTTGCCAAAAGGGACCATGAGGAGAGTGAAGAGGAGAGAGAGGAGAAAGAAGATGGAGAGTGGGGAAGGCTACCATGAGGCCTGATGGTTCAAGAGCACGTGAGCAGGAGAAGTGGACATGACGACAGGCAGATAGAGCAGAAATAAGCCTGGGTGACACTTCAACAGCAATAACAGGGGCCTATGGATTGGATGTAAGTTAGAATAGCTCAAAACCTGCCCAATCCAGGCTTACAGCTCTTCAAATAAAATTCCAAGCCTTTGTGTCTTTTATAGAGAGTAGCTAGAATATATACTTCATTTACAGCCATATATACAGCCAGCTTCTGCTCACTGCTGCCAAACATGGAGGGCAAAGAAAGAGGCCAAAGCCAGTCCTGGAGAGCATTCCTTTGCCCAAGCCCAATTTTTATCTTTGTGAATAAGGGGATTTAAAGTGGAAATTTAAGGGTTCATTGGATAATCAGTTGTGTTGGATGCTGTTTTGCTGGACAAAGATGTGAAGGACTATCCTGAAGTAAGCAGAGATGAAAGGCAAAGACGGACTTGGGAAGGAACATTTGGCTTTAAGCAGATACAGGTGAAAGGATTTTCTGTCTCAGCAAGCGTGTGAAAGGACACGTGATGATGGATTCTTTGATAATGACACACATGTATTGGTCTGACTTACATTGTGTAGTTGAGATCCATTTGTCAGGACTCCATAGAGAGAAAGGTACCAAAAAACTTCTGGTGGTGTGCTGCTGTTTCTTTCCTCTTCCGTGGACTTGGGCAGATTGGCAGAGTGATGTCAGCTGAGACAGACACACATCTGATACAGGACCCGTAGAGGACACATGATGCTTGGAAGGAATATAAATAAAACTTGACAGTGACAGAAGTTGAGCTTGATTTGCTGGTACAGCTAACTGGGTAACGCTTTTTGGTCTTGGATCTTTGCTGGTCTTCTATTCCCTGAGAGAGGCACATTGGAGAACTTCTCCTGGGATTCTTCCCTGATCCCTCCTGCTGTCCCAAGCCACAGCTGAGGTTTGGCTGTCTCTGCTAGGTCGTGCCACCACTCCTGAGTCATGTTTGCTATCCTGACTCTACCAACCTGGACTGCTGTTATGTCGGTGAAGTGTTTGTGAGTGGATCGAGCTCCTGCTGTCGACCTGTGAACTGAACTGCCGATTTCCAGACAACACAGACAGGAGCTGCTTCAAAGAACTATTTCTAAACAGGTCCATTTCCTGTTTGTAATTTGCAGTGTTTCTGTATGAAGTAGGACACCATTTCACTATGAAGATGCCCCAGGTGAGAACCAGGGCCTTCATGTGCTCTGCTCTCACTACCTGAAATGCTTTTCCTTCACCTGGGAGATTTGTCACCTAAATCCCCAGACTGCATCAAAAACCAACATATCAGAGGGAGAGCCTGCTGTGGTTTCAACATGTCTAGGACACCCACCAAACACCCACGTTGAGCCTTGGTTCCTGGTGAGGCAGGCCTGAGCAGTGTATGGTGGGTGCTTGAGAAGCAGGGTGGAGCCTGTGCTCTCTGTCTTCCACAATCCCCTGTTGCCCTTCTGCTGTGCACCCTGTGTTCAGTCAGCACAAGGCCGTGGCTACCTGAGGTTGCTCTATCTTGGACTTTCAAGATTCCAGACCATGAAGCAAATTAACTTTCCATATGCATTACCTAGTCTTGGGTCTCTTGTCATAGCAACACAACACAGATTACAACCCTGCAGTGCACATGGATCCCTTGTATATAAGAACACACCTGACCTCCATCATAGGAAAGACTCTAAACCCTGCTTCCTCTTCCCTAGCTCCTCTTGCATTGGCTGCCTTTTGGTGTTCATTAGATGTCTGAAGGCTCAGGAGAACAGGGCCCTTCTCTCTCCCAGAGTCAACAAACATAGGAGGTCTTCACAAATGCTGGTTAGACTGGACAAAGGGCTATCTCACTCCTCTTAAGTCGATAAACAAGACCCTTGCCGGGCAGTGGTGGCACACGCCTTTAATCCCAGCACTTGGGAGGCAGAGGCAAGTGGATTTCTGAGTTCAGAGTTCGAGGCCAGCCTGGTCTACCAAGTGAGTTCCAGGACAGCCAGGACCACACAGAGAAACCCTGTCTCGAAAAACCTAAATAAATAAATAAATAAATAAATAAATAAATAAATAAATAAAAATAAACAAGACCCTTTTTAAATCGCTCAACACCATCTTCCCACACAACTCAGGAGGAGGCTTGGGCTCAAACTACTCCCCCCCCACCCCCCCCACCTCCCCCTGCCTCCATTATATAAGTGTATGCATTTATGTAATTTGGCAAGTATAAAAGTAAAGATATTAAGTGTTTTGATAAGTCAGAATTAAGTAGTTTGTTGTAAAAGGCACATGATTGTCACTTTTTCTATACCAGCCAGCGACAGAGTGAAGCTTGCTGAAGACTTACTGGTTATTGAGCCAAACAGGATTTACATCCGGTTAACTGTTTTGGCAATTAGGTGCCAAGTACTAATATCTACTTGTGAGCTGTCTGCTGAGCCCACGGGTCTCTGTTTGTGTGACCTTGCATGTCGGAGGCCTGTAGAATGTGCCCACTGGGGACTTTTCTCTTCTAGACAGGGTTGGGAATGGAGACAAGGACATAGTGTGGCTGAGCAAGTGGCTACTGCTGGGTGACCCCACACTACTCTGGTTTTGGTCATGGTGTCTTATCACAGCAACAGTAATCTTAACTAAGACACATGGCAAACATATGTGTATGCACAAGGGGGCCAGGGAAAGACAGTGAGGTGCCTTCAGTTGCTTTCCACCATATAGATATGTGTGTATATACATTATATGTGTGTGTATACATCCATATACATGAATATATAAATATATAAGCATATGTCTGTGATTGTTTTTGAAATTTTATTTAGTCTTATTTTATGTGTATGTGGATTGTACTGCCTGAGTGTCTAATGCAGTCATGTTTGCTTTCCCTGTGGAGGTCACAGGAGAGCACTGGGTCCTCCGGAACTGGAGTTACAGATGGTTGTTAGCTGCCCTGTGGTTGCTGGAAGAGAATCTGCTTCCTCTTTACAGCTGAGACCACCTTATATTTTTGAGACAGGATCTCTTACTAGGCCTGAAGTTTGCTAATTTGACTAGATGGGCTGGCCGGTGAGCCCAGGAGTGGACTCTCTGGTGCTAAAGTTATCAGGGGGCACTTTGTGCCTGGCTGTCCTCACAGGTTCTGAGGGCTGAACCTCATAGACTCAAGTGAGCACACTCAGCAAGTGCTTCTCTGACTGGCCTGTCCCCAACCCCACCATGCTTCTTTCTTGAGAACTTGTAGCTCACACTGAAGGACTGAAGGGAAGTCACCTCCCAGGAGGAGCATCTACAGAGCCTCAGGATTCTTCTGTGAGATGTAAGAACACTGACTTTCATCCATATTCATTTATCTCATTCATTCACAGCAGCATGGGTTTATAGGTGATTTCACAATTATAGTACATTCCAATATCATGTTATTTAGTTTGTTGTCCAAATTGTTTGATATTCGTCCATTAGGAGCTTGTTCAGGTTTCCTCATGGCAGTTTCCACAGACATTTGTAGGTGAGTGTTCATATGCTTGTGTGTGCATGTGTATAGGCTGAGGTGCCATGGTGTGTGTGTCTGTGTGTGTGTCTGTGTGTGTCTCTGTGAGTGTGTGTGTACATGTGTCTGTGTGTATATGTGTATGTGTGTGTGTCTGTGTGTGTGTGTCTGTGTGTATATGTGTTTGTGTGTGTATATGTGTGTGTGTGTGTGTGTGTGTGTGAAGGACAGACGAAAATTTGGAGGAGTGAGTTCTCTTCTTCAACCTGGTAGGTTCAGGATTTGAACTCAGGTCTTCAGCTGCAATCACTGCACCTTTAATCACTGAGCAGTCTTCACAGCCATCCTTCTCATTTTTTGAACCTCTTACTGAACCTGAAGCTCACATGGGATTAGACGTGCATGCCACCACTCTCAGGGGTCCTGGGGATCTGAACCCAGTCCTTTATGCTTGCATAACAAGCACTTTGCACACTTATCCATCTCTTTGGCTGCCCTGTTTATGTGTGTGGGGCTGTGGAATAACCCCAGGGCTTTGCACTTGCTAAGACAATACTCTACCACTGTTGTAGGGAACTAATGACAAATGCCAGGGAAGAAGCACAGTTTCAGCTCACAGTGTGAAGAGACACAGTCCATCACAGTGAGCTAGGCACTGTGCAGACACTGAAGGTGGTTGGTCACAGCTACAATCAGGAAGCAGAGAGGCACGAATGATTGTGCTCAGCTTGTTGTCCCCTTTCCACCCCATCTATGACCATAGTCAACACTGCCACATAAAAGTCAGTCTACCCACTACAATTGACCAAGCCTAAAAACTCCCACTCAGAGCTTTGTTTCCATGGCAACTCTCAACCCAGTCAGGATGATCCTCAAAATTAACCATCGCACAGTGCAAGCAGGGTGAGCTTGCTTTTAAGAGCTTGCTGTCTCGAGAAACGAGTAGTACAACACCCAGCTGACAATCTCATTTGTGCTGAAAATGTCTTCCTTAGGGTAAGTAGGTTGACCTGAAGTTGAGACAGTCTACACACAGCACTGCCTGTGGCCTGTGGAGAAGTGTAGTTTACAGCCAGGCTGTCCACAGTAGCCTGTGGGGTTGTGGACAACTGAGAGTCCATGTACAGAGGTGAATCCCTCACTGTACTGCTCACTGTTCTCTCCACATGGACTCTGCTCTTCAAATCTCCTTCAGACATGCGTACTGAGAGAGCTGAGAGGGGACAAGGTGAGCAGGACTACAAGAATGAGCTACCATGGAGTGAAGCAGAATTTGTGTTACATAACCATCACCAGCCCCCGAGGATACGCACAGCTGGGAACTACTACCCTGGCTGAGAGTCACAGGGAGCTATAAGGTGCCCCCATGTACCCAGGGATCCAGTTCAAAGGCCTCAGCTGCTAAAATGTTCAAGGGGCTCTACTATGGCCCAGAAATGCACACTTCTGCTCAGACCTTGACCTCAGGGACATCCAGTGTTTTGGGTTTTTGAGTACCTACAGAAACAGAAACCCTCCTTGACCCCTTTGCCTTCCTGTCCTAACTTGCAGAGGACATGCTTGGAGCAAGGAGAGGTGAGGATGTGACCAGGAAGCAGAAGTGACAAGTGGGACAGGACCACAGGGCATTTGGCTCAGCACTCGGGCTGCTTACAAAGGTCAGCTCTAACCCCTCTTTGTCTAAGATACAAAGAACTTCTCTCCAGAAGCTGATGATGTCAGGTTGTCTCAGGTTGTTTGTTCTTCAGAGTGGGAGGGGCTCCCATGCTTCCTCTTCTATGCAAGTGGGAAGGGGATCGACAGGTGATAGGTTCTTGCCTGAAGGTATTTGGAGCTCCTGGAGGCAGGGTTGTGTGTGGGTGTGGCTGAGCTCAGGGCTATGATGGTTTATAAGCAAGAGGATCCGCTCTGAGAAGAGCATTTACACTCTCCACCATGAAGGGGACACTTCTGCTGGCCTTGCTGGTGATTGGAGAGCTGGGCTTCCAGACAAGTGAGAGCGGGACCCTCACTCACCCCATCTCAGTCCCATGTAGATCTCTAAGTGGGGCCCTGAGATAGATCTAAGGGTTCTCGGGAGGCCACCGGCAAGGAGCTTTAGAAGACAGTTGATGCTTTCTGCTCAGGGTGACAACAGTTGGGTGGGTAGGACAGGGAGACAGAGGTGATCTAGTGATGGTACTCGTGATGAAGGTAGATGCACAGTTGAAGCAGAGGCAAGTGTGTGGCTTTCATGAAGGTCAGATATGCAGGCCTGTCCACTCATGTGAAGTGGCTGTCTCATAGAAGCTGTGTTGTATCTGGGAGGCTGCTGCCTTTGGGAGGGCAAGACTGTGGGAAAGGTTAGTTAAGGCATTTGTAGATGTGGCAAGAAGCCTCTGTGGTCTTTTAACCATGGTTTTCTGTCTGTGTTTGCAGCGGAAGCATGCCTTCCTTTCTTTGAGAGCTATGGTGCAGTAGTCTCTCCGAGTAGAATACTACTTCACACCCAGCTCTCAAGGTTTGATGCTAGTGCCGCGGAAAGGGTGGCCTTGGAAAAACTCCAGGACTGCTATGGCGAGGGAAGAATTGAAAACACATTGCTGAATCCCAGAACTTTGGTAACGTCCTTCCTAACCCCACTCACCCACGCAGGAAATAGTGGGAAGCTGTGTGCAAACAATCAATGTGCCCATTAATATGTGTCAGGTGACCAGCAACTGAAAACTAAAACCCATGCCCACCGGAGCACATGTCAATGCAGCATTCGGGTACACAGCCAGTCTGCTCCATGCACAGTCTTGGAGTTCACTCTCACATGCTAGGTAAACATGGGGTTTTCACCCATAGTCTGGCTTCTCAACAAGTATGCTACTCCCAGGTCTACACTAAGATGACAGAGACTTCTGTCTACTGGCCAGTGTCTTCTTTGGAACCTGCCTTGACTCTACTCTCCTGCCTCAGATTGAGCCTCCACTTCCACTGGCATCATCTGAGCTACAGCCAGAACCTCCCTCAATGGCTTAAATGCCACCCCCCCCAGAGAGTGCCTGCAGCTGTTCGCCACAGCTGTCTCCTATTGTCTCTGGTTTCAAGCATAAGTGGATTATAGACGTATTTTATGCAGAGTGCAGTTTTCACCCTATTTCCCAAAGTACTTTTAGTTTGAGTGTCAGGTCTTCCAAAACCACAGCGCTATCCAAAAAGGAATTTCTAACACACTAACGTGGGGGATGTATTTTTAACATGGCCATGCAGCCAATATACCTGGAGACATGTGCTCAGGTATGGGAGACATCACCAAACTCATACTCAGCTATCTTGTCCCTCTCTAGACCTAGTCCCTATTATGCCTTCCAGAACCTTCTCCTCTTTCCCCCTGACTGACTATGGCAGCTTTTAGGCTTCCTCCTGAAGGCTGTTGGTGGGCTCCAGTTCCCTTGGGCAGAGTCTGTTGCTGAATACTGACTCACTGCAGGAGATTCTCTTTCCTGTGGATGAGAAGTGGTTGGGTGCCTGGGGAGCCCTGCTGAGGTCCTGCACCTTGCCTGTAGCCACCTCATTCTCTGTCTGTCTTTTTCTTTTCCAGGAACCCATTCTCTTCAGTAAGGAATGTTTGGCATACTATACTAAGGATACCATATCTAAAGCAAAGAACCTGTTTGACAAGTTATCACAGGTTAAGGAGTTAATTGGTGCAGTTTTTTAGGTAACACATCTTTGCAACATGTCTGATCCAAGGAGCTATCTTGCTGACCTGTCCTTTCTCTCCTGAAGTTGGATTCCTGACACCTGTGCCCTCATCCTTCAGTCTTTTAGGCTGAGTCTAATAAATGCTTGCAGCTCTGTTCTGTGTCCCATCTCTGTGCTAAATGGGAATCTTGTGAAGTCTTCAGAGGATCCAGGAGACAGTGAGAGAAATGGCTTGTGTGGTCACTCAGAGCAGGCGACTTCCCCTGACTAGCCAGGTGATCATGGGAGAGCCATCGCACCCTTCTCTTTTTGTTGCTATGTAGACCAGGCTGGCCTGGAACTCACAGAGATCTATGTGTCTCTTCCTCCAGAGTGCTGGGATTATAGGTGGGAGCTCCCACACTCAGTTTACCACAGTTGTATGAGACTGGGGTTGTCTGAGGGCAAATAGCATATAAGCAGCCACAGACTTCACCATGCTGGCAGGACAGAAAGGAGGTGCACACACACTCACCTCATGTGTTGGCTCCGGGCTTTATCACAAGACTGTGGGCTCCTCATGTCCAGTTATATCAGTGTAGTAACCTAGAGAGGAATGACATGGGTGTTCTCAGATTCTCTTGGTTTGCTAGTGAGAGATACCACTTGTCACACCCTGGTCAACATAGCAAATTCTGGACAGCCAGGTCTATATAGAGAGATCCTGCCTCAAAAACAAAACCAAGGGACTGGAGAGATGGCTCAGCAGTTAAGAGATGGCTGCTTTTCCAGAGGTTCCGAGATCAATTCCCAGTGACCACATGGTGGTTCACAACTATGTGTGATGCCCTCTTCTGGTGTGTCTGAAGGCAGCGACAGTGTACACATATTCATGAAATAAATAGAGACCTTTAAAAGAAACCCAAAACTTAATAATAAACAAAACACTTTAATGCAGAAGGAGATAGGAGTTGATGCCCAAGGAAAGGAAAAAGAAGGCTCAATGGGTAGAGTGCTCCTGTGTGTTACTGGGGACCTGAGTTCGACTCCTAGAACCCATGTAAAGTCAGACTTGGTAGCATGTGTCTGTAGTACCAGTGCTCCTGTTGAGCGATGAATGAAGACAGGTGAATTCCCAGAAGTTCATAGACCAGCTAGCCTGACAATCCACAAAGTCAAACTGCCAGAGACCTGTCCTAAACCATGGGTGAGGACTGTCCTCTGATCATGCACACACTGTGGTATGTGCATGCCTGCTCTCCCTCATACACTCAAACACACAACAGGAGCCACACAGCTAAAAGGGAGAGAAATGGCAAGCAGTCTAATGAAAAATGATGAACCCCATTAGTTATAATGGACATACAGCATAATAGCACAAGTCTTATTCTGTATAATAGTAGCAAAGATTGAGAAGTTGAACAGAGCAAGTGCTGGTGAGCAAGCTGAGGGACTGAACGTCATACAAACAGGAAACATTGCTCAGCGTGTAAGGTTGGCAAGCATGGAGCCTTTCATCTGTTTCCTGATGTGCTATGAATACACCTAGGGCTTCCTAAGGAAGGCTGGCTGGTCCTTGGGAAGAACAAATGACCTCTCCAGGGACAAAGCTCTCACAGACAAATCAATGACTTGTGAGTCTAGTACGGCTGTCCTCTGAGAGGCTCCACTCAGCATCTGACTTGGACAGATGCAGACACCCACAGCCAAACAGTGGATGCTGCTTGGGTGCTCCTATAGAATAGGGGGAAGAAGTGCCGGCCCCAAAGTGAATAGGAACTCTACAGTAAGACCAACAGAGTCAACTAACCTGGACCCCTGGGGCTCTCAGAGACTGAACCACCAACCAAAGAGCACATAGACTGGACCTAAGCCTCCCTGCACATATGGAGCAGATGTGCAGCTTGGTCTTTATGTGCATCTGGAATAAATGGAGTGATGGCTATCCTGAAAGCTGTTGCCTGTCTGAGGGATATGTTCTTGTAGCATGGCTGCCTTGTCTGGCCTCAGTGGGAGAAGATGCGCCTAGACTCACAGTGACTTGATGTACCCAGGGGGATACCCAGAGGGGGTGCCCCACCTGTTCAGACAAGAAGGGGAGGGAGGATGAAAAGGATTGTGGGAGGGGGCAGTGAGCAGGAAGTAAAGTGAATAAATAATAAATGAGTGAATTAATTAATAAAACAAACAAAATAGAACAACAACCAATAACAAACAAACAAAAAAGAGGCTACCCTTAGGGTGGAGGGAGAGCAATCGCACCTGTGAGGTTTCTCTCCAATATGTGTTCTATGGTGCTGAACAAGTGTTAATTTAAAGCTAAATAGTTTTCTGTACTCACTGCCTTTGTAAGGCCGTTCTCCAGTGTGAACTCTCTAATGGAGATTAAGGGTGGGTCTTTGGCTAAAACATTTTCCACAATGAATGGATTCATGTGTAGTGAAAATTATCAAAAATCCCATGCCTGAACCCTGCCTAGATCATTGAGTTGTCATTGTGTTGAGCTGAAAGACACATGGCCTTTATATTTACAATAGGCCTTAAGCAATAGCTGAGCAGCTGCCTACCCTCCACACTGCTAGAATCTACTTTCCTACTGATAACCCTAGGTTATTACTTACTATTTACTTATGTTCCATATGGGCAGCTCTTAACTCCAATTGGGCAGCTCTCAAGGCCACATTTTTATGGCTCAGCTAACCCATGGCAGCTTCTCCTTTCTCCTCTCCTATACACTCTTCTTCCTCATGGTCCCAAACATGGAAAAGCTCAACCCCCACCTATGCCACTTAAGCCCAGCTATTAGCTGTTGGCATCTTTATTTGCCAATTACAATTAGCCAGGGGGGCATGGTCACTCAGAGTCTTACATGCAGACTCTCTTGTCTTTGGGGAAACCAGTCTTGGGGGGCCCAAATTAGCATTAGAATACCAGCAGCAGCAGGTCAACCAACTACATTCATGTGGCTTTTCAGCAGAGTGAGCTCTTTGATGTGAATCAAGGCCAGAACCTTAGCTGAAGAACTTGCCCAATATGGTCCACCAATATGGTATTTCTCCTGTGGGGGATTCTCTGATGCCAAACAAGGGTGTTTATATAGCTAAAGATTTCTCATGTTTCCCACACTTATAAAGTTTGGACCCAGTATGAATTTTCCTATGTGGCAGAAGGCTGTAGCTTTGTGGAAAGGATTTCCCACATTTATTGAATTCGTAAAGACTTCCTGTGCTGTGGTTTTATGACACTGGACAAGTCTGTTCTTCCTGCTAAAGGCTTCTCCACGGTCAGTACAATCATGACATCTTTTCTCAGTATGAGCTCGCTGATGCTGAGTAAGTCTGTGTTTGAAGCTGAAGGCTTTCCCACATCTGCTGCATTTATAATGCTCGGAGGTGGTGTGAACTCTGTGGTGTTCTGCAAGGTCAGAACAAGGTCAAAGCATCCCCACAGTCCCTATGTCTACAGTCGCTTGCTCTACTCTGGTGAACAATAAATCCAGAGCTTTGGCTGAGGAGCTCACCACACTTGGTGAACTTGTAAGGCCTTTCTCCAGTGTGAGCACTCTTATGTCTGACAAGATGGGATCTTCTGAGGAATGTTTCCCCACTCTCACTGTACCTCTACGGCCATTCTCCAGGATGGATGATCTGGTGCTAGAGAAGTCTATTTTTGTGGCCAAAAGATTCCCTATATCTGCTGCACCTGTAACGCCTGTCTCCACTGTGAAAGGTAAGCTTTGGCGCAGGTGAACCATGCCACCAGCAGAAGAACTGGTAAGGTTGAAGCAGGTTCAACCCCCGCCCCCAGCCCTGGCAATCTCAGAATTGAGAACAGTAGGCATGGAACCAGCTCCCTGTCAAGATCTGCCTGTTCTGGAACTCATAACTATGGCACCCCAGTGAGAAGCCCATGACAATCTGTCACGTAGCTTAAAAACCTGGAGTTTTCCATCCTATTGAGGTCTCTAGGTAGACCCCAAGTATTTAGCTAATGGGCTTTCCTTTATGGGCATTTTTTTCCCACAAAAGGTATTTAATCTCTGGTTCACCCACAGTAAAACATATGTTTTCACATTCACCATAAAATAAAGCAGTTTGGACAAGCAAGGACTGTCTCCTTCATCAAGAAACACTGTAGTGGGGAGGCCTTCCTTGTAAAGAACTGTGCCTAAATCTAAATTATTCCTCCTAATTCAGCAGGAAGCAAGTATGTGAAGATTATTTTCCCTGTCCCTAACTTTGGGTGCGTGCTTTTAGTAATTTTATGAATTATAGATATGCTGTCATTTTATGGGATATTTTGCAAATAATTATGGTCTTGGACAGGTGTTGTAGTAATTATTTAAAAAAATGGCCACTGGTCAAGCTGACTGTCTAGGCTGCAGTGGCTCTGCCACCATGTTGCATGGCCAGAGGCCACGTGCGCACCACAGCTAGAAATGGCCAGCCAGAAACACCAGCCCTGCCACCTACAAGACGTCAGCATAGGAGATGGCTCTGCCAATCTTCCATGCTGTCTCTGCAAGAGTGGGCTGAGCCCAGATCATCCTGCCAACCACGTGAGCCCAGTAAGAAGATGAGACTCTAATGCTTAAATTATCCAAAGGCTTATATATTTAATAATGATCAATAACAAGATGCCCTTACAATCAGAGGTGTAACCCAATACCCAACCTAGATATACCAACTACCTTTGACTGCTACAGACAAGCAAACATCAGCTTCCATGTTCCCCTCTCTCTCTTCTCCTCCTCCTCTTCCTCTCTTTACTCCTCCCACCTTAGCTCCTCCTTCAGACAGGGTAGAATCAAAATAGAGTGATTAGACTCAAAGACTCCTATGTTTCCTTTCCTCTTCTTCATTCTTTTTTCTTAGGTAGAGGGAAGAAGGTAGAAAAGAAAGAAGGGGGATATATTAATACTATAGAAATTAGACAAATAGGGCTGGATTTTTAAATCTACTCTTAAACCAAAGCATTTTATAGCCATAATCTTTTATTGGTAGAGATGTTTATATTTTGATCAAGAATTAAAGTTGTATTTTCATACATTGATACAAAATTTTGGATATCAATACAGGTTTAAGGTTTTCATTGGTATAAATCTTTGTATATTAATACAAAATTTACAATTAATTTTGTTACTCTTATATAGGAATTATGCTTGTGCAACTCATTTAAAAAACCAAGGCTTAGGACCAGTCCTTTTAATAGCTGGTATTAAGAGCTGTATAGAGTAATGAAGTAAGGCAAGTCAGTAGTCAGATAGTCAAACTCATAGACATATTAGATTCTAGTTTAGTTAATTAAATAAAATGTTTTTGAGGCTATTCAAATAACAAATAGCTAAAAAAATCAATGTTTGACAATTAATTTATGCTATATATAGATAGATGATCTTCAAAAGTATCAGAGATCCACAGAATTTAATATTATTTCATTATTAAATATCTTCTGAGTATGAAACATGTCTGCTTCTGAGGTATGCCATTCCACTTCAAAGAAGGTGATGAGCATAAATACCTCCATATAGAGTTGCTTTGATTGTGGTAAGCTAGCCACTGAGCAAGAAATGCCCTAATTTTGTCTGAAGACAGAATGCTGTCTAAAAAGGACAAACTGACACAAGACAGTCGGCTGCTAAGCTTTGCCAAGACAGGGTAAGATAGTCCTTCACAATTCCTGCTTTGCTTAAGGTCTGTCAAATGTTCTGGGCCAGAAGGCTGAAGGGTTATAAGGAATGTTGAAGACTATCCAGAAGTCAGCTGTCTCTGCAAATTGTTTAAAATTTGGAGGTATATTCCTGAACTTTCTGCATATTCAAATATTTATTTCTTCTCAAATCTAGGATGGGGTAGAAGACTAGTTGTAGTCTTACAATCAAACCTAAGTTGTTTGGCATTAAAGCAGGTGTTCTAGATTTTAAAGGTCATTTTCAGATGGTAATACAAGTTAAAATGCAAGGTAATTGAGGTACAAAATTGGAAACTCATTAGGTTAGCATAGATGATAAAATACTTTGTCTAAGTTGCCAAATGTAATGGACTGGACATTTTAAGTGTATATCATATGTTATGATTTGCATAATTGTCACAATTTTATTAAATTCATATCTGAGAGAAAAGGAGCCATTTATTGGGCTAAAAAAGGGAAATAGTTGAGTTTTGGTCTTGCTGTCTATTGCAATGCTACGTGCAGGCCTCCAAGACTTGGAATCTGCATGTAGACTTGTGATTCTGCCCCCATGTTATTTCTGATTGGTAAATAAAGATGCCAACAGCTAATAGCTAAGCATAAGAGACATAGGTGGCATTTATGTTTCCTGGGCTTTGGGTTGGAAGAGGACCATGGGGAGAAGAAGAAGGTGCAGGAAGAAGAAGGAGAAGCTGCCACACTCAAGTTTTGGGTTTGGTTTCAGGTTTTCCCTAATGTTTGTGTCTTTTATTTGAGTAGGAAACTCAAATCTGGTGCCCTTTGAGAGTGCACTGTATAATGTCTTAGCTGACTGATCATCTTAAACCCAATTAAGAAAAAATGTCTGTTTTGATTTGTAACAATGCAAAAATAAATTTCTCATATTTTTGAAAATTATAGGGCAAAAAGCAATCTGAAAAGAAGTCCTGAGAGGATCTTTGTGGAGAGCTTTTGGGCCCACTTCTAGAAACCTGGCAGGAATTTGACACTGAGCTAGGACACAGAAGTAAGCTCAGGCAGGAATCTGATTTCGGGCTAGAACAAAGAAGTAGGCTTCAGGCAAGAATTTGACTTTGGACTAGAACAGGAAAGTAGGCTCAGATATCTTGACCATTCTGATTAGCCCCTAGAAACAGGGATCCTGGGACTTTGCTTATTTCCTTTCTTGTTCCTTAACCTAAAACTGACCTTATTATTTGCATGTAATTAAAATGGTATAAAAGCAAACTGGGAAAAAATGAATCCACTTCAGCCTCAGAAATGGCTTAATCCTCCCTGCCTCCCTGGAGAACATGTTGACTGACTGAGCTGGTTTAGTCAGATGGTACCTCAGCATTGGAGCTCCAGTTAGCAGGATACAGTGAAGGACACTGCAAGAATAGGAAGCATGTGCAAAGAAAAGTAAAAGAAGATTTGGGCAACAATGAATAAACCTTGTAAAAAGGGACAAGGTAATGGTAAAATGTTTGTTTGTGTGTGTGTGTGTGTGTGTGTGTGTGTGTGTGTGTGTCTAGAGTTATGCTTAAATCTAGAGAAGTGAAAGTAATTCTCATAGATGCTTTTAGTCTTTGGACCCTGGCTAGAGATAGTTTACATGCTAGACATGAGAGAGAATGGGTTTGAGAACAGCAGTCTTTCCTTACTATCTGGGGATGCTTTGGTGAAAGAGAAGGAAAATTAATATAAGCTGTTCTAGAGCTGTCCTAGGGACAGGAGGAGGTTAGGAGAGGTTCTGCTTCCTCTCTGGCTCCTACTGGAGGAATCCTTAGTTCTGGTCCTGGGTCTTTTAGGTAGGATATCTGGATCCTTTTGGTGGCATTATCTAGTTCTTTTCCCTGTCTGTCTATTGTCTGTCCTTGGTGTAGCAATCTGTCCATGTCTGTCAGTTTATGTCTGCATTTTCATTTTGTTGCTTGAATGTTGTTCTGTGTTTCATGTTCAAAAGAAAAAAAATGGTTAAAAATTTATCTTCTGGTTGTTCACCACTTGATTTTATTTTAACTTGTTTGTTTGTTTCTTTTTTTTTTTGCTCTCACACTTTGTTTGGTGACAGTTTCCAAGGTATATGTGGCATAAGATGGAAAACCATCTACCACCCACGAGATGGCCATGTGCAAGGTTTTGATGAGCTAAGTCATGCTCAGACTGGAGTGTGACCTCTAGGGAACACAAGTGATTGGAGTTACACAGCGGGTTCTCAGGGTTCACCAAGGCTGGGGGAGATTTGTCTAGAAGTTGACTCAAATGCAGAAGTTTGCCATCAGAGATTAGAGGTGGTCTTCTTTACTGAATCTTGAGGTTGAATTTATAAAAGGCCAAATCCATCCCAGGAGAGTGGTGTAAACAGGTCTTTGCAATATGGCCCATGCCTACAGGTCGGGGAACAGGGTGGGAGAGGTAGTTGCCTCAGGCATAGTGTCACCTCTGCTGCCCATTTGGCAGTACTGCACACCTCAACCTCTCCCTGGCTGGTCTGAAGGGCATCTCTTTACCAAGGGGGCTGATACAGGAACAACTACAGAGTTGAATAAACCCATAAAAGGTTTCCTGAAGGACTGCTGGAAGTTTCTTTGGTCATTAAGAGGGTTTTCTCCCATCTCTGGAATTGCCTCTCATCTTCCTAACAGCATGGAGACATCAACACTGATGATAGTGCCAGGAGGATGAATGTCCTGGCTGAGTGCATCGTCAGTCCCTCCACCAACGACACCCCCATCCCCCAGCCAGTGTTTCTGTCTGTGAGACATCAGGCCAAGACATAGGAAAATAACCTTATCTGAACCTTGATACCAGACTGCTGGTGGAAGAGAAAATCATGTCATGTGGGTCTCTGTATCTGGAGCTCCATGAAGATTCCTGTGATTTTTTGGGGGGTTGGAGGGAGTGGGGTATGGTGCCTGCAGCAGATGTAGTATCTTCTTCTCCACTCCTTACATCTGATTTCATCACACAAGTGTCCAAGGTCTTCTGTCTAGTGAACAAACATGGAACATGCTGCTGAGAATCTGTCATGGGTTCATACGCGGGATTGCCTGCTATCCAAAATGCCTTGTTTGAGATCCACTGGTACAACAACATCAGATTCAAGCATAGCAGTCAGATGGAAGGGTGACAGCTGGAAAGAAGCCAGCTCAGAGGTGTACTGGTCACAGAGGGGAAGCTCAGCCACATCTGCCTGGTGCACCACACCTGCCTCCTGATAAGGGAGAAGGGAAACAATCTTGCTAGTCCCCGTGGAAGTCATGGCATAACAATTGTTTTCTCCACTGATCATTGAGTGACTCCGGGTGATGTACTCTTGATGGCACTTAACAGAAGGTGACCCTGGGTCATTTTATTACTTTATCCCTGAACTTGTTAGAGATGAGAATAGCACCCATTCCATAATTAGGTTTAAGTGTATCAATACAAGGAAAACACTTTAGTTGGGACCCTCCATGTGTCAACAATTGGTAGCTACTATTAAAATATTGTCACCCAAGGAGGTGGAATGTTTAACACAGAAAATAGGAGGCTTTAGCAATTCATACTGGTCCTCAGTAACTGCAGGTGACTATTTCAAGCCAACTTGATGGATGCAAAACTGATCAAGAAATAGAGCTTGAAGAACAGGACAATAAAATTTAATCTTGCAACTTGATAGACTTGGAGGCGTTCCGGTCAATGTAGAAGACCTTGCCGGCTTCAGAGTTAAAGCCCAGGCCAGCCCTGTGGCTGTACTTCCAGCTCATGGCCCGGTCATAGTCCTGCTGCAGACTCTGCTGGAGCATTTCTGAAGACTTCTTGTCTAGGGCCATGTTGGACCTGACAGTCATGCTGGGAGGGCAACTGAATGACGGGGACAGATGCTTAAAGCCACCCATAAGCTTCAGGAATTTTAGCTTCTGTTCTTCATTTTCGAAGCTGGCAGTGTCCCACTGGCCAAACTGGGTTCCCGTCCACTTTTTGGGTTTAGCCTCCATCTTGCCTGACTCACGATCAATCTCTTCTTGCAAGGCCTTCCGTCTCACCTGATCTATGCAGGTCTCATTCATGCTGCCTTTTTTTTTTCCAGTACCACCTCCAAGTTTGTGTCTGACTCCTCTTTTTCCTCCTGTCAGGGGTCTTCCTTTACTCCGGTCTCTTTCCTCTTCTTTTTCTTCCTTTTCATAGCCAGCCCTTCACCAACTGGCTGTTCCACCTTTTTCTTGGACTTTATTTTCTTCTTCCCAGGGGCCTTCAGGCCGTCTATTGGGATGAACTCCAAAGCTTCACTTTTGACAGACTTCTTACTCCCTTTCTTCAGGCTGTTTTCCATGGAGATCCTGGAGTTGCCCAGGAGGATGTCTCCCTCCTGGTGGGTCTTGTTCTTCTTTTTCTTCATGCTGTGATCTCTGGGGCTGCCCTGCTTCCTTTTCTGCCCCAAGGCTGCCTGCTCCTCAGCCTCTGTCCCCTCTAAGCATGATCAAACAGCATCCCCAGCCTCATAGAGCCAAGAGTCCTGGGGAGGAAAGGCTTCCATGTCAGGAACCTTTTTTTCTTTCCTGTGTTTTTTGGACTTCCTACCAGCTTTGCTTACCTCCTTGGCATGCTTGGGGTCTGGGGAAGTCTTCAGTCTGAGCCTTTGGAGGCAGCCTTTGATAAGGACTTCCGCCTCTTCTTTTTCTTCTCTCTGATGAGTCCTTCTGCTGACTGCTCAAGGACCTTCCTTCTAGGGCTAGGTGACTTTTTCTGTCTTGCCTGTGTAGGCTCAGTCCCCAGGTACTCCTCCAAGTAAGTGCCACAGGACTTTTTTATTTTTTCTTCTTTCTCTTGCCCAGTGACATCTCGGGGACCTTCATTTCACCCACATTGATAGAAGGGGATGTGGCCCTTGGAGGAGAAACAACTATAAAATAATCATTACTGTTTAAGACTGAGTACTGAGTCTCTGGTTCTGAGACATTTGTAATCACCTTCCTCTTCCTCCTCCTCCTCCTCCTCCTCCTCCTCCTCCTCCTCCTCCTCCTCCTCCTCCTCCTCCTTCTTCTTCTTCTCTGAGAGACGTGGGCCCAGGTCTGCTTTCTGAGTCTTGCTGACCATTACTGGTCTACTAGCAGGCCAAGCATCCCCACGTCTAACTTGTTTCTAAAAAAAAAAAAAGCAGTCTCAATTGGCCTTTGGAATCCTGCACCTGTAACTAGGAGTCTAGAAGAGCTGGAGAAGCCCTGCTAGGAGCTGATTGTCTGTAAAAGCCACTCTTAAAGGCCCCATCTTAAGCTTACCACAGAAGAATATAAACCTCTGATTTTTCAAGGGGTTATCAGTCCTAATTCTTCTCAACAATTAACTGATGAGGGACAATTAGCTTTGCAGAAAGTAGAGGAAGTTATTAGTCAACAAACAGATACATTGTATCGACTATGATCAATTTTATTGCAGCATCTCAGCTTCTATGGTAATGGAGCTGATGGTTGTTTCTTCTAGAAAACCCTCTGTGACTGTGCTTATTTGGTTCATCAGGTGACCAGGTACTCCTCTCTTGAAATTACAGCTAGAAAAAGTATGAAAAATTTGTCTGGTCTAGATATATAAGATGTGTGTAGCCATTTTTTTTTTGACTGGTTTAAAAAGTATAAATATGTTCTGCATGTCTTAGCTGTAAATTATTGGTTCATAAGTTATTGGGTATGATTAAAAATTTCTAACATTGGTAACAGAAAGTTGACTTAAAGCTGGTAATGTTGGACTATAAAATCCAAAACCAGGGGACGTGCTCCCCCAGAAACTCACACGGATGGGATTCGTTGTAACAACATGAGGTTTAATGATACTGGTGTACCAGGGATCCCCTGCATTGTAGGCAAGAGAACCCCGAGTTGAGGTTAAGAGCAGTTTTTATACAGTTTAAGGGGTGTATTACAGAAAGTGACTAGGCACAATATGATTGGCAGAACAGTGTGACTTTTAAACTGATTGGTCTTTGGGGAATGAGGTAGCAAGGACCTCCTTTGTCTGTGTCAAGGATTGGACCTTCCTGTGGAATGTGTCTATGTGCTCTGGGCAATCCCCACATGCAGGTGTGTTCTCTTCCCTGTGGTCTGAGAAACGTTAATCCTTTCTTCCTTTGAATGTTAATCCAGCAGGGTAATCCAGTAGGTGTCCTTGGACTAAGGAATGTGCTCCTCCCAGGATATTTCCTGGGGCAGTTAATTTTTAAGTTTAACCAAATTCTTAACAGTAACTCAGGGTTGGAGTCATTCAGAACAACATGTGCCATGAGACAACCCAGAGAAACAAGTCTCTAAGATAGCTCTTGTAGGACTTTCGGGTCTCAGTATAAATTTAAGATGAAAAGAATCCCACTGTCCCAGGACATATCCTGGGAGGGGCACATTCCTTAGTCAGAGGACACTTGCTGGATTAACATTCAGAAGAGGAAGGAAGAGGCTGATTAACATTCCTCAGACCACAGTGAAGAGAACCCACCTGCGGGTGGGGAAGGCCCAGAGCACAGAGACACATTCCAGGATGGGAGGTGGTCAGGAAGAAAGTAATGTGAAAATCTGAGTCATCTATAGAGTGGACCTGAGCAGGTCAGCCTTTGTGGCCCTTTGCGGTTGCCCTCGTGTACGCTGTATAAGAAGCACTCCCAGCTTTTTTTGGGGGTTCTCTTGCCTGCAATACAAGGGAGCCCTGGTGCATCAGTATCATTAAACCTCATGTTGTTACAGCGAATCCCGTCTGTGTGAGTTTCTGGGGGAGTGTGTCCCCTGGTTTTGGGTTTTACAGTCCAACATTTTGGAGGTTCCACTGAGATACACTCTTTCAGAACCCCACAACTCAGGGATTGGAGGTTTTCACTTGAGCAGGTGTGTCTTCTGTTTTGTGTTTTGTGTCTATGAAATGTCTGTGCCCATGGCAGGGGCAACTCTCTGTGTCTGTGAAGTATCTGTGTGCCCCTGGCAGGGGTGACCATCTGTGTAGCCTGGTTTCTGTGCTCGTGGCAGGAGCAAGAACTGGGAAAGCCATGGAGAGCAGGACCCTGAGATAGGATCAGGTTATGAATTCTGAGAGGGAGTTTGTGGGTAGTGGAAGCAGTGGGACAGATGTGTTGGCACACTGCAGGCCACAGTTTTCTGGGGGGTGCCCTGGAGTTCTTTTGTATGGGAGATAGGGTCAGGAATGACCCTTCTCCATTTGAAGTTATTCTATGGCCACCGCCACCTGGGGTTGTGGTCTTGTGGCAGTATGTCTGTGTCTAATTCTGTTTGTGTGCCCTTCCCCCAGGCCTACTTGGTGTTGATTTTAGAGAAAATAGATTGCTTACATCATTAAAAATTGGTTTTGTTTCTCAAAATTATGGTTATACTCTAATGTTACAAAAGAGGCATAAAAACATAGTTAAATTGCCAATATTCCATTGGCTACAGTTGGCAGTTCAATCGTGAGTTTGAGATTTTTTGATTTGCCCATGTTTATAGAGAAAAGATACAACACATATCTTTTAAAGTTTAAATTTAAAGTTAAAAAAAATTTTTTTTTACAGTACAGTTCAGGCCTACAAAAAAGGCCAGGCCTCAGAAAACAGGCCAGAGATTAAGAACATTTAAATTTAAGTTAAGACAACGCAGACTGAGCTTTGCAGCTCAGGTGCTAAGCTAAGTCTCCTTTGTCCTGGGTCTTCAGGACCAGATCCTAAAAATGACTGTGGAATTTGTCTTTTGCCTTACTTGTTTCTTGCAGGGGAGAAAGAGTAAATCTAAGACCCAAAGATGTTAACAATCTGTGGGCCGAGAGTTATGATTATGCTAGAGACATGATAATTATGCCTACTTCCCTCCATGAGTTATAACTGTACCTGCTGACAAAAAATTGTTCAATTTGTTTTGATTTCTTTGTGTCCACTTCCTTCCAAAGTTGTTAAAAATGAGATGCTTTTGGTTCCTCTTATGTATGTAACAATTATTAGAGGATGAGATTGCCTTCGGCTTGGCCTTTATCCGATATTCTCACTCATTTAAAAAAGATTGGTTATTAAATTGATCCAGAAGAAGGTTCAGACTTAAGATTTATGAAGCTGATGGGACATTGCAGTCTGCCTTGCCTACTCCAGCTGCCATTCCAGTAAATACATATAGAATTATTATAGATATAAAAGATGTTTTTATACCATTCCTTTACTTTTCTGGTAAAGATGGGAAGTTGACATTCGATAAATTTATTCGTAATTTTTAAGAGCCCATGAAGTGATAAGTGATATCATTAGAAATGTTTGCCTCAAAGAATGGTTAATTGCTTTAATATATATATATATATATATATATATATATATATATGAATATTGTTGTTACTTTGATACTAAAAATTAAGAGTTTAAATCTTTTAGTGTATATTATTCATTGTGTGATACTTTATTAGTGGATTTCTCTAAAGGAATTTTTCTACAAGCCTTTGCTCCAATATAGTGAGCTTTAAAATTTAGAGTACTCATTGCTCCAAAAAGAGCAACAAAGACAGTATCTTTTCAATATTTGAGACCTCAGTTATATTCTAAACAGATTGTGACACAGAAAATTCTAATAATAGTTGGGGCTAAAGAGATGGCTCAGCCGTTAAAGACTAGACTTATAATTAAAAATATAAAAATTGAATTCCCAACAACCACATGGTGACTCACAACCATTTGTGGTGGGATCTAGCGCCCTCTTCTGGCTTGTAGGTATATATACAAAAAGTAGTTTGCTTTTAATTTTGATTCACATCTAATGATTTTTAAAAGTTGTTAAGACATATTAATTGGCTAAAACCTCATCTTAAGCTTACCACAGGAAAATTTAAACCTCTGTTTTATATTCTCAAGGGGATACAAGTTCTAATTCCCCTTGACAATTAACTAAATAAAGAGAGATAACTTTATTGAAAGTAAACTGTTCGTTATCAAGAGATAAATTATATAGACTATATAAATTGTTGGCTGTTTGTGTTATTACTACTCATATGCCCACAACAGCCCTTTGACAAAAAGAAACCATTGATGTAGATTTATCTTTCTTCATTTACAAATAAAGTTTAAAATCCTATTAGAAAATTATAATTGTGTTAATACAAGATTATATGATAAAATCCTAAAAACATTTTAGATAAAAGGTTTATTCCTTATTCCAATTAAATATATATATATATAACAATTAAATTGGTTATTGAAAAATAATGATATTTGGCCTATTACATGACAAATATTTTAGACAAATTTGATAATCATTTGTTACAGTTTTTTCTATACATGCTTTTATATTTCCTAAAAATTTACTATACATGCAGCCCATAGAAAAGATGTTTACTGTATTTACTATATTTACAGATGACTCATCTATTGAGAAGACAATATATGTAATTAAATCACATGTTTATTTTCTTGAGTTTCCCCTGCTTCAACACAATTAAAATATGTGTTGTAGCCACTGTTTAAAATGCTAAAAAATCAAGCTTTCAATTTATATACTCATAGCCAGTATATGGCTCATGATTTATAATTGCTTAAAATTGTTCCGTTTTTAGATATAACTAATTCTCAAATTTTATTTATAAAAATACAGGTTAATTTACGAAACATATACTGTTTCTTAACTGTATAAGACATTTAAAAGCTCATTGGATTGTCTAAACCCCAAGACAATGCCAGAGCAGATTTATATACTAGACATATTCTAGGCCCTTCAAAAATAATTGGCCATACAATCTTATTCTTTACAATATCAAAATAATAATAGCTTAAGACAATAATTTGTCACTTCTAGAATGTGTACAAGTTAAATTATAAAAACTTGTTCTCAATATCTTCAATTTTTTCATAATGGTGTTAAGACTTGAGGACATATACGTAATCAATTTTGACAAATAGATGTTACTCATTTTTGATTTAAAAAAATTAAAATATATACATGTGACTTGATGCCTTTTAGGCTTTTTAGTTGCAACTACTTTAACAAGAAAAGCAACTAAATATAATTAGTTATTGCCTATATTATTTTCCTATACTTGGTGTTCCATATCAGACTAAGATAGATAATAGAACTGCCTATTACAGTTATTTGGCTACAGTCAAACATTTGAGGTGTTTTGTTGACAATTTAATATTACTAATATTTCCTTATTATCCTCAAAGACAAAAAATTATGAAAGAGAGATTATGAAACTTTAAAATAATATCTTCATAACTCTCTAAATATGGGAAAAGCAGCTAATGGTGCTTCTTCCCTGGTTTTACAAGTAACTCAAAAAAATTGGTCTTTTTTGAGCACCGAGAGGAAAAGATGGAGTAAGGAGAGGAGAAGATGAAGTAGATGAGAAGCTTGGTAATGAGAGAGAAAAAGAGAGAGAAAGAGAGAGGAGGCATGGAGGCAGAAGTTTATGTGTCTCCACTAGTCAAAGATAGTTTACATAGCTAGATTGGGTATTAGGTTACACTTCTGATTGAGCATTACCATACTTACAAAGCCCTTGATTAACATTTAAAAAATTGTATAAAAGCCAAATGGAAAAGGAGGAGCATGGGATAGGGGTTTTCTGGGGAAGGGAAATGGGGAAAGGGATTGGCATCTGAAATGTAAATAAAATATTCAATAAAAAAAATCGGCCTTTTTTAAAACTAAAAAGGGGGCATTACACCCCACAAGGTCACCAAAAGCACACCTTGCTTTTGTCTTATTTGTTTTAAATTTTCTGCAAACTGATGCTAAAGGTCAGTCTGCAGTGGATCGCCACTGGCATCCAGTTACTTCCAGTTCATTTGCCAGGGTCTTGTGAAGAGACCCCTTAACTAATACTTGGTGTGGTCCTGATCCTGTTTTCATTTGGGGTCGTGGGTCAGTCTACATTTTTCAGAAAGAGAATGTAGCCTGATGGCTGCTTAAAAGACTGGTCATCAAGTGGACAAAGATCTTGAGCCTGATAATTATGATTCTAATGATAAAGATGGCTCAAAATCTTTATCAACCAACTGATTTAACTTGGTATATAATCTCCACTCTTACTGGAGAGTGTTTTTTATCATTATTTAAAGCCACCCACTATATACCTGGTGGCCAGACTTTGTGTCTGATTCCTGCTAATTAGTGGTTTGATTAGATACTGGAACATATCCACTTTCAACCTTATTTTCTACATTGCTTGGATAATCATGTTGCTTTTAACCTTTAAACCTTATATTTTAAGCAGATTGATTGCCCTCACACAGGATCACTCTCAACAAGCTCAGCTATTCATCTGGCAGTCACACATCACTGTAAAGAATTGCATCTAGTGCATGCCCACAGGTCCTTTGGTCTAAATGTGGTCTGGGTCTAACGAGTGTGCCAATGATGGCAGTCAATGACAGGTAAGAGTGTTTTGAGCTCCTATAAACCTAAGACAGAGGCATACATCATGAAGCTATGTATGTTTTCCTCAATGACGGGTAATATAGGAGTAATATAAGTGCCAACCTAAGACAGTCACGGTCACCCGGCCACTCTAGACCCTAGACGGGATGAAATATTGTGCCTCGTCCAGATATTGACACTGCCATCTTAAAAAATTAAGTGGGGGGGGGGGAAACTGTGCCCTTCTCCCAGGCCTGAGCAGGCCTGTTATTTACCACAATAGACCAAACAACAGTAGGACCTAGAAGGAGGCATTGCTTTGCCAGTCTTGGTGCCCTGTGGTCTGCTACCGAGCTAAGAAGAATGGACTGCCTGCTGAGCTAGCCTTGACGCCTTCCGGACTACTATCTCCTCGCCTAGCCCCTGGGCTGAACCGAGAAGAGACTCTGGGGGGCAGGGCTTCCCCTTTATATGTGAAAGCAAATTATTAAACTTTGGGCTTTGATCAGAACACTTTGTCTTGGCCCCACATTTCTCTTGCCCTTCTTCCTGTTAATTCCCAGGCTTGGTTTCAGGAGAACTCAGTGATCGTGGCTGCAGGCAGCTACATGTTTGTGCTGTTCATTGCTGGTGGTGTTAGAAATCTGTTAAATTTGGTCCAGTGTAGGCTGACCAGTCGTCTGAATCTGTTGAATTTGGTCCAGTGAAGGCTGGCCATGTAGTCTGGTTATTAAAGTCTCCCACAGGCAGTTTTTCTATGTCTTGATTGTGTCTGTGCCCATGACAGGAGTGAGCTGTCAGTGTTGTTTTTCTCTGTTTTCTTGGCGAACTATCTGTGTGTTGATTGTTGTTCTATGTGTTCTTGGACTTTAATTGTCATTATTTTGGACTGAATCTACTGTGTTAAACATCCTAATTAACTACTAGAAAAATAGTTAAGAAAACAGGTAACATGACCACTGGCAGAGGAGGAGATGGAGCTGCTACAGGAGAGCTGCCACAGAGCAGAGAGGCAGGTCCTTTGGTGAGTGGGCACCATGGTCTGGGCAGCCGCTCACTGTGCATAGGGTGTTCTTCAGATGGTGCTACACAGAGGGTGCCCTCACCCAGCCCACGCTCAGTGGGCCACAGCTCGAGGTCCCCAGAGCATGGTGCCCTTGAACTACCCAGCTATGCAGGCTGGCCACCAAGAGAAGGGAGCTCTGTTCTCTGCTCTGGGCAGAGGCGGTGGTGGGGCAGGGCTCAGCAGCTGCCTCACTTGGCACCTGGTGCCTGACATGCATGGCTGGGCTGGGGACACCGGGGTCACTGCTATAGCAGCCCAGCAGCTTCTTACCTGCTGCTTGTGGGGACCTTGGCCTCTGACCCCTTCTGGTACATGAACCCAGACAGCGGAGGAGAGGAAGAGCCACAGCACAGTGGCTGCAGCTCCCATTCTGCTCCCTGCTCTCTGTGGCTGGTGCTAAAGAATCCGAGGACATCTGCAAAAGATAGGTAAGGCCCAGGTGATTAAGAACCTGGTGGAGGAGAAGGACAACTTCCCTGAGCCATGGCTGCTGGACAAAACAGCCCCAGGGAGATTATTCACCTGAGAGTTATAGTTTTATTTAAAAAAAAAAGTGTGAGTGAGTAGCGCTAAGACAAGTCATGTAACTCCAGCTTGGGCACCCTGAAACAACGAAACTGCTTGCAGGCAGGTGGCCTGCTGTAAAAAGTTACAGGCTGTCCTGAGTCAGAGAGCCAAAAGTTAGTTATTCTCTGCTTAGGGTAGCCACACATGAGGACTTTTGTACAGGTGATTGTCGTGGACTGTTCTGCCCCATGTTGGGCACCAAAATGTTGAGGACCGCTCTGTCAGTGTTGGAACCCACACTGCCAAAAGCCTTGAGGGTTAAATTGTTAGAGCCTGCACTGCCCCAAGCTGCTCCAGTCCGTGGGTCGGGGTTCAGCAAGAGAGAGAGCGAGGACAGATGTGAAGAATGGAGATCAGACAGAGTGTGATTCAATCCCGTTTATTCTTCAGTCTTTCTTCTTCCCTCCAAGTCCCTAGTTCCTAGCATCAAGTCTCAGGTCCCAACCCTAGTTCCTAAGTTGCTAGTCTCTTTCCCAGTTCCAAGTTACCTGTCCTAAGTCTCAAGTTCTAAGTCTAATAATTTCTTCTGTCTGCCTCTAGCCTTTTATGTTTCACTTCTAAATCATGCCTTTAAGTCTTGGCTCTAAATCACACCTTTAAGTCTCATACACCCAAGGGAAAATCCTGGGTATCTAAAACAAGATGCTATCAGAGTGTGCTCAGCTGTTGTAGGCTATTGTAAACAAGTCTGTTGTCAGGGTATATGGCTCAAGATGGCTGTAAGGATGATAGCCACCTTCTGTCGGCTCCCCACAGGTGATGAAAGCAGTAGAGAAAAGAGTCTTTAGGTCAAGATTTCTTGGGCACCCAGACCAAGTTACCCGGATAAATCTAGCAGAAGAATACCCTTCCCCCAATATAGGCCTTTCTTCCCCAAGACCCATGTAAGTTCTGGCTGAGACAATCTGCTTTACAAGATGGGAACAGTTTTTTTCCATGCTGGTCAGAGAAAAACTGGTGCTGCTGTGGTGGATGGCACAAATGTCATCTGGGCTGAACTTCTACTCCCCACCCCTGGGCTTGTTGGCCCAGAAAGCAGCCTTGGAACTTGGGGCCGACAAGAAAATTAACATCTGCATGGACAGCAGGTATGCCTTTGCCACAGCCCATGTCCACAGGGCTATATACCAAGAGAGAAGACTGCTCACATCAGAAGAAATCTTAGATCTCTTGGATGGCCTGATGAAGCCAGCAACTGTGAGTATTCATTGCCCAGGACACCAGAAGGGAGGAGACTCAGTGGCCTGAGGCAATAACCAGACAGATCAAGGTGTTTGAAAAATGGCTACACAGGAGCCTGTCCTGGTTATGGGCCTGCAAGAGACACCCACTGGAGATTGAGACTAGATTAAGAGATGACATCACTTAAAACACACAGAAAAAGAAAGGACTCAGATTGCTAGCCATCCTGCCAACTATTACCTAGAGAAAAAGGGGCAATGGTGCACACAAAAAGGGAGAACTATACTTCCCAGAAAACAAATAAAAGACTTACTAGGCTAAATACACAGATAGACTCTTGAGATATAAATACATCCAAGGAGTCAAGGGGTCTGAAGCATATAATGAACCTCAGGTTTTGGGCCAGAGAGATAATAAAACAGTGTAAGGTGTGCCAGCAAGCAAAGGCTTATGAAACTTAGAGTAAATCGGAAAAATACCTAGGAGAGAACAGCCTAGAGTATATTGAGAGACAAATTTTGTAGAAGTTAGGCCAAGAAAATATAGATACCCTCTAATATTTGTAGATACTATCTGTAGATGGGTTGGGGCTTTTCCCCACCAAGCAGGAAACAGCTACTGTGATAACCAAGAAGATATTAGAAGAAATTTTCTCCAGGTTTGAGTGTCCTAGGTAATTGAATCAGATAACAGTCTTGTTTTTGTTTCTAAGGTAAGTCAGAGATTGTCAGAGATATTGGAAACTAATTGAAGCTCCATTGTTCACACTGTCCCCAGAGCTCAGGACAGGTAGAGAGAAGGAACGGAACCCTAAAAAGAGACCTTAACTAAATTGCCCTTGGAAACTGGTGCTACCTGGGTGGTGTTCCTTGTCCTGTTCCTGTTCCAAGCCTGGAATGTCCCTTTTGTGTGAGACCCCTACTCCCTTGACTCCAGCTCTTGACTCATCCTCCTCCCCCCAAGAAATGACTTCCAGGCTAATAAGAGGCTGTTCCTGGTGCTGTTGACCATCCTGACCCCCATTGAAGTAGATGGAGTAACTGCCTGACTTCACATAACTCAGACCAGCACCTGCGCTTGATGCCAACTGGAGAGCAGCCAGACACCTGAGCAACCCCCTCAAGCTCAAGATCACCTGCTGTTCTGCAATGCCAAAGAGCAGCAGTTGAGATATCCCCACCCTAGAGACACAGGGGTAGAGATTACCCAAATGTCAGAGATAAGAGACTTTTGAATCTACACCGTGTCCCAGATGCAGCCTTAGAGGGTGGGGTTTAGGGTGAATGACAGCCAATATATAGCTCATGGTTTACAATTGCTTGAAACTGTTCCTTTTTAAGGTAATGCTAATTCTCAAATTTTGAAGTTATTTATGCAAATACAACTCAATTTAAGAGAACATACTGTTCCTTACTTTATAGGATGTTTAAGAGCTCATACAGGATTGTCCAGACCCCTTAGTGAAGGCAATGCCACAGCAGATTTGTATACCAGGCAGATTATAGGCCTTACACAGGAACAATTAGCCAAACAATCTCTTCTTTACATCATCAAAATAGTAATAACTTGAGACAATAATTTGGTATTTCTAGAGAATGTGCACATCAAATTGTAAAGACTTGTCCTCAGTGCCCTTAATTTCTTCCTGTACCACATAATGATGTTAATTTGTGAGCACTTATACCTAATCAATTAGGGCAAATGCATGTTACTTGTATTTCTGATTTTGGAAAATTGAAATATGTACGTGTGACTATTGACACCTTTTCAGACTTTCTAGTTGCAACTATTTTAAGAGAAACAACTAAAAATGAAATTAGTCAGTGCCTACATTGTCTTTCTATGCTGGGTGTTCCAAATCAGACAATGGAACTGGCTATTGCAGTCAAGCATTTGAGACTTTTTGTTAACAATTTAATATTATCCATATTACTGGGATTCCCTGTAATCCTCAAGGTATTGTGGAATGGGCCCATGGAACTTTAAAACAATATCTTCATAAAAAGAAAAAGGAGGAATTATATCCACATACATACACCACACAGTTATTTAAATAATGCTCTTATTATTTTAAATTTTAAAAAATTGGATGCTAAGGAACTGTCTGCCGAGTGTCTATGGCACCCTACAACTCAGTATACTTATGCATTGGTGAAATGGAAGGATCCACATACTGTCATATGGCATGGTCCTGATCAGGTGTTTAATAGAGGGAAGAGGGCATGTTTGTGGGTTTTTTTATTCAGGATGCTGACAGAGCATGTTAGCTGCCAGAGTGGTGACATGCTGATGATGCTGACTGTGTACCCTGACAATGATGACTGGGAAGCTGTATTGGACATATGTTCTTGACCCACCTTTGCTTGCCTATGTCACAGATTGGATAAGCTGCCTTGCCTCAAGTTTTTAGACTTTGTGAGACAAAGAAAATGAAGACTATGGAAACTGCCTTAGAAAAATTAATCAAATGAAGAAGTTGTTATAATGACTCTTCTCTTTCATTATTGCTTTTCAAAAGATTTTTCTTTTTAAATTATATGTTTGCCTAGGTGGTGGTGGTACAATCTTTTACACCCAGCACTTGGTAGGCTGAGGCTGGCAGTTCTTTGAGTTCAAGGTCACCCTGGTCTACAGAGTGAGTTCCAGGACAGCCATGACACAGAGAAACTCTGTCTCAAAAAATCAATCAGTGTGTTTGTATGTCTGTGTGAGTATGTACCATGTGTGTGCAGTTGTCCGTCAAGGCTAGGAAGATCCTGGAGCTAGAAT
The DNA here is from genome assembly GCA_030674055.1 of Rhabdomys pumilio. NCBI lineage: Eukaryota > Metazoa > Chordata > Mammalia > Rodentia > Muridae > Rhabdomys > Rhabdomys pumilio. Next base: position 33,815,247 of record JANHMN010000003.1, on the reverse strand, counting down.
TGGAGGTGGTGATAAGATGATTGATGTGGATGTCGGGAACAGATGTGGAGAGCCGCTGCCTAAGATGGCGCTTGGCTGTGCGCCAGCCATTGCTCACCCTGTCCATATAAGGCATGCTTGCTGCTTGAAGGCGCCTCCGCATTCTGATAACCTACCGGATTCAGATACATGGCATGGGCTGGTTGGATCATCTGTGGGTATTTAAGCTGGAGCTGGGGAGCTGAGGGGAGGAGATTGATGAAGAAGCCTGAATAAACCGCTTGAAGAAGACCTCATTGTTGTTCCTTTATTTCTGCTGGTCAGTGGGAAGCGACAAATGGTGGCCCGTACGGGGACCCTCCTGAAGTCAGAACTTCGAGAGGTCAGGGCGGTCGACTGGTAAGTTCCCAGGTAATTTTGGGACCCCAACAGTAAGTCTCGGAAAGAGCTATAAGGCCTCTGGTAAAGGAGCTATAAAGTCCCCGTGAAGTTCGGGGCTATAAAGTTCCAGAGTACATAGCTGGACAAAGTGAAAGTAAAATAAAAATGCAGCAATGCTCTGGGGAAGGGGACAGATGCTCTGGAGCAGTTAAAGGAGGAAAGAGCAATAAAATCAGAGAAGGAGGAGTCCGAGGAAGAGGGCACTTCAGAGGTAGAAGAGCTAGAAGATTTGGAGGAGGGATTGGAGGAATTATTGAAAAGGATGGAGGCTCTGAGCAACAAAACAAGGAGGTGAAAGAAAGAGCAAGAGAGGAAGAGAAAAAGTGAAAGAAGTTGCCTGCTCTCTGACATGTTAACCTAAGAAAAACATAAAGTTTATTACAGAGCCCTCCTGGGAGCAAGAGATGATGGGGGACGCCCTAATCTCTCTGGCTCTCATTGGGGAAATTTTCAGTCTTGCTTTCTTTGTTTATTGTCTGTCATTAGTATACCAATATTGTCCATGTGTCTCAATTGTCAGTCTTTGTTTTGTTGTCTGAATGATTGGTTGTTCTATGTTTCTTATTCAAAAGAAAAACTGGTTAAAACTGTTTGCTTAATTTAGGTTAAAACTTGCTTGAGAGGCAGTCTCAATTTACACAAATAGAACTGATAATTCACCCTGCTCTGTGGCTAGAAGGACATCGGTTGAAAGAGCCTTGAGAGGAGTTAAATGTTTTCATAAGAGGCTCTTGGACTCCTGGAAGGGGGCCAGCAGTATTTTGGCTTCTGTAGTAAGGGAGCTGATAGTGGTTTTTCCCAGTTTGATAAGTGAAAGGGTGCTTTTTTTCTTAAATTACAGCTAAAAAGGTAAGAAAAATTTGTTTAGATGTACATTTATTCTTATTTTAATTGGTTTAAAAAATATATAAATATGTTCTACATGTCTTGGTTATATATTATTTATACCATTATATTATTATGTATAAATTTGATTACAAATTTATAATTTTGGTTGGATTAAAACTGGTAATTTAAAGTTGGAGTCATTCAAAAACCAAATATATAAAAGAGATCTCAGTAAGAGTTTTATCTGGGATCAAACAAGGCTTGGATGAACACCTTCCTTTTGTTACAAAATTGGCTTATTAATTGATCCTTCTAAAAGAATTTTAATACAAGCCTGTGCTATCATACAACGAGCTTTAACATTTTAGAGAGTACTTGTTGCTCCAAAAACATCCAAAGACCATATCTTTTCAATAACTGAGACATCAGTTATATTCCTAAATAAATTGTGACACGAAAATTCAAATAAGAAAACATAGTTTACTTATTTTAAATTATTTTCAAAAGTTTCTAGGAGATGCTAATTGGCTAAGATCTTATTTTAAGTTCTCCACAAAAGAATTTAAACCTCTGTTTGATGTTCTGAAGAGAAGTACAAACCCTAATTTCTTTCTACAATTGGCTGATAAAAAAATAATTTTACAGATTATTAATATAAATTTATATTTCTTTATTTCCAAAAGAAGTTTTAACATCCTGTTTTAAAGCTGATACTGTATTAATACAAAATTATAGGTTAAGATCACAAAAGTATCTTAAGAAAAACTTAATGAAATATTTCTTATTCCAAATGATAATATAATTGGTTATTAAAAAATACTGATATTTGGCTAAATACATGATCAATTTGTTACAGCTTTTCTCTATACATGCTCTTGTACTTATACATATAGCCCATAAAATGTGTGTTTACTGTATTAGTAGACAGCTCATTTAATGAGGAGACAATATACATAATTAGACTACATATTTACTCTCTTGAGTTTCTCCTGCTTCAACAAAGATAATTGAACTACATGCTGTAGCCACTATTTAAAACACACACACACACACACACACACACACACACACACACACACAAATTAAACTTTCAATTGGTATACTTATATATAATCAGTATATAGCTTATGGTTTATAATTGCTTAAAATTGTTTCTTTTCTAGAAATTACTAATTTTCAAAGTTTACAAATATAGCTCAATTTAAAAAACATATACTTTTTCTTAATTTTTAAAAGACATTTAAGAGCTCATACTGGATTGCCTGAATCCCAGAAAAATGCCATAACAAATTTGTATATCAGATAGATTACAGACCTTACCAA
>JANHMN010000003.1:33780014-33804272 GCA_030674055.1 Rhabdomys pumilio | reverse complement strand
TGTGTGTGTGTGTGTGTGTGTGTGTGTGTGTGTGTGTGTGTGTGTGTGAATGAAATTGATCTGCTTGCTCAGTGAAGGCCACTAATGTCCCTGTTGATATGCTATGGTCAGTGAGTCCATTTCCCTCAGATATAGGACCTGATAGGGGACTTCGAGATTAGACATGTTGGATGTAGATGAGGGAGATTCTTTCCTGTTGGAAGGTAGAAACCTGTATGAGTAGAGGAGAAAGCAGGTTGGTGTCCAGTTTGACAAAGGATCTTGACAACCAGGGGAGCAAATTGACAGCATTTACACTGTCCTAAAGAGGTTAAGGGGGCCCTTGACTTCTTTTAGAGCTAGGTAGATGGCATATAATTCTTTATGTTGAGGGGGGAGTGATGGGGCAGATCTTTAAATCAGAGGATGGTGGGTTCATCCTCAGGAAAGTAGTATATTTCTGCTGCAGCTCCTCTCTTTCATCCATCAGTAAATATTGAGGAAGCTCCCATATGGGCCCTTTTGAGAATAGTTTGGGAGGCAGCTATTGAAAGAGAGGGAGGACAGAAGCCCAGTTTTTTCAAGATAATGGTGGTCAATTTGTCTGGGGAATCTTATTAAGCTGATAGCAAAGCATAGGGATTTTTGATTAGCCACTGAATGTCAGAGGGAGAAGGAGGTGACAAGAATGTCAGGTTCTTTTCCTAGGGTTTGTAGGGCTCTATCTCTGCCAGTTTTAATTATGCTAGCAAGTGCATCCACCTCATTTAAAATTTGGGGTGCACCACCCATCAGGGTGTGGAGCCATTTCAGCACCCCCTAAGGTTGTTAAGGGACTCCCACAAGTGTAGAGGAGGAGTTAAAGATAAGAAACTGTATGGCTATTGTTGGGTCATACCTAGCAAGAGCCATATTTTTGAGGGCTGCATTGACAGAATTTAGAAGTTGGACTGCTTCTGGGGACACTGCTCTTGGGGAGGAGGGACTTTTCTTTCCTTTCAGAACGTTGAACAGGGGTCGAAGGGTGCTTCTTGGAATAGGAGCCAGGGTTGATAACATTTGAGGTGGCCTAAAGAGTTCCAGAGGGAGGTGAAAGTTAATTTTTGAGGAAAGGAAAGGGAGGGTTTGAGGGGATGTGTTGAAAGTAAGGAAGATCTCTGTTCCTAAAAAAAGCAACAGGCAAAATAAGTTAGATTTTGTGAGGGGCTATTTTGAATCCTAGGTCATATAGGAAAGGTATTAGCTGCTCCTTAACTTGGAAAGGGGAGGTAGAAGAGTCTCTTCATAATCGCTTATCATCCATATAGTGGTATATGTTGAGTCCTTCATCAAAATAGGGTTTTAATGCAGTGGTTACAGCCTTCTGACAAGTGGTCGGACTGTTAGTCATTGCCTCTGGGAGGACAGTCCATTCATTTCCTGAGGCTAGGCTAGAGTTTAATGGGGGTTACTGAGAAGGGAAAGCATACTCCCTGGCATCAGGGGTAGAGAGAGATGGAAAAAAGCTATCTTTTATGTCTATTGCTAATAGGGGAACATTTGCAGGGATTGCTGAGATGTGGGGTAACCCTGTTTGTGGAGAGCCCAGACTCACATGATTTTGTTATTTGCCCTCAAATCTTGAAATAATCTCCATCCTGATCTCTCTTTTATAGTGAACACAGGGGTATTCCATGGACTGCAGGAGGGGCTCATGTGTTGTAGCAACAGCTGTTCGTTTACCATCCATGTGAGGACTATGAACTTCTCCACTGATAGAGGACATTGTGGGACCCAGACAGATTCATTGGAGAGCCACTCAAGGCAAGGAGTATTAAATCTAACAGTGGCCCCTAGAATCAGGGTGATTTGGAGGAGGATTTTTAGGGTCTCCTTTCTTTATAGGTAGTGTCCTCTATCTTGATGTTGTCTCTTTCTGGTTGGGTGGTAAGGACTACCTCTAAAGCTTGTAAGATATCTCTCCCTAGAAGATTGGTGGCTACTTGAGCCACCAGGGGAAGTATGACACTGGTATCTCCATCTGGGGCTTCCCACCTGTAGGCATATTTGGTGATGAATGTGTGAAAGGTAGCCCATATGCCTAGGAGCTGGGACCCAGGGATCAGTTGCCAGTCACATAGTATCTCTTGCTGTCCTAAAATTGTCTTGTCTGCTTCAGTATTGTAAGACTCTGCCAAGCCTTAGCTTACCAGGGACCTCCTGAGTGAACCACTTGGAGCTGAGAATCGATGCAAAAAGCCATAGGAATTTACTGTTTCAATGCATTGAGGTTGTCCTGCACCCAAAGGAGAGGTGGAGACCCCATGCTGCTGATTCAGAGAGCTTTTATACAGTCTTTAGGGCTGCAGCCATTAGGCACAATGTGATTGGCAGAACAGTGTGACTTTTTAAACTGACTGGTCTTTAGGGAATGAGCTGGAAAGGACTTCCGTTGTCTGTGGATGGCCAAAGGTCTGGCATGTGGAATGTGTCCCAGACTGCAGGTCACAGGTTGGCTCCCCATCCTGTGGTCTGAGGAATGTTAATTAGCCTTTCCCTCTGGACCTATCCAAAATTCCTGAGTGGACCTCTTCAGCATCAATAAGACAGTTGAATGGTTTATTAGCTATTTTAATGGTTAATTTTGGGTTGGAGCCTTCTGAAATGCTAAACACTCCTAAGACTTCTATGAAAGTAGTTGTCCCTCTTACTGTCAGGGCTGAGGGCTGCCCTATCTTAAATTTAAAGGCTCCAGGGCTTACCATCCTTATCATATACAGCAGTATAGTGTCTCTTCCAGGGGAAACTTTTCTGAAGCAGGGACAGATTTTCTTAGGAGGATTAGGATCTGTTTTGATGAGAAGGTTTTTTTGGGCATTCATTCCTCCAATTCCTGCCTCTCCACATGTGAAGAAGATTCCTTCTGTTCTTACTGCTGCTACAAATGCCTGAGCTATGGATGTGATCTTATGTTTACACAACACAATCCTATATCTCGGGTTGCCACAATCCACCTATCATGATACACCTCCCAGAGACTCTGGCAAGCTAGGCTGGATTCAGAAGTTATGCCTTTCCATACAGTGGTTATAAGGAGGTCTCTGGCTGTAGGGTTGGGAATTTTTCTTTCTAGGCTCATTCTAGTTCTGAGAATAAAATCAGATAGGAGTTCTCCAGGGTTTTGATGGAGAGAGAGCAGGGAGGAGGCAGGGTCTTGTGAACCTGAGGGTGGAGTAGGCCTGTTCCAAGCTTGGGTTGAATAGAGGGAACCTGTTCATAATATCCTGCTGGCTGAGTTGCATGCTGTACTCCAATAGAAAAATATTTTGGGCCAAAGCATTTATTAAAATCCCGTGGGGTGTCGCCTCAATCCGATTTTGCCTGACTTGTTGAAGAAATTTTGAAATAAAAATTTCTCCCACTCCTAAAACATTGGGCTGGGCAGGGAAGAACAAAGGGCAAATATCTCTCCAATCTTGAGGGGTGTTTAAGTTGGCAATATGGCTCTGTCAGAGAGATTTTGTCCAGGGTGCTTGGATGTCATCTTCCTTTGTTACGGATGCTCTGTCAATGTTGGAACCAGCACTGCCAAAAGCTTTGGAGGTTAAGTTGTTAGAGCCCGCAGTGCCCCAAGCTGCTCCGGTACACGGGTTGGGGTTCAGCAAGTGAGAGAGTGAGGACGGACTCAAAGAATGGAGACCAGACAAAGTGTGATTCAACCCCGTTTATTCTTCAATCTCTCTTCTTCTCTCCAAGTACCTAGTTCCTAGTACCAAGACTCAGGTCCTAATCCTAGTTCCTTTGTAATAAGTCTCAAGTCCTAATTCCTTAGTTTTAAATTGCTAGTCTCTTTCCCAGTTCCAAGTTCCAAGTCCAAGTCTCAAGTTCCTTTCTAAGTTACCTTCTTCTGTCTGCCTTTCCTTTTATATGTCTCACTTCTAAGTCACACCTTTAAGTCACGCCTTTAAGTCTCACACCTTTAAGTCTCACAGACCCAAGGGAAGATCATGGGTATCTAAAACAAGATGTTATCAGAGTGTGCTCAGCTGTTGTAGGCTTTTGTAAACAAGTCTCTTGTCAGGGTATATGGCTCAAGATGGTTGCAAGGATGATAGCCGCCTTCTTCTGGCTCTCCACATTCCTTCATTGCCTGCCTGAGTTCTTTTTACTCTGAGGCTTTGAATGGATGCCAGTTGAGTGATTTTGTTTTCTGGGGTTGATATTAACACTCGAGCATTTTGGGGTTTTAGTTCTGTACCAGACTCCTGAGTAGCTTGGGAAGCAGGATTTGTTTTTGCAATGGAGTCCCAAAAATTATAAGCTTGTTGGGTAGTAGATGATTTGGGGGTAAGGGACTATGGAGTTTGGTGGGGTTTTGTTTAAGAGTTTTAGAGGTCATTTGATTTTGTGGCTCAAAGAAGGGGGAAGAAAGATACCTCTCTCTGGTTGGGCAAGGAGATGTGGTGTAAGGGGAGAGGCCAGTGGAAGTCCCTTGGTTTTTCTAACAGAGCCCTGACCTTGGTTGGAGAAGGAGGGGCAGGAGGAGTAGACTGTTTATTTAGTGTTTCCTCTGGGGCTTAAGGAGGCAAGGGTGGGTAGGTGGATTTTATTCCCCTTATTACTTGGGTAAGGGCTGTGAGATCTGAAATAAGATGGTTTTTAGGACCTCGATTATTGGGCTCATCTGACTGAGAGGCTCAGGAGCTGTGTTGTTATCAGTTTGTTCCTGTTTAAATGACCCGATGCAGTGCCATATTGTGGCTAAGATCAGCAAAAAAAAAAAAAAAAAAAAAAATCACAGGATTTTTTCCTTTTTCCTTCTTGGTTATCTCTCTTTTTGATGAGAGAAGCTACTCATATCCATGAGTTTGGACTATAATAAATATTGTCATTGGCTATGCATGGTGCTATCTGAAGGACTTCCTCCTAAAACAAAGGGGGCTTGTTTTTTGACTATTTTTTAAAAAATTTTTTATTGGGTATTATATTTACATTTCAGATTTTATCTCCTTACCCCACATCCTCCCACCACCCAGAAACCACCTATTCCATCCCCCTCCTCATGCTTCTATAAGACTGTGCCCCCACCTACCCCCCATCCCCACTACCCCCTCCCACACTCTGTGTTCATTTTTCATGGGACCAATAATCTCCTCTCCCACCTATGCCCAACAAGACCATCCTCCCCTACATATACAGCTGGAGTCATGGGTCCCTCCCTATGTGCTCCCAGATTGGTGATTTAGACCCTGGGGAGCTCTGGTTGGTTGGGATTGTGGCTTTCCTCATGGGGTCACAAACCCTTTCTCCTTCAGTCTTCTCTCTAACTTCTCCATTGGGAAACCCTTGATAATATCAGTGGTTAGCTGTGAGCAAAGTCCTCTGAATGTGTTAGTCTTTGGCAGACCTCTAAGAAGACAGCTATATCATGTTCTTGACAGCATGTACTTCCAGCCATCCACATCAGTGTCTAGCTTAGGTGACTGTACATGGGATGGATACTCAGGTGGAATGCTCTCCAGATGGTCCCTCCTTCAGTTTCTGTCCCATGTTTTGTTTCCATATTTGCTCTCTTGAGTATTTTTGTTACTGGTTCTAAGTAGAACTGAGGCATCCCCACTTGGTCTTCCTTCTTCATGAGCTTCATGTGGTCTGTGAGTTGAGTCTTCGATATTCCAAGCTTTTGGACTAGTGAGTAAATACCATGTGTGTTCTTTTGTGATTGGGTTGACTCACTCAGGATGATTATTTCTAGTTCCATCCATTTACCTAAAAATTTCTCAAATTCATTATTTTTAGTAGCTGAATGATACTTCATTGTGTAAATGTACCACATTTTTTGTATCCATTCCTCTGTTGAGGGATGTCTTGGTTCTTCCCAGCTTCTGGCTATTATAAATAAGGCTGCGATGAACATAGCAGAACATATGTCCTTGTTATATGTTGGAGCATCTTCTGGGTATATGCCCAGGAGTGGTATAGCTGGATCCTCAGGTAATGCTCTGTCCAGTTTTCTGAGAAACCACCAGACTGATTTCCAGGGTGGTTGTACCAGTTTGCAATCCCACCAACAATGGAGGAATGCTCCTCTTTCTCCACATCCTTGCCAGCATCTACTATCACTTGAGTTTTTATCTTAGCCACTCTGACTGGTGTGAGGTGGTATCTCAGGGTTGTTTTGATTTGCATTTCCCTGATGACTAAGGATGTTGAGCATTTCTTAAGGTGCTTCTCAGCCATTCAAGTTTCCTCTGTTGAGAATTCTTCATTTAGCTCTCTACCCCTATTTTTAATAGGGTTATTTGGTTGTCTGGAGTATAATTTCTTGAGTTCTTTGTATATCTTGGATATTAGCCCTCTATCAGATGAAGGATTGGTTAAGATCTTTTCCCAATCTGTTGGTTGCTGTTTTGTCTTACTGACAATGTCCTTTGCCTTACAGAATCTTTGAAATTTTATGAGGTCCCATTTGTCAATTCTTGATCTTATAGCATAAACCATTGGTGTTCTGTTCGGAAACTTTTCCCCTGTGCCTAGGTATTCGAGGGTCTTCCCCACCTTTTCTTCTATTAGTTTCAGTGTATCTGGTTTTAAGTGAAGATCCTTTATCCACTTGGATTTGAGCTTTGTACAAGGAGATAAGAATGGATTGATTTGTATCCTTCTACATGCTAATCTCCAGTTGAGCCAGCACCATTTGTTGAAAATGCTGTTCTTTTTCCACTGGATGGTTTTAGCTCCTTTGTCAAAGATCAAATGATCATAGGTGTGTGGGCTCATTTCCGGATCTTCAATTCTATTCCATTCATCTTTCTGCCTGCTTCTGTACCATACCATGCAGTTTTTATTACTATTGCCCTGTAGTACAGTTTGAGGTCAGGGATGGTGATTCCCCCAGAAGTTCTTTTATTGTTGAGAATAGTTCTCACTATCCTGGGTTTTTTGTTGTTCCAAATAAATTTGCAAATTGCTCTTTCTATCTCTATGAAAAATTGATTTGGAATTTTGATGGGGATTGCATTGAATCTATAGATTGCTTTTGGTAAGATGGCCATTTTACTAAGTTAATCCTGACAATCCAGGAGCATGGGAGATTTTTCCATCTTCTGAGATCTTCTTCTATTTCTTTCTTCAGAGACTTGAAGTTCTTGTCATACAGATCTTTCACTTGCTTGGTTAGGTTCACTCCAAGATATTTCATAATGCTTGCAACTATTGTGAAGAGTGTCATTTCCCCAATTTCTTTCTCAGCCTGTTTTTCTTTTGAGTATAGGATGACTACTGATTTGTTTGAGTTGATTTTATATCCAGCCACTTTACTGAAGTTGTTTATCAGGTTTGGAGTTCTCTGGTGGAAATTTTAGGGTCAGTTAAGTATACTATCATATTACCTGAAAATAGTGAAATTTTGACTTCTTCCTTTCCTATTTGTATCCCTTTGACTTCCTTTTGTTGTCTTATTGCTCTAGCTAGGACTTCCGGTACTATGTTGAATAGGTAGGGTGAGAGTGGACACCCTTGTCTAGTCCCTGACTTTAGTGGGATTGCTTCTAGTTTCTCTCCATTTAGTTTGATGTTGGCTACTGGCTTACTGTATATTGCTTTTACTATGTTTAGATATGGACCTTGAATTCCTGATCTTTCCAAGACTTTTAACATGAAGGGATGTTGAATTTTGTCAAATGTTTTCTCAGCATCTATTGAGATGATCATGTGGTTTTCTGTTTTTGAGTTTATTTATGTAGTGGATTACGTTGATCAATTTCCGAATATTGAACCATCCCTACATTTCTGGGATAAAGCCTACTTGATCATGATGGATGATTGCTTTGATGTGTTCTTGGATTCGGTTTGTGAGAATTATATTGAGTATTTTTGTATCAATATTCATAAGAGAGATTGGTCTGTATTTCTCTTTCTTTGTTGGGTGTTTGTGAGGTTTTGGTTTGAGCGTAATTATAGCTTCGTAGAACGAATCGGGTATTGTTCCTTCTGTTTCTATTCTGTGGAATAGTTTGAAGAGAATTGGTATTAGGTCTTCCTGGAAGGTCTCATAGAATTCTGCACTAAAACCATCTGGCCCTGGACTTTTTTTAGTGGGGAGATTTTTAGTGACTGCTTGTATTTCTTTAGGGGTTATGGGACTGTTTAGATGCTTTATCTGCTTAACTTTATCTGTTTAACTTAGGTACCCGGTATCTATCTAGAAAATAGTCCATTTCATCCAGATTTTCCAATTTTGTTGAGTATATGCCTTTGTAGTAGGACCTAACGATTTTTTTAAATTTTCTCTGCTTCTGTTGTTATGATCTTTTTTTCAGTTTTGCTTTTATTAATTTGAGTACTGTCTCTGTGCCCTTTGGTTAGTCTGGCTAAGGGTTTGTCTATCTTGTTGATTTTCTCAAAGATCCAGCTGCTGTTTTGTTTGATATTTTGTATAGTTCTTTCTGTTTCAACTTGGTTGATTTCAGCCCCGAGTTTGATTATTTCCTGCCATCTACTCCTCTTGGGTATATTAGCTTCTTTTTGTTCTAACACTTTCAGGTGTGCTGTCAAGTTGTTAGTGTATGCTCTTTCCAGTTTCTTTTTGTGGGCACTTAGAGTTATGTGTTTTTCTCTTAGTACTGCTTTTATGGAGTCCCACAGGTTTTGATATGATGTATCCTCATCTTCATTAAATCCTAAAAAGTCTTTAATTTCTTTCTTTATTTCTTCCTTGACCAAGTAATCATTGAGTAGAGCATTGTTCGGTTTCCACCTGTATGTGGGCTTTCCTTTGTTTTTGTCCATATCAAAGACAAGTCTTAATCCATGGTGATCTGATAGGGTACAAGAGATTATTTCAATTTTTTTGTATCTGTTGAGGCCTGTTTTGTGACCAATTATATGATCTATTTTGGAGAAGGTACCATGAGGTGCTGAGAAAATGGTATATTCTTCTGTTTTAGGATGAAATGTTCTATATATGTCAGTTAAGTGCAATTGGTTCATAACTTCTGTTAGTTTCATCGTGTCTTGGTTTAGTTTCTGTTTTCATGATCTGTCCATAGCTGAGAGTGGGGTGTTGAAATCTCCCACTATTATTGTGTGGTGTGCAATGTATGCTTTAAGCTTTAGTAAGGTTTTTTTTTTATGTATGTGGGTGCCCTTGCATTTGGGGCATAGTTGTTCAGAATTGCAAGTTCCTCTTGGTACATTTTTCCTTTGATGAATATGAAGTGTCCTTCTTTATCTTTTTTGATTACTTTTGGTTGAAAAACGATTTTATTTGATATTAGAATCGCTATTTCAGCTTGTTTCTTGGGACCATTTGCTTGGAAGATTGTTTTCTATCCTTTTAGTCTGAGGTAGTGTCTGTCTTTTTCACAAAGGTGCATTTCCTGTATGCAGCAAAATGTTGGGTCTTGTGTATGTATACAGTCTGCTAGACTATGTCTTTTTATTGGAGAATTGAGTTCATTGATATTAAGAGACATTAAGGAAAAATGAATGTTGTTTCCTGTTATTTTTGTTATTGGCAGTGGAGTTATGTTTGTATAGCTAACATCTTTTAGGGTTGGTGGAACATTACTTTCTTGCTTTTTCTAGGCTGTAGTTTCCCTCCTTGTGTTGGAGTTTTCCACCTATTATCCTTTGAAGTGGTAGATTTGTGGTAAGATATTGTGTAAATTTGGTTTTGTCATGGAATATTTTGGTTTCTCCATCAATATTGATTGAGAGTTTTGTTGGGTACAGTAGTCTGGGCTGGCATTTGTGTTCTTTTAGGGTCTGTATGATATCAGTCAGCATCTTCTGGCTTTTATAGTCTCTGGTGAGAAGTCTGGTGTAATTCTTATAGGTCTGCCTTTATATGTTATTTTACCTTTTTCCCTTACTGCCTTTAGTATTTTTTCTTTCTTTTGTACATTTGATGTTTTGATTATTTATGTCATGGGAGATCTTTCTTTTCTAGTCTAAACTATTTGGAGTTCTGTAGGCTTCTTGTATATTTATAGACATCTCTTTCTTTAGGTTAGGGAAGTTTTCCTCTATAATTTTGTTGAAGATATTTTCAGGTCCTATAAGTTGGGAGTCTTCCCCCTTATCTATACCTATTATCCTTAGGTTTGGCCTTCTCATTGTGTCTTGGATTTCCTGTATGTTTTGAGTTAGGAGCTTTTTATATTTTGCATTTTCTTTGACAGTTGTGTCAATATTTTTTATGGTATCTTTTGCACATGAGAATCTCTCTTCTATCTCTTGTAATCTGTTGGCGATACTTGTGTTTATGACTCCTTATCTTTTTTTTAGGTTTTCTATCTCCATGGTAGTCTCCCTTTGTAATTTCTTTATTGTTTCTACTTCCACTTTTAGATCTTGGATGGTTTTGTTTAATTCCTTCACCTGTTTGGTTGTGTTTTCTTGCAATTCATTAAAGGATTTTTGTGTTTCATCTTTAAGGGTTTCTGTCTACCTATGTTCTCCTTAAATTCTTTGAGAATGTTATTTATGTCCTTCTTAACGTCCTCTATCATCATCATGAGAAGTGATTTTAATTCTGAATCCTGCTTTACCGGTATGATGAGGTGTTTAGGACTTGCTATGATGGGGGAACTGGGTTCTGATGATGTCATGTAACTTTGGATTCTGTTGCTTATGTTATTACACTTGCCTTTCTCCATCTGGTTAACTCTAGTGCTACCTGTACTCGCTGTCTCTGACTGAAGCCTGCCTTTCCAGTTAACTTGCTTGTATCTGATCTCCTCGGGGTCCAGATGTCTCTGTAATCTTCTCCTGCTCCTCTGAGTACAGTGGTACCTCTAGGATGCCTCAGGATATGGTGCCTCCAAGGTAGCAGAGCAGCTAGGTGTCTGCTGTTCTGGGTGCAGTGTCTCCTCTAGGATGTCTGAGGATAAGGGGTCCACTGCTCTGAGTGCAGTGGTTCCTCTAGGATGTCTTGTTATATGTTGTCTGTCGCTGTGAGTTCAGTTGTTCCTCTGCCACTCTGGGTTCAGTGGTACCTCTGCTGCTCTGGGTACAGTGAACCCTCTGTCACTCTGGGTTCAGTAGACCCTCTAGGTTGTCTCGGGGGGAGTCCTGTGTCTATGCAGGAGTGGACAGGGTGCAGGTCTGCACCAGGCCTCAGATCTGGAAGAGGGGCGTAAGGCGACTATTTTTATTCCATTGTATTTTAATAGGTCACATATCTTTCTGGCCTGTGGGGATTTCTTATGTGTTGATGTGTTGCTCATGACAGGAAAATGGAGAAATGAATTTCCAGTGGTGGCATTCCCTTGACCTATTGGCTTTGGGGATTCCACAGAAGTGCTAAGCCTTCCAACCAATTGAGAACTGTCATCCGCCCTGTGGCTTTTAAGTAGCTGCTGCGTTACCAGGTTTTTTTGTTTTAAAGAAATGTTAGATAGAGAATCTTTGCAAAAGCCCATTGAAGGCTGTCTGAATTTAGCCAACACCAGAGGGTCGCTTTCACCAGGAAGCTTTAGTTGCCCTTTAGCTTGTCCAAATCCACTTGATAGTGCTGACTGAAAGCACAGCAGGACAAAGGACAGTTTGCTTGTCTCCAGAGTTGGGGAAAATGTGTGGGGGGATTTGAGGGGCTCACCTCCCTGCAGTATTTATACCTGCAATTGTGTCCCTGTTCAAGCCCCACGTGGTTGCAAAATGTGAGCCTGTATCCTGGAGGCTTTCCATGGAGATCTCTGTCCCAGCCAGGTGTGAGAGTTCAGGTGAAGGGAAGAGAACACAAGCAGAGAGGGGAAATTTTCTCTGCTGTCTGCCTCTTCTGCTGCAGCCGCCTCCACCTCCACGTCTGCCACTGCCACTTCAGTAGTTCCAAGATGCTGCACCAGTCACCTTGCACTGAGTTAGGCTCGGCAGAGCCAGCAAGAGGTTGACTAGTCAGCAAGGGGTGCTGGGAAGCTTCTGGTGGCCTTTTCAGGAGAGCAGATCTCTTCCTCATGTGGAAATGTTACAGATCTTATGACAGAAGTTCTCAGATGATGAAGTAATTCTTACACACTTCCTTCTGTACAGGATCCTTATATACAGTGTAGGGTTGGGTCAGGGTCTGACAGTAGGTGGTTCCTATTGGCTTGGTCTGAGAGCTTGGAGATAACTTATCACATGTGGGAGGGCTTGGGGTGCTGCTTCTTTGTGACTGATGCACACAACCCTCTCTACAGGGGGCTCTGGGGGCTGAAACTATGTGACAGGGGACTAGTGCCTGGGAACAGTTGAAACTCCTACTGTCCCTTTAAGGACTCTGGGGTTTTGAGCCTTAGGTCCACCAGGAACTAGGCTACCTTTCACAGCCAACCACCACGCAGTAACTTACAACTAAAAGATAACATATAAATAACTTAAAACAGAAAGGAGATTGAAGCAGTAGTGAAAAGTTTCAAGGTCAAATTGTCTGGGTCAGCTGGGTTCACTGGTGAATTCTACTAAGATTGTAAAGATCTAAGATTAATGAGTCTCAAGTTATTCCAGAAAGTATATAAGGAGAATTAATCAGTGAAGCCAATATTACCCAGATATCAAAGTCAAATAAAGATACAATATGAAAAAAAGTATAAGCTACTTGCTATGACAAAAGTAAACACAATATTCTTGGTAAAGTCATGTTGGATTCAATTCAAGAACATACCAATCCAGAGATG
This sequence comes from Rhabdomys pumilio, assembly GCA_030674055.1. Lineage (NCBI taxonomy): Eukaryota > Metazoa > Chordata > Mammalia > Rodentia > Muridae > Rhabdomys > Rhabdomys pumilio. The sequence continues at coordinate 33,791,655 of JANHMN010000003.1, read as the reverse complement.
ATTCAACATATAAACACCCCCATGTGTCATTACAGACTCAAAGGCAGAAATCACAGGACATTTAAAGATGTGCAGGGGGAAGCATTTGTTAAAATCCTACATTTTTCCATTGGATAAAATCCAGTGGAATCCATAAAAAAAAATCCAGGTATTCATGGTAGAAACTGACTAGGAATGTGCGAAATATATACATATACATAAATGTGTATACACATACGTGTAATATGTATATGTGTATGTGTATGTGTATATGTATGTATATATGTATATATATATATATGATAAGCATACAGATCAGTCCTTCAGCTTTGTACAAGAGCCACCATAGAGTAAAAACATTTGAAGAAGAGGCACGTCCATCCTTCCAAGCCATTGATCCAACCACATCAGTAAAATGTCTCACAGGAGCTGTCCCAGATGGAACCTTCTGTTAAAATGGAGCCACCATCCCATCTCTTCACCTTGCAGCCTTCACAGGAGCAGCAGGAGCTGTCCACAAGCAAGTGGCATACTGACTTTCCCAGGTCGGCCAGAGCAGCCACTCAGGAGCTGTCCATGGTGGTGACAACGTCTTTCAGGGCTCAGCCTGCAGTTATCCTGAAACACTACTGCAGAAGCTGTCCCACAGGAGCTGTCCCACAGGAGCTGAGCATAGTGGCAGAACCTCCTCTCCACCTTCTCCCTTCCCTGCAAAGCCCCAAAATAATGGCACATCAGACAAAGTAGCCTGCAGCAAGGAAGAACTTTCCACCCTAACCCATGAGCCTGATACAGAGAAAAGGGGGTGAAAATAAACCCACCATTCCCTCAGCAGGAAAGTTCACCAATCACTGAGCTTATCACAAAAACTCACCAATCCTAGAACACAAAAGCTATCAATCCCTGTACAGGAAAACTCAAATATTCCTGACTTACCCAAGCTCAGGACTTGAAATTTCATCAAATGTCACTCTGGAAATCTCTGCCCTGATAAGCTTCACCCCCTCAGAAATACTGTATATGCACTGTGCCTTCATCTAGAGCAGAGGAAAGCCATCCTGGAGTCATCCCTCCACACCCTGGATCCACCAAAAAAATCCCTTTTATGAGATTTCCTGCCTGGTGTGACTCTCTTCAGAAGAAAGGAAGAAGAAAAACAGCAAAGAAGAGAATAAGCAAAGAAGTGGAGCAGGGCTGAGGCTCCTGAGCTCCTCAGCTCAGTTGAAGATTCCCTCTCCTGGGAGATGCAATGTCTCTGCTGAGGAGGGTTCCTCTTAGAGCTGTATGGCTCCTGAGCTTCCTAGTCCCAAGATACACTCTCATGCTTGCAGAAACATTTACACACATCCCACCCTCTACCATAGCTACTGAATTGGGGTTTCTAAGTGAGGAGCCACTTCATCTCATTTAGGTGTGATGTTAGAGACAGTCTGGTGTCAATACTATAAATTTTTCAGTAAGTCTATTCTTCTTAGTTTTATAAGTAAGGGCAAGATACCCGGTCCCTCTTGCTGGTTTGTGCCCTGCCATGATTTCAATATAATCCCTCCTTTTGACCTGCTTAGTGATGTTCTTTGAGCCAGTCTCCTGAACATGATTCAAGAATCCTTAGTTCTGTCCTTCAACTGCTTCTGTGAGGTCCAGAGACTGAATCCTGCCATGTGGTTTCTGTGTAAATACCAATAACAAAAACTGATATTTTTAATTTCTGTCAGGAATTTTAGACTTCCTCCATGTGAACAATGTATTGCCAGACACTTGGAGTCAGAGTTGGGCAACTTGAAGGGTGGCTGGTGAATCAAGTTGTGTGTTAGGCCCTTGGATATTTCAGAACCTTGGATTTTGCCCATCCTACACAGAAGAAGTTACTCTTCTGTCATAGAGGATACAGGAACAGCCACGACTGAAGCACTGCAGAAATCTGCAAAACCCAAGTATCAGTCACATCTTTCTGTGGCCTTTGTTTTCCTACTGGCCCTCATGAAGGCTTTTTTTTAACCCTAGGAAAGCAGCAGCAAATATGGATTCTAGCCAAGGAGAGCATAATGGTTAGAGAAGAGGACTTCCTGAAAATAATGAATGTGTCCAGGATGTTGTATTATCAATCACTCCTAATTTTACCCAGCAGAATAAACATTGCCATACAGATTTTTACCTGTCTGCTACTGCGTGGTAGAGGACTTTCCAAATTGGAATCCAGAACTGACATTTCTGGCTGCAGAATGGCTGGGTTAGTAGTGTTTGCAGTAGAGTAATACATAGACTTAGTACAAGAGTTCCTACAGAACACAGAGACCCACTTCATGGAAAGACACACAGTGAAGTACTACAGTTTCACTGACCAGCCAGCTAGGGTTCCAACCTTGAAGCCCTATAAAAGAAGGTAGATGATAATTCTGAAAACTCAGGCCTCTAACCACCATCCGGACACTTAAGTGTACAGAATGGAGATGACCAGCCATTTTTTTCCCAGCAGCACTTTGCAAAGGAAGTGGACTACCTGGTCTGTTCATGTGAACACCATCATCTGCCACAGTGTGGCTGTGGAGATCGTGTCCTCTTTGTTTGGCACACTGCATACTCTCTTCACTGGATTCCCAAGAAAATTCTTGTCTTATGAAAGGCAGCCTGAGTCACGAGCCTAAATGTCTGAGGATGAGGGAGACTTTTACTATTCAGCAGTCTGCCTTGGGGGAAAGATACTGGAGACTTTCAGGCTTACCAAGATCTGTTACCAGGCCATGCTCAGGTTATGCTGCTTGATGAAAGCTACTTGAACGAGCATCTCCTTTACAACAAGCCAACCAAGGTCCTCTCTCCAGAGTACATGTTGCACAAGCTACTTCTGAATGGATACATTTTCCAATACATATTGATCCTAGGATATGCATGTGAGAGTCAGCAATTATCCCTGGATTGACACTGACCAAGTCTTCCAGAGAGACCTCAGACAGGGTCAGTTGCAGGGATTTCAGCTACCTGATGTCACAACCACTTTTTACTACTGTGAGCACAGGCTTCCCATTTCCAATTGTTTGAGAGAAAAGGCTCTGGTGTAACTGTACCCAGAGTTCACCTGGCCCAATTCACATTCTGCTGCTTTGATAAAACATGCACCAAATCCAGATGGGAGGAAAGCATTTATTTCTGCTTGAAGCGTACAATCTTCCATTCTGAAGGGAAGCCAGGGCAGTAGTTCAAGCAGAGACCACAGAGGAACAGAATCTGCTGGATTGCTTCCTTTGTCTTGCACAACTTTCTTTCTTATACAGCCAGGACCATATGGCTGATTATCAACGTCCACAGTGGGCTGGGACTTCTCTTTTTTATTTATTTTTTTATTTATTTTTATTTTTTATTGGATATTTTATTTACATTTCAGATGCCTTCCCTTTTCCCCATTTCCCCTCCCTAGAAAACCCCTATCCCGTGCCCCCTTTTCCATTTTGCTTTTATACAATTTTTTAAAATGTTAATCAAAGGCTTTATAAGTATGGTAATGCTCAATCAGAAGTGTAACCCAATACCCAACCTAGATATATAAACTATCTTCGACTGGTGGAGACACGTGAACTTCTGCCTCCACGCCCCCCTCTCTCTTTCTCTTTCTCTCTCTCATCACCTAGCTTCTCCTCTACTTCATCTTCTCCTCTCCTTACTCCATCTTTTCATCTCAGTGCTCCTTACCCCTTAGCTCCTCCTACATATCACCCTTCCTGTTAAATTAAAACTTTTCTCTCAAAATACAATTAGAGCATAATTATTCCTATTTGTACCAGTGAGGTACAAGATAGTCTTAATACCCAGTCCATCCTTTTGTTGACTAACCAGAACCTCTGTCGTCTCTCTTGACTACAACACTTAGTTTTGAACCTGGCTTTTTTCTTGGCTTTAAAATGAATGTCAGCTGAAAACCATCCACTCAGATCTTTTCTCTCAAAGTAAATAGCCAGATTGGCTATGAGACTATAGGTCTTCAACCCCATCAGAAATCCAGAATGACTGAGTTAACTGAAGTTATGGGAAGCACTAAGCATAGCTTCTAAAACTTAGTCAATTTATAGAGACTGCTGAACACCTGGACAGCCCCTATACTACTGATCGTTGGAGCATCAAATCTTCAGCCTTCTGGGGGCTGGGCCTTGTCACAACAATTGTCACTTAAGGAAATGCCCCACAGAACAATGATTGAGATAATTCCTTGGCTGATGTCCACTCTCCTTAGTTCATTCAGGGATGTGTCCAATTGACAGCTGAAGCTGACTGTGACACCATCGGCCACAGCAACATCACCAGACACAAAGCCACCCTACCTCCAACACATATTAGAGATTGATTTCTTAAATTAATCCCACCTTGGTCTTCTTTAAACAGGTTGAATGAGGCATGTGGCCTCATCTTATCCTCGTGAGCAATGTATCCTAGAAAGACCTCTTCCACAAGGAATGAGCTTCTCAATGACATGGCTCCTGCCTTTCATGGCACAGTCATACAGGACCTACATTGGTCTTCAGCCAAGGTTAGCTGTAAGCCAGATCACTCCCTCTTCAAATTCATTGTGACAGTGGAAGTGTTCCCTTGAATGTTGACTTGGAAAAGAGACCTGATGTCAGATCAGAGCACTCTTTCCTCATTCCTGGTGCCTCATCCATCTCAGAACACTCAGCTGACTGACAGCAGTGCACATTCCTGCTAATTTCTGGTAGCCCCTGTTTTTAGCTTCTCCCTGATTCCCCAGTGGATTAGATGACTTCCCGAGAACAAGAAGTCTTGGTCTCTCTTTCACTTAAAAATTATTTCTGTGCTCTTTAGAAAGGGTAGTTGTTGGCAGACATCTTAGATTTGAGTGGCTTTCTTTTAGTATTTCTCTTTCTTTTCCCTATCCAGTGCAAAGGGGTGGGTGGCACACAGAAGCAGGCTTTGATTTTCTTCTGCACATAAAAAATGACTTAATTATTGGTGCTCTCTCTCTCTCTCTCTCTTTCTCTCTCTCTCTCTTTTGGTTTTTTTCGAGACAGGGTTTCCCTGTGTAGCCCTGGCTGTCCTGGAACTCACTCTGTAGACCAGGCTGGCCTGGAACTCAGAAATCCGTCTGCCTCTGCCTCCCAAGTGCTGGGATTAAAGGTGGTGCTTTCTCTCTTAAGGCTCCAAATTTATTATTTGTGTTGTTGTTGTTGTTGCTGTGACATAGGGTGTCACTTTGTAGCCCTGGCTGGCCTGGAAATCCCTCTAGAGAACAGGCTGGCCTCAAACTCAGAGAGATCCTACTTTAGTCTCCTGAGTGCTGTGGTAAGACCATGCTCCACCATGTCTAGGCTTCTAAACTGTTTACTTCTTTAGAGGCAGAGGGACCTGGGAGAATGGAACCAATAAATTAGATGGACCAAAGTCTCATGCAATAGTCAATTTTATTCAGAGCATCAGATAATGTAGCAGAGTTAAGAAGAATCATGAGCATTGTGCATAAGTACAGGGGTGAACCGTATGATGGTAAAACATAGTTTTCCATAGAGGCATATAAACAATTAACAATAACCAGTTGTAATGAACAATCAGAAACTCACTCTTATCTGTTACACCTGGGAGCAGCAGAAAAGCACAATCCAAGAACAACTCAGTTCTGTGATTTTGAAGAAACTGAGGTCATAAACTCTTGGTTTTTTTCTTGGGAATTTTCTCTTACCCACTCAGAATTCTCCTCAAAGGACTCCGTTCTTCTACTGTGTTCTGACAGTACTATGTATATTTTTTCATGTCAATGCTGAGAAGTGATTTTCACAAAAGAACAATTTAGCAAAATGTTGTTCCAAATACCACCCCCTTTTGTGTGTGTGAGTGTGTGTGTGTGTGTGTGTGTGTGTGTGTGTGTATGTGTGTGTATGTGCTTGAGACAGGGTTTCTCTCTGTATCCCTTGCTGTTCTGTAACTTGCTCTGTATAGCAGAATAGCCATGAAATTACAGAGATCCACCTGCCTCTCCTTCCCAAGTTCTGGGAACAACAAAATACACTACCACCACTTAGCTTGTTTCCTTTATAGGAAGTGAAAATATAGTCTTAGTGTTCACAGTGGTCCAGTGGCCAGTCACAGCCACAGAGTGGGCCCTGAGGACTGGATCATCCCCTCTCAGTCCCTCATTGGAGCCATAGCTGTGACTTCAGGGCCACTGTAAAGTCAACTTCTTAGACTTTGCCTTCCTCTGTCTCAGCAAAGGCCAGCCCAGTGCCTACAACTGAGCTCTAAGAAGACTGTGTGTAGTTTGTGTCATTTCTAGGATCTCCTGTTAGGTTTTACATGGTGCTGCACTTCTTAGTGGACATGTAAAGAATGGTCATCTCCAAGTCATGATGTCTATTTGATGCTGGAGAATGCAACTCCTAACTTCATTTAGCACGTGGAAGCCCTGGGCTCAATTCCCAGTGCCACAAACAGAAAAATCTCTTGGTTTAAAAATAACTAATCCTGTACTGATGTGACTTCCCTCTGTCATGCTTCTCATGGGATGTTTCAGTATGGAAGCATGTGGGTCTAGTGTTCGGTACATCATTGCCTATTACGTCAAAGTTGTGTTAAAATCTTAGGAACAGGAAAAGTAGCCAGATCAAGAACCTATGGCTTCCCTTCTGAGAGGATTGAGAAGCCCTTCTGGAAGCCCAGCACCTTCAGTGAGGGACTACATAACTGATTCCCTTTCTGTCACTTTGACAAAGGACCTGGAAAACCCACCTTGGCTCACAGTCTTCTGGATTTTATCTCATCATTACTTGGCCTCATTGCTTCAGGACTACGGATCATGACAGATGAGAAACACTTAGATGCTAGCCACCAGGAATCAAAGATCAAGAGAGAAGAGACAAGGCTATGGAGAAAATACTATCATTCACAGGAACCCAATGGCCTCCTTTCTTCAACTAGACCCTGCATACTAAAGTCTATACCACATTCTAACTGCCCACCCCATCGTGAACCTATCACTATAATCATCTGTCAAGGCCCTCAGCATCCAGTCATTTCCCCAAAGCCCCACCTCTGATCTGCAGCCTTGGAGTCCAAATCTGAAGCACACAGGCATTGTTGGGATGGGGTAAGGTGGGATGAGGTTGGGTATTTCAGATCTGATGCTAATGTTTATCTTGTTGTCTTCCAAGGCACTCCCACCATCTGGATGTTAACAAGAGTGATACACTTCCATGTTGAGTCCACTTGAAAATAAAATGTAGATGAAAGTGAGTCTTTGCAATTGAAGCCTTTTTTTGTTTTGTTCTGTTTTTAAAACCATAAGTAAAACCAGTCTTTAATTACAAAGACTATACTAAAGCAGCCATGACTCAGTCCTTTTTATCTGAGGCCTGTATGCTGTCAGGGAGAGTGTGTGGTGACTGGACAGAGACCTTGGGAGATGGTGGGAAGTAACATTTATTGTTGGACCTAGCATGAGGATCAGAGTCAGAGCTGGGATTTTTCTCAGCTCTGCCACTGACTGTTGGATGACCTGACTAATACAATATGCATAATGATATACATAGTAGTCACTTGGCATTTGCAGTCAACAATAGTACATGTTTTGACAATATTTACCTATTGTCTGCTTCTCTTACCATTCTCTAGAGCTTAGTCACCTCAAGTCTACCTCTTTTTGTGTGTATATGTGTGTGTGTGTGTGTGTGTGTGTGTGTGTGTGTGTGTTTCCAATGTCAAGTTCTATACCTGGGATAAAACGTTCAGTATTTGTTTTTCTTAGTCTGATTTATGCATTGGAAAAATGTGGCATGCATACACAATACACTACTGTATAGCCACGAAGAAAAAAATTATTTTGTTTGCAGGAAATTAGTGGAACTAGAGATGACAGTGAATTTGGTAAGCTGTTTTATCTGTCTAAGCTGTTGACTCATTTCTAATGTATGGTTTTGAACTTTTTCTTTATTATATTTATTAATTTAGTTTGTACAGGTGTTTTCCTGCATGTATGTATGTGCACCATTTGATGCTTGTTGATTGTGGAGGTCAGAAGAGGACCATCAGATCAGTATATGTTGCTCTGCTAAGTAAGGTCAAAGTCTACCAATTTCATGACATCCTTCTGGGGCTCAATGCAAGACAGAGGACTCCCTTCATTGGCAGGGCTTCCCGTTCTCTGACCTTGTCTGGGGAGTTCAAACCTCACTCATAATTCTACTTGCAGAATTCCACATAGCCATGGTTAAGATTGCAAGTTCAACTTCCTTCTGATGAGAACCTATTTGGCTAGCACCAGAGATTTCTGAAATTATGCCCCATTCTAGGAGACATTTTGGTACCTCAGCCTTCTACCAATGACCTTTGCCAATCTCAGATATTTCTATGTCCTCTCTCCTAAAATGCTATAATTCTTAAATAATCCCACGTAATATATATCTGCCTCTCTCTAAGTGATTACAATGTGCCTTGTTACCATGCATACTCACAAGGTTTCTGAACATCTCAGTCTGTTGCCTCTGCTGTATTTGCCCTCCAGAGCCAATATCAGCTTAAATCCCCAAGGGCAGAGATGGTCACAATTATGTATTATTGTGTATCATAATCTATTAACTCAATTTTATCACAGCAGGTTGTGAGCTGTTATTTGTAAGCTGGTAATCAACCAGAGTTCTCTGACTAATCAGCCAGTGCTCTTAACCATGAAGCCAGATCTTTAACTACATAAAGTGAGCTTTTTAAGAATTACTATTTTTTTGAGACAAGGTACTCTATCACAGCATGGCCTCAAAGCTGGCATGTGGTTGAGGATGCCTCTGAATTTCCTATCTTCACCTCCAAGTGTTGATTACTCAGGTGGATGCAACCATGGCACTTTGGTGCAGTGCTGAGGATCAGCCTCAGGGCCTCATGCATGCTAGGCAAGCACTCTATCCAGTAGCTACATTTTTACCCCAAGACTTAAATAACAGTTAATGGTAATGACATTTATATAGTACAATATATTATAATTTTATCTTATATTTGAATATAGTATTTGTCATACTATATTTATAATAAATAATAAGTAAGACTTAAATCTCATATATACAAATAAATATAGAACTTCAGACTTTATTTGCCCCAAACATAAAATACTGTGAATGTCCATAGACAGGTAAGGGGCTTTCTTTTTCTGAAGGCCACCCAGCAACCTGGGGGAGTTCTAGTTTGACTCATCTCAATATCTTATAATATACAGGTGACATTTGTCATTTTCTTCTGCTTCCTGAGGAGGCTGACCCATTTGTATAGCTCAGTGTCATGGCTGCTTTTGCAAAGGTGGAGGAGGATGCAGAGGGCTAAAGCTTACCCACCAAAGAATTCTCTCTTGCAGAGGATGTGGCCTATTGGAAAAATATGACCCTCTAAGGCAACTTTTAAGACATTCCAAAAAAATACCTTCTGGTATTATGAGGATGAAAGTTAGGAACTGGGTTAGGCTTATCACAAGCTACAGTGGAACACCAGGACATTTCCAGCTGTGGCTTAAATGTTTCATGTCTCTTTGAAACTTTCCATACAAAGTCTAATTCAGCAATGTTAGGAGATGGGGCTTTGGGTAGGTGATAAGGGTCCATGGTACCTTTCATTTTCTACTGTGTGGGTTCTTCTTTCTTCCACCCTATTTCACCATCTTTCTTCCACAATTTCAACCTCCTAACACTGGATAAGATAAAAAAAAATAATTAAATTAAATTAAATTAAATTAAAAGGATAGACAGGAAATGAAACAGAAAAAGGATCCTTGAATAAAGTAAGGGGTCAGAAAGAGAACGACATTATGATTAGACTACATCCTGCTGATGTGGGCATTAAGTTCCTTGGGGCAAGTTTGAACTTTGCTGTCAGAATATCTAATTTCTTATTTTTGTTTCTATTTTGACCATGACTACTTAACAAATCACGACCAACAACAGCCAACCAACAGTCCCGTTAAGGGCCATAGCACTTATATAGCCTCTAAAAACCCCAGGATTCTACACATCACAAATCACAGAAACTATATGCAGCTGACAAAATCATTCCCATGCTAGAGCATGAGGGGAATCATAGTCAGCTATTGTGGAAAATCTGAAGCCCCCCCACAACATACCCTAAGCCTTGGATTAAAACAAAGCCATTTTCCCATAATATTTCTTTGTTTTTTAAAGAAACAAAAATTCCAAAATTCCTATGACATTTCCCTGTATGTGTTTTAAGTCATTAATTGTGCTGTGTTTGGCAGGAAATTATAAACAGAGACATCTTCACTGAAATAAGCCTTTTTTAGTTTACTGGCCAAGTTTTTCAGGAGACATCTCCTGCTCAATTCTAATCCTTATGAGTTTTGACGGCATAAAACGATTTTCATTTCCTGAAGTAATATAAATAAATCACTGTCTCCAGTGCAAAACTTTCGAGGAATTTCATTCTGATGTTAACACATCCTTACTGTATTTAGGATGATTTAATTCCACAGTCTTTTCTATAACTCACTGTCTCTTGGATGCTGTTGTTTCCTTCTCATAACATTAGAAAAATGTAAAGTTGCAAGAGCACTATTTGTTCCGTGCACAGTAACAGACCACCCTTTTAGAAAGGACAGAGCAGTGTGGATCTTTTTTTCCCATTTCAGCTATTTTTTGTTTGTTTCTCAGAACTCTACCCTCATTTCCACCAGCAATTTTTCCAGTTCCACAAGCATTTATCCAACCTTTCTTGACACATATTTAAGAAGGAGAAGAAAAACTAATAAACAGAAAATCACTCCTGAGAGCAGAGTGGTAGATATACCAATATTCATAGCTGCAATAAATTTTTAATGGTGTTTTGAAAAAACAAATCAATCCCTCCACCCCTGCTTCTTTCTCTACTGCATTTGAAATTACAGTTCCCATCCTGACTTGGCTCCATGGCGGGCATCACTATCTTTTCCTACTTTGTGGGTTCTTCTTTATTCCACTCTTTTCTCTCTTTTTTCCACCCTTACAACCCCATAACACTAGATAAGAGGGGTAAAAAAAAAAAAAAGAGAGAAGAGAAGATATCCCCAAATAAAGTCAGGGTTTTGAAATGTGACACTATTATTGTTTGTCTACTTCCTGCTGATTGGGCGTGTTGAGTTCCTTGAATCAAGTTTTTCTTTGTGGGACAAGTCTGAGCTCCTACTATGTTGCCTGGTGCTATAGAGTCCTTGGTGCCAAGTGAGTTTCATCTGTGGACTCTGGGTTCATAACACTGATAAAACTGTAGTAAGTTTGATCAAGATATTTAAAAAGAAGCTGAGCAAGGGAGTGAATGTCTTTAATCCAAGCACTGATGAGACAAATGCATGTTAGTCTTAGTGAGTTCAAGTGCAGCCTACTATATACAGATAGTTCAAAGCTATCCAGGACTAAATAGTGAAAATATGACAAAGAAGAAAGAAAAGAAAAAAAAGGACTAAAGAAAGGAGGAAGAAGAAAAGGAGGAAGGGAAGGAGGACAGGAAGGAAGAAGAGAATTAGAATGAGAAGGAGGAAGAGGATAAGGTAGAGGAGGAAGAGGAGGGGAAAGAGGAGGAGGAGGAGGAAGGGGGAGGGGGAGGGGGAGGGGAAGGGAAAGGGGAAGGGAAAGAAGAAAGAGAAGAAGAAGAAGAAGAAGAAGAAGAAGAAGAAGAAGAAGAAGAAGAAGAAGAAGAAGAA
>JANHMN010000003.1:33733414-33778335 GCA_030674055.1 Rhabdomys pumilio | reverse complement strand
ACACACACACACACACACACACACACACACACACACACACACACACACACACACAGAGTGCAAAAGTAGCTCATGTCCCAAACACTGGGGTGTAGAGACAGATTCTGCTATTTAGAGCCTGTGTGGTCCTCAACAGACTCTTGGTGTCCCTGGTCTTACTCAGTTCCATGTTCCTTGGGAGTTCAGTCTGGGAGGTCATGTATGGGCCCTGTGGACCCTGCCCCACCACAATTGAGCGGTGGCACTTAGAAGACCCAGTGGTTGTCCCTGCGATATCCTCCCACCCAATCACACCCAACCTTGAATCCAAAAATTCAGGCTCCCCTGAGAATTGCAAGGCTTTTATTGTTGGATTCCTGTTTTTAGACACCTGGGGCAAAGGGTAGGACTTCCTGCATCTATACAGGTGAGCAGTCAAGTGGCTTCCTTGAGAGCAAAGATGAACCCATCAACATTTCGGGCTTGTTTCTATTTTTTCCTGCAATGAGAAAGCCAAGTGATGCCTGAGAGATAAATGAGACTTAATACCCCATTGCCCACACACAGGGATGCCTATTGGAAGGACTTTCAGCCAGTTTACAGTTGCTCTTGGGTCTGACCATGCCAAGGAGCCCTGTCACTAACCTGTTGAAACAAGCTCTGTAAAGAGCCTCCAATAGAGACAGATGGAAGGAGCCAGCTTGTGAGATATCATAGGCACAAGTGGAACAGAATGGACTCCAGGTGAGCCTGTGGGTAGCTGGGGACCCACAATGGAACTGACTCCTGTCACATGATGATGATGACTCTCAGACATCTGCAGCTGAGGCAATGACTTATCCTACTAGTTCTAGGGTCAAGAGGGAATTCACTTTAAAGTCCTTAAGTGTCTCAGGCCTGGTATCCACACAGTGGCCTTGGAGGTGCAGAGAACAGGAGAACAGATGAGTGTTTTGGGGCTGGGGCGGCAGGCTTGAAAAGTTAGGATGAAGACCCAGGCTGGAGAAGGTGCCAGGCCCTGTGCTTGTGCAGCTACACTGGGAGCCTGTGTCAGGAAGGGCGATGGAGGCCAAACTCAGGCAGGGATCTAGTGTGGCTTGGCTGAGCTGAGCAGCCAGGCCAAGCTCAGGCAGCCTGGGAGACCCCTCCTGCCCCATCCTCTTGACATCCTCAGTCAGGGGTGTCACATTTCTGGATTCTCAGAGAAGCTTCAGTGGTGGGGAGGAGCACAAGCCCCGCCCCTAGGCAGACACATAGAGACTCACAATGAAAGTGCCTGCATGTGCCTTGTCGTCTTCTGTCAAATTGCTGTCAACACATTTCTTGATTTGTTTCTGTATTTTTCCAGTATTTCAGGGTCATCTTTGTATTTTTCACATAATCAACATACTCTTCTGGTTTCCTGAGAATAAATAGATTAACATCCTTTTTTATAGCTGGGTAAATGCTACAATCTGGAACACAAAGACAAGGTGACAGTAACCTGAAAGACAGGCATTAGCACACCCAGGGGATGGAGAGTGTGAGAGCCTGGAGAGCCTGCATCCCTGACCCCCACACAGCAATATCCACCTCCCCCTGAAATCAGGAGCAAGCAGTCTCAAGATGCACCAGAGCAGGAGCGAGCTTCATGGTAATGGTGGCAGGTGCTCCTACCCAGGTTGGTTCTCTTTTATAATTGCCCTGGGCTGCTGAGTGAGGAGGGAAGGGCCCATGTCTGAACCTCTCCAGGCCCCTCCCGAGATATGTCCTGGAACTTCCTGAGGCCCTTTGTTTGTGTCATTGAGAGATATGTATTTTGGCAAGTTTATAATCAACAACCCGACTCAGCATAGTCCCCTTCTTAGTGATCTTCCTATGGTCATTTGACAGTCAAAGGAAAAGATGACTAGGGAGAGGGTGACATGGCCTCTCAATCAGACCTTCATAGTGAGGCCTGTGTCCCCCTGTCACACTGGGGACCTCAATGTTTAGTTAAGAGCCTTACTCACAGTCAGTGTCTAGACAAGCCAGACCTCAGACCACTGACCGTTGTGACCCTGCCCTGTCTTTGTCCTGCCCCTATACTTTATTTGCTTTGTGGCTTCTCTTGAACCAGTTTCCGAACCCGAGATTCTCTTGCTGTTTGTAGGCATCCTTCAAATTGACCTTTTTGTTGTTGTTTATTAGGTTTTTTTTTTAAGTCTGAAGTTCCTTTATATTTTTCTTTTTTTTCTTTTTTTATTTCTTCAAAACATATTTCAGATTTTATCCCCTCACCCCATTCCCCCCACCACCCAGGAACTCCCTATCCCATCCTCCCTCCTGCCTCCACAAGGGTGTGCCCCCACCTACCCCCACTCCCCCCTCCCCACCCTCGAATTCCTCCCCGATTGGTGTTCTGCCTTCATGGGACCAGGGATCTCCTCTCCCACCCATGCCTGACAAGGTCATCCTCCCCTAAGTATACAGCTGAAGTCATGGGTGCCTCCCTTTGTGCTCCCGAGCTGGTGGTTTAGAACCTGGGGAGCTCTGGTTGGCTGGCACTGTTGTGCTCCTCTTGGGGCCACCAACCCTTTCAGCTCCTTCAGTCTTCTAACTTCTTCATTGGGAGCCCTTGATCAGATCAATGGGTAGCTGCGAGCATCCGCCTCTGGGTATGTCAGGCTCTGGCAGACCTCTGAGGAGACAGCTACATCAGGCTCCTGTCTGCATGCACTTCCTGACATCCATATCGGCAGCTATCTTTGGTGATTGCACATGGCACGGATATCAAGGTAGAGTGGACTCCCAATGGCCCCTCCTTGACTTTCTGTCCCACACTTTGTCACCTTATTTGCTCTCTTGAGCATTCTATCACTCCTTCCAAGAAGGACCAAAAGTCTTCCTTCTTCATGAGCTTCATGTGGTCAGTTAGTTGAATCTTGGCTATTTCAAGCTATTGGGTTAACAACCACTTATCAATGAGTAAATACCAAGTGTGTTCTTTTGTGATTGGGTTAACTCACTCGGGATGGTAATTTCTAGATCCATCCATTTACCTAAAATTTTCTCGAATTCATTATTTTTAATAGCTGACTAATACTCCATTGTGTAAATGTACCACATTTTTTGTATCCATTCCTCTGTTGAGGGACATCTTGGTTCTTTCCAGCTTCTGGCTATTATAAATAAGGCTGCTATGAACATAGTGGAGCTTCTGTCCTTGATATATGTTGGAGTATCTTCTGAGTATATGCTCAGGAGTTGTATAGCTGAGTCCTCAGGTAGTGCTATGCCCAGTTTTCTGAGGAACCGCCAGACTGATTTCCAGAGTGGTTGTACCAGCTTGCATTCCCACCAACAATGGAGGAGTGTTCCTCTTTCTCCGCATCCTCGCCAGCATCTACCATCACTTGAATTTTTTATCTTAGCCATTCTGACTGATGTGAGGTGGTATCTCAGGGTTGTTTTGATTTGTATTTCCCTGATGACTAAGGATGTTGAGCATTTCTTAAGGTGCTTCTCGGCCATTCAAATTTCCTCAGTTGAGAATTCTTTGTTTAGCTCTGTACACCATTTTTAATAGGGTTATTTGGTTGTCTGGAGTATAATTTGTTGAGTTCTTTGTATATATTGGATATTAGCCCTTTATCAGATCTAGGATTGGTAATGATCTTTTCCTAATCTTTTGGTTACTGTTTTGTCTTATTGACAGTATCTTTTGCCTTACAGAAGCTTTGCGATTTTATGAGGTCCCATTTGTCAATTCTTGATCTTAGAGCACACGCCATTAGTGTTCTGTTCAGGAACTTTTCCCCTGTGCCTAGGTATTCGAGGGTCTTCCCTACCTTCTCTTCTATTAGTTTCAGTGTATCTCATTTTATGTGAAGGTCCTTTATCCACTTGGACTTGAGCTTTGTACAAGGAAATAAGAATGGATTGATTTGCATCCTTCTACATGCTGACCTCCAGTTGAACCAGCACCATTTGTTGAAAATGCTGTCCTTTTTCCACTGAATGGTTTTAGCTCCTTTGTCGAAGATCAAGTGACCATAAATGTGTGGGCTCATTTCTCTGTCTTCAATTCTATTCCATTGATCTTCCTGCCTGTCTCTGTTCCAATACCATGCAGTTTTTAACACTATTGCTTTGTAGTATAGCTTGAAATCAGGGATGGTAATTCCCCCAGAAGTTATTTTATTGTTGAGAGTAGTTTTCGCTATCCTGGGTTTTTTGTTATTCCAAATAAATTTTAGAATTGCTCTTTCTATCTCTGTGAAGAATTGAGTAGGATTTTTGATGAGGATTGTGTTAAATCTGTATATTGCTTTTGGCAAGATGGCCATTTTTACTATATTAATTCTGCCAATCGTGATCATGGGAGATCTTTCCATCTTCTGAGATCTGTTTCAATTTCTTTCTTCAGGGGCTTGAAGTTTTTGTCATACAGGTCTTTTACTTGCTTGGTTAAGTTCACACCA
Source organism: Rhabdomys pumilio (assembly GCA_030674055.1). Lineage (NCBI taxonomy): Eukaryota > Metazoa > Chordata > Mammalia > Rodentia > Muridae > Rhabdomys > Rhabdomys pumilio. The sequence continues at coordinate 33,773,914 of JANHMN010000003.1, read as the reverse complement.
AGGTATTTTATATTATTTGTGACTATAGTGAAGGGTGTTGCTTCCATAATTTCTTTCTCAGCCAGTTTATTTTTTGAGTAGAGGAAGGCTACTGATTTGTTTGAATTAAATTTTTTTATTGGATATTTTATTTACATTTCAGATGCCAATCCCTTTCCCCATTTCCCTTCCCCAGAAAACCCCTATCCCGTGCCCCCTCCTTTTCCATTTGGCTTTTATACAATTTTTTAAATGTTAACCAAGGGCTTTGTAAGTATGGTAATGCTCAATCAGAAGTGTAACCTAATACCCAACCTAGTTATATAAAGTATTTTTGACTAGTGGAGACACATGAACTTCTGCCTCCATGCCCCCTCTCTCTTTCTCTCTCTTTTTCTCTCTCATTACCGAGCTTCTCATCTACTTCATCTTCTCCTCTCCTTACTCTATCTTTTCCACTCGGTGCTCCTTTCCCCTTAGCTCCTCCTACATATTACCCTTCCTGTTAAAATAAAGCTTTTCTCTCAGAATACAATTAGAGCATAATTATTCCTATTTGTACCAGTGAGGTACAAGATAGTCTTTTTTTCCCTTTTATATATATATATTTTTTTATTGGATATTTTATTTACATTTCAGATGCCAATCCCTTTCCCCATTTCCCTTCCCCAGAAAACCCCTATCCCGTGCCCCCCCTTTCCATTTGGCTTTTATACAATTTTTTAAATGTTAATCAAGGGCCTTGTAAGTATGGTAATGCTCAATCAGAAGTGTAACCTAATACCCAACCTAGCTATGTAAACTATCTTTGACTAGTGGAGACACATGAACTTCTGCCTCCATGCCCCCTCTCTCTTTCTCTCTCTTTTTCTCTCTCATTACCGAGCTTCTCTTCTACTTCATCTTCTCCTCTCCTTACTCCATACTTAATACAATTAGAGCATAATTATTCCTATTTGTACCAGTGAGGTACAAGATAGTCTTAATACCCAGTCCATCCTTTTGTTGACCAGCCAGAACCTCTGCTGTCTCTCTTGACTAGAACACTTAGTTTTGAACCTGGCTTTTTCTTGGCTTTAGAATCAATGTCAGCTGAGAACACTCCACTCAGATCTTTTCTCTCAAGGTAAATAGCCTGGATTGGCTATGAGTCTATAGGTCTTCAGTGCCGTCAGAAATCCAGAATGACTGAGTTAACTGAAGTTATGGGAAGCACTGAGCATATCTTCTAAAACTTAGCCAATTAATAGAGACCGCTGAACACCTGGACAACCCCTATACTACCGAACATTGGAGCATCAAATCTTCAGCTTTCTGGCCCAAACTCATCTGACAGACTTTAGTGCTGCAGAATTATTAAGGGCTGGTTACTCTGTCTAGGCAGATATAATCAGTCGACTATTCTGCAATTGTGTCCTTTTCTGTAAATGGAGAGAGGCAATTCTTGCCTGGTGGCTGTCTCACCACAACAGGAGTAACTCCAATGATGCTCAATTTCTTCTTAGAATCCAAGACAGGAAGCTGTCAGGAGCAGACAGGTCTCTAATCAAAATGAACATTAATATAGAAATATTTGTGACGTCAATTCTATGGATTTCTGACGTTTTGAAATCCAACTATCCATGTAAGGTAACCTGGACTGCTGTCTGTTATCTCCTCTCAGCTATTTCTAAGTGAAATACAGAAAACACCCTAACAATAAACTCAAAGTCATGAATTTGCTATAGTCCCTTAACTCACAGGCTAGTCATCCCAAGTCAGTTAAAAAAGTTAAAGAAGGACTGGGTCTAAGTCTTGTATTTCTAAATGTGTTATACAGGCACAATGCCCACGAGAGTATCTATATTCATTTTACTTTCATATCAATGAGAAGCTTATACCAATAAAAACCTTAAATTTGAAATCCAAGTGAATTTTGTACCATTTAAGAAATTATAACTTCATCTTGATACTAAATTATATAGATTTCTACCAATAGGTTATGGCTATGCCATAAATTCTAGCTAATCCTCCCTGTTCCAACAAAATCACTGCTGTTCCCCAGAGAGACAGCCCCATATTAACCACCTTAGTCCCCAAGCCCGGGGAATAGGGGCGTTGACTCTTCTTTAACTTCTTCAAGCTGATCACGGGCATCGAGACATCAGAAGAGGGGTGGGGGGAAGAGCAAATTGATAGGCCTCCGACTCTGTGTCCTCACTGCATCCAGATGGAACTCCCAGACACCGGAGGTTTAAATAGGTCCGCTCCTTTTGCTTGATGAGTAGATACACCAAGGCTGTGCATTCTGCAATATACAATTCTCTGGACAAGTTTTAGTATCAAGAAAAAAAAATTTTTTTTCCTAGAGGGCTGACATTTTTTTTTAAAAGATGTTGGTTCTAACAACTTTTTCCCCCCTTTTATGTAGTTGGTTATAATATTTACATTTAAATTTTTATCCTCTTATCCCATTTCCCTCACCACCCCGGAACCCCTTATCCCATTCCCCCTCCTTATATTCCTTCTATGAGGCTGTGCCTGCACCCACCCCCAACCCCCACTACCCCTTCTCACCATCACACTCCCCCCCTTCTGTGTTGGTTTTTCATGGAACCAAGAATCTCTTCTCCCACCCATGCCCAACAAGGCTGTCCTCCCCTACATATACCACTAGAGTTGTAGGTCCCTCCCTTTGTGCTCCCGGGCTGGTGGTTCAGACCCTGGGGGGCTCTGGATTGTTTGGTATTGTTGCTTTCCTCTTGTGATCACAAACCCTTTCTGCTCCCTCAGTCTTCTAAGTTCTCCCTTGGGAAACCCTTGATCATATCAGTGGTTAGCTGTGAGCATCGTCCTCTGAATGTGTCAGTCTCTGGCAGATCTCTAAGAAGACAGCTATAATATGTTCTTGACAGCATGCATTTCCAATCTTCTACAGCAACATCTAGCTTAGGTGACAGTACATGGGATGGATGTCCAGGTGGAATGGTCTCCTGATGGCTCCTCCTTCAGTTTCTGTCCCATGTTTTGTTTCCATAATTGCTCCCTTGAGTATTTTTGTTACTGGTTCTAAGTAGAACTGAGGCATCCCCTCTTGGTCTTTCTTCTTCATGAGCTTCACGTGGTCTGTGGGTTGAGTCTTCGCTATTCTAAGTTTTTGGGCTAACATGTGCTTAACAGTGAGTAAATACCATGTGTGTTCTTTTGTGATTGGGTTAACTCACTCAGAATGTTAATTCTAGATCCATCAATTTACCTAAAAATTTCTCGCATTCATTATTTTTAATAGCTGAATAATACTCCATTGTGTAGATGTACCATATTTTTTGTATCCATTCTTTCGTTGAGGGACATCTTGGTTCTTTCCAGCTTCTGGCTATTATAAATAAGGTTGCTATGAACATAGTGGAGCATATGTCCTTGTTATATGTTGGAGCATCTTTTGGGTATATGCCTAGGAGTGGTATAGCTAGATCCTCAGGTAATGCTATGCCCAGTTTCCTGAGGAACCACCAGACTGATTTTCAGAGTGGTTGTACCAGCTTGCAATCCCACCAACAATGGAGGAGTGTTCCTCTTTCTCCGCATCCTCGCCAGCATCTACTATCACCTGAGTTTTTGACCTTAGCCATTCTGACTGGTGTGAGATGGTATCTCAGGGTTGTTTTGATTTGCATTTCCCTGATGACTAAGGATGTTGAGCATTTCTTAAGGTGCTTCTCAGCCATTCGAGTTTCCTCTGTTGAGAATTCTTTGTTTAGCTCTGTTCCCCATTTTTTAATAGGGTTATATGGTTTTCTGAAGTATAATTTTTTGAGCTCTTTGTAAATCTTTGATATTAGCCCTCTATTGGATGTAGGATTGGTTAAAATCTTTTCCCAATCTGTTGGTTGCTGTTTTGTCTTATTGACAATGTCCTTTGCCTTACAGAAGCTTTGCAATTTTGTGAGGTCCCATTTGTTAATTCTTGATCTTAGAGCATAAGCCATTGGTGTTCTGTTCAGAAACTTTTCCCCTGTGCCTAGGTATTTGAGGGTCTTCCCCACCTTCCCTTCTCTTAGTTTCAGTGTATCTGGTTTTAAGTGAAGGTCTTTTATCCACTTGGATTTGAGCTTTGTACAAGGAGATAAGCATGGATCGATTTGCATTTTTCTAAATGTTGACCTCCAGTTGAACCAGCACCATTTGCTAAAAATGCTGTCCTTTTTCCACTGGATGGTTTTAGCTCCTTTGTCAAAGATCAAGTGACCATAGGTATGTGGGCTCATTTCTCTGTCTTCAATTCTATTCCATTGATCTTCCTGCCTGTGTCTGTACCAATACCATGCAGTTTTTATTACTATTGCCCTGTAGTACAGTTTGAGGTCAGGGATGGTGATTCCCCCAGAAGTTCTTTTGTTGTTGAGAATAGTTCTTGCTTTCCTAGGTTTTTTGCTGTTCCAAATAAATTTGCAAATTGCTCTTTCTATCTCTGTGAAGAATTGATTTGGAATTTTGATGGGGATTGTATTGAATCTATAGATTGCTTTTGGCAAGATGGTCATTTTAACTAAATTAATCCTGCCAATCCATGAGCATGGGAGTTCTTTCCATCTTCTGAGGTCTTCTTCTACTTCTTTCTTCAGAGACTTGAAATTCTTGTCATACAGATCTTTTGCTTGCTTGGTTAGGTTCACTCCAAGATATTTTATATTGTTTGTGACTATTGTGAAGGGTGTCATTTCCCTAATTTCTTTCTCAGCCTGTTTTTCTTTTGAGTATAGGAATTTGTTTTGTTTGAGTTGATTTTATACCAGCCACTTTACTGAAGTTGTTTATCAGGTTTAGGAGTTCTCTGATGGAAATTTTTGGGTCACTTAAGTATACTATCATATCATCTGCAAATAGAGAAATTTTGACTTCTTCATTTCCTATTTGTATCCCTTTGACTTCCTTTTGTTGTCTAATCGCTCTAGCTAGGACTTCCAGTACTATATTGAATAGGTAGGGTGAGAGTGGACAGCCTTGTCTAGTCCCTGATCTTAGTGGGATTGCTTCCAGTTTCTCTCCATTTAGTTTGATGTTGGCTACTGACTTGCTGTATATTGCTTTTACTATGTTTAGGTATGGACCTTGAATTCCTGCTCTTTCCAGGACTTTTTAACATGAAGGGATGTTGAATTTTGTCAAATGCTTTCTCAGCATCCAGTGAGATGATCATGTGATTTTTTTCTTTGAGTTTATTTATGTAGTTGATTACATTGATGGATTTTCGAATATTGAACAATCCTTTCATTTTTGGGATAAAGCCTACTTGATCATGATGGATGATTGCTTTGTTGTGTTCTTGGATTCGGTTTGCAAGAATTTTACTGAGTATTTTTGCATCAATATTCATAAGAGAGATTGGTCTGTATTTCTCTTTCTTTGTTGGGTGTTTGTGAGGTTTTGGTTTGAGCGTAATTATAGCTTTGTAGAATGAATTGAGTATTGTTCCTTCTGTTTCTATTCTGTGGAATAGTTTGAAGAGAATTGGTATTAGGTCTTCCTGGAAGGTCTGGTAGAATTCTACACTAAACCCATCTGGCCCTGGACTTTTTTTGGTGGGGAGATTTTTGATGACTGCTTCTTTTTCTTTATGGGTTATAGGGCTGTTTAGATGGTTTATCTGCTCCTCATTTAACTTTGGTACCCGGTATCTATCTAGAAAGCTGTCCATTTCATCCAGATTTTCCAATTTTGTTGAGTATAGGCCTTTGTAGTAGGATCTAACAATTTTTTAAATTTCCTCTGTTTCTGTTGTTATGTCTCCCTTTTCAGTTCTAATTTTATTGATTTGAGTGCTGTCTCTGCGCCCTTTGGTTAGTCTGGCTAAGGGTTTGTCTATCTTGTTGATTTTCTCCAAGAATCAGCTCCTGGTTTTGTTGATCTTTTGTATAGTTCTTTTTGTTTCAACTTGGTTGATTTAGGCCCTGAGTTTGATTATTTCCTGCCGTCTACTCCTCTTGGGTATATTAGCTTCTTTTTGTTCTAACCCTTTCAGGTGTGCTGTCAAGTTGGTAATGTACGCTCTTTCCATTTTCTTTTTGTGGGCACTTAGAGCTATGATTTTTCTCTCAGTACTGCTTTCATGGAGTCCCATAAATTTTGATATGAAGTGTCCTCATTTTCATTTAAATCTAAAAAGTCTTTAATTTCTTTCTTTATTTCTTCCTTGACCCAGTTATCATTGAGTAGAGCATTGTTCAGTTTCCATGTGTATGTGGGCTTTCCATTGTTTTTGTCCATGTCAAAGACGAGTCTTAGTCCATGGTGGTCTGATAGGGTACAAGAGATTATTTCAATCTTTTTGTATCTGTTGAGGCCTGTTTTGTGACCAATTATATGGTCTATTTTGGAGAAGGTACCATGTGGTGCTGAGAAAAAGGTATATTCTTTTGTTTTAGGATGAAATGTTCTATAGATGTCAGTTAAGTCCAATTGGTTCATAACTTCTGTTAATTTCATTGTGTCTCGATTTAGTTTCTGTTTCCATGATCTGTCCATAGTTGAGAGTGGGGTGTTGAAATCTCCCACTATTATTGTGTGGGGTTTAATGTATGCTTTAAGTTTTCGTAAAGTTTCTTTACGTATGTGGGTGCCCTTGTGTTTGGAGCATAAATGTTCAGAAGTGCAAGCTCCTCTTTGTACACTTTTCCTTTGATGAATATGAAGTGTCCTTCTTTATCTTTTTAGATTACTATTGGTTGAAAATTGATTTTATTTGATATTAGAATGGCTACTCTAGCTTGTTTCTTGGGACCATTTGCTTGTAAGATTGTATTCCATCCTTTTACTCTGAGGTAGTGTTTGTCTTTTTCACAGAGGTGCGTTTCCTGTATGCAGCAAAATTCTGGGTTGTGTTTATGTATCCAGTCTGATAGTCTATGTCTTTTTATTGGAGAGTTGAGTCCATTGATATTAAGAGATATTAAGGAATAATGAATGTTGTTTCCTGTTATTTTTGTTATTATTGGCGTTGGAGTTATGTTTGTGTAGGGGTCTTCTTTTAGGGTTGTTGGAAGATTACTTTCTTGCTTTTTCTAGGTTGTAGTTTCCCTCCTTGTGTTGGAGTTTTCCCCCAATTATCCTTTGAAGTGCTGAATTTGTGTTAAGATATTGTTCAAATTTGATTTTATCATGGAATATTTTGGTTTCTCCATCAATATTGATTAAAAGTTTTGTTGGGTATAGTAGTCTGGGCTGGCATTTGTGTTCTCTTAGGGTCTGTATGATACCAGTCCAGTATCTTCTGGTTTTTATAGTCTCTGGTGAGAAGTCTGGTGTAATTCTTATAGGTCGTCCTTTATATGTTACTTTACCTTTTTCCCTTACCGCTTTTAGTATTTTTTCTTTGTTTTGTACATTTGATGTTTTGATTATTATGTGACGGGAGGTATTTCTCTTCTGGTCTATAGTATTTGGAGTTCTGTAGGCTTCTTGTATATTTATGGACATCTCTTTCTGTAGGTTAGGAAAGTTTTCCTCTATAATTTTGTTGAAGATATTTACTGGTCCTTTAAGTTGGGGGTCTTCCCCCTCATCTATACCTATTATCCTTAGGTTTGGCCTTCTCATTTTGTCCTGGATCTCCTGTATGTTTTGGGTTAGTAGCTTTTTTCATTTTGCATTTTCTTTGACAGTTGTGTCAATGTTTTCCATGGTATCTTCTGCACATGAGATTCTCTCTTTTATCTCTTGTATTCTGTTGGTGATACTTGTGTCTATGACTCCTGATCCTTTTTTTAGGTTTTCTATCTCCAGGGTAGTCTCCCTTTGTGATTTCTTTATTGTTTCTACTTCCGTTTTTAAATCTTGGGAGGTTTTGTTTGATTCCTTCTGCTGTTTGGTTATTTTTTCTTCCAATTCCCTAAGGGATTTTTGTGTTTCCTCTTTAAGGGCTTCTATTTGTCTGCTTGTGTTCTCCTTAATTTCTTTGAGAGTGTTGTTTATGTCCTTCTTAAAGTCCTCTAGCATCATCATGAGAAGAGATTTCAATTCTGAATCCTGCTTTTCTGGTGTGATGGGGTGTTCAGGGCTTGCTATAATGGGGGAACTGGGTTCTGATATTTCCATGTAACTTTGGATTCTGTTGCTTATGTTCTTGCGTTTGCCTTTTGCCATTTGGTTAATGCTAGTGCTCTCTGTACTTTCTGTCTCTGATTGAGGTCTCCTTTTCCAATTATCTTGCTTGTTTCTGGTCTCCTTGGGGTCCCAATGTCTCTGTGATCTTCTCTAGGTGCTCTGAGTACGATGATAGCTCTAGGATAACTCAGAATATGGTGTCTCCTAGGTAGAAGTCCAGCTAGGTGTCCACTGTTCTGGGTATAATGTCTCTTCTAGGATGTCTCAGGCTAATGTGTCCACTGCTCTGAGTGCCGTGGCTCCTCTATTATGTCTCGTGATATGTTGTCTGTCACTCTGAGTTACTTTGGTCCTCTGCCACTCTGGGTTCAGTGGATCCTCTACTCTCTGGGTTCCTTGCACCCTCTAGGGTGGGTCAGGAGGGATCTGGTGCCCCCAGAAGCAGACCAGGCGGGTGTCTGCTTCAGGCCTCAGATTCGGGAGAGAGGTGGAAGGGGTGTGCTATTCCGCAGGGGCGGGGTTTGGGGGTTCTGCTAGAATCTGAGCACTCCCTGCACTCAGCTCTGGGCCTAGGGCAGTGAGTGGGTCTTCTTACCTACTGCTCTGGGTTCCTTGCACCCTCTATGGTGGGTCAGGAGGGATCCTGTGTCCCTAGAAGCAGACCGGGCGGGTGTCTGCTTCGGGCCTCAGATCTGGGAGAGAGGCAGAAGGGCTGTTTGAATTAATTTTATACCCAGCCACTTTACTAAAGTTTTTTTTATTAGATTTAGGAGTTCTCTGGTGGAAGTTTTTGGGTCACTTAAGTGTACTATCATATCATCTGCAAATAATGAAATTTTGACTTCTTCCTCTCCAATTTGTATCTCTTTGACCTCCTTTTGTTGCCTAATTACTCTGGCTAGGACTTCCAGTACTATATTGAATAAGTAGGGGGAGAGTGGGCAGCCTTGTCTAGTCCCTGAATTTAGTGGAATTGCTTCAAGTTTCTCTCCATTTAGTTTGATGTTGGCTACTGGTTTTCTGTATATTGCTTTCACAATGTTTAGATATGAACCTTGAATTCCAGATCTTTCCAAAACTTTTATCATGAAAGGGTGCTGAATTTTGTCAAATGCTTTCTCAGCATCTAGTGAGATGATCATGTGGTTTTTTCTTTGAGTTTATTAATATAATGGATTACATTTATGGACTTCTGTATATTGAACCAACCCTGCATTCCTGGGATAAAGCCTGCTTGATCATGATGGATAATTGTTTTGATGTGTTCTTGGATTCTGTTCGCGAGAATTTTATTGAGTATTTTTGCGTCGATATTCATTAGGGAGATTGGTCTGAAGTTTTCTTTCTTTGTTGGGTCTTTGTGTGGTTTAGGTATGAGCATGATTGTGGCTTCATAGAATGAATTGGGTAGTATTCCTTCTGTTTCTACTTTGTGGAATAGTTTGAAAAGAATTGGTATTATGTCTTCCTTGAAGGTCTGATAAAATTCTGCACTGAAACCATCTGGTCCTGGACTTTTTTTTGGTGGGTAGACATTTAATGACTGCTTTTATTTCTTTCAAGGTTATGGGACTGTTTAGATGGTTTATCTGCTCCTGATTTAACATTGGTAACTGGTACTTGTCTAGAAAATTGTCCATTTCATCCAGATTATCCAATTTTGTTGAGTATAGGCCTTTGTAGTAGGATCTGATGATTTTTTGGATTTCCTTGGGTTCTGTTGTTATGTTCCCCTTTTCAGTTCTGATTTTATTAATTTGAATACTGTCTCTCTGCTCTCTGATTAGTCTGGTTAAGGGTTTATCTATCGTGTTGATTTTCTGAAAGAACTAGCTCCTAGTTTTATTGATTCTTTGTATAGTTCTTTTTGTTTCTATTTGGTTGATTTCAGCCCTGAGTTTAATTATTTCCTCCCGTCTACTCCTCTTGTGTGTATTTGATTCTTTTTGTTCTAGAGCTTTCAGATGTGTTGTCAAACTACTAGTGTATGCTCTCTCCAGTTTCTTTTTGTAAGCACTTAGAGCTATGAGTTTTCCTCTTAGCACCACTTTCATTGTGTCCCATAGGTTTTGGTGTGATGTGTCTTCATTTTCATTAAATTCTAAAAAGTCTTTAATTTCTTTCCTTATTTCTTCCCTGACCACATTATCATTGAGTAGAGTATTGTTCAATTTCCATGTGAGTGTGGGCTTTCCCTTGTCTTTGCCATTATTGAAAACCAGCCTTAGACCATGGTGACCTGATAGGATACAGGGGATTATTTTGATTTTTTTTTTATATCTGTTGAGGCCTGTTTTGTGATCAATTATATGGTGTATTTTGGAGAAGGTACCATGAGGTACTGAGAAAAAGGTATGTTCTTTTGTTTTAGGGTGAAATGTTCTATAAATGTCTGTTAAGTCCATTTGGTTCATAACTTCTGTTAGTTTCACTGTATCTCTGTTTTTCTGTTTCATTGATCTATCCATTGTTGAGAGTCGGGTATTGAAGTCTCCCACAATTATTGTGTGAGGTGCAATGTGTACTTTGAGCTTTAGTAAGATTTCTTTTATGAAAGTAGGTGTTCTTGTATTTGGCGCATAGATGTTCAGTATTCAGAGTTCATGTTGGTTGACTTTTCCTTTAACGAGTATGAAATGTCCTTCCTTATCCTTTTTGATAGCTTTAAGTTGAAAGTTGATTTTATTTGATATTAGAATAGCTACTCCAGCTTGTTTCTTTTTTTCTTTTTTCTTTTTCTTTTTTTGTTTTTTCGAGACAGGGTTTCTCTGTATAGCCCTGGCTGTCCTGGAACTCACTCTGTAGACCAGGCTGGCCTCAAACTCAGAAATCCACCTGCCTCTGCCTTCCAAGTGCTGGGATTAAAGGTGTGTGCCACCACCGCCCAGCCTCCAGCTTGTTTCTTAGGACCATTTGCTTGAAAAATTGTTTTCCAGCCTTTTACTCTAAGGTAGTGTCTATCTTTGTTACTGAGGTGGGTTTCCTGTATGCAGCAAAATACTGGGTCCTGTTTGCGTATCCAGCCTGTTAGCCTATGTTTTTTTTTTTTATTGGGGAATTAAGTCCATTGATGTTAAAATATATTAAGGAGAGGAGATTGTTTCTTCCTGTTTTTTTTTTTTTTTTTTGTTAACAGTGGAGGCGTAGTAGTAGACCAGCTAGGTGTTTGCTGCTCTGAGTGTAGTCACTCCTCTAGGATTCCTCACGATACGGTGTCTCCTGCTTTGCAGCTCTGCGGTCCGTGACCTCTCTAGGATGCCTCCGGATGCAGTTTCCACAGGGGAGCAGATCAGCTGGGTGACTGCTCCAGCCACTGGGATCTGCACGAGGGGTGGAAGGGGAGTGGTTTCCAGCAGGGGTGGGGTCTGGATGCCAGGTGCACTCTGGGGCCTCCCTACTGCCAATTGTGCTTCTGGTGCCTAGGGTGGTGTGTGAGTGCTCCTACCTGCAGCTCTGTGGTTCGTGACCTCTCTAAGATGTCTCCAGATGCAGTTTCCTCAGGGGAACTGATCAGCTAGGTCAGAGGCTTTTTTGTTTTTTTTGTTTTTTTTTTTGTGATAATGTCTTGCTACACATTTATCTTGCTACACAGTACTCCAGATGTCCTGGAGCTACGTAGACCAGGTTAGCTTTTTACTTACAGAGGTCTCTGTGCCTCTCTCCCATGTGAGTGCTGGAATTAATGGCAAGCACTGGAACATCTGCCTAATCTTGACTTCTTAACTCCTGGTTGAGGTTTTCTGTTTTTTGGAGTTTTGGGTTTTATTTTTTTTGAGACAGCCTCTTGCCCAGGTTAGTCTTAAGTTAACAACCCTCCTGAGAAATGTGTGTGTGTGTGTGTGTGTGTGTGTGTGTGTATGTGTGTTGTGGTTCCAGCTTTCCTTGGGGCTGATGGTAAGCATTGTCAAAATCTGTTAGCAATGGCCAGCTATAGTGTCTCCCACCTTTGATCCCACCTCTTAGGAGGAAGAGGCAGGCCTATTTCTGTGAGATAAACATCAGCATGGTCTACACAGAGAGTTCCAGGCCAGTCAGAATTACACAGCAAGACCCTGTTAATCATCATTAGTGTGTTTATTAAGTTCACACTGCAAGTGCCTCATGTTCATTGTCTTATAACTAAACAAGGATATTTCAGACCAACCTGACCCCTAATTGGCCAGTGACAGACTATGTGTTGTTGCTATAGCTACTCCTGGTCAGAAAGCCAGAACGACTGCCATTTTGAATATTCCACAGCTACCCTGGAAAAACTAGAGTCTAATGTCCACTGGTTTCCCCAGCTCCTGTAGGCTCAGCATCAGTCCATCTGTGCCAGTGTGTCTAGCTGAGTTTCACTACCACAAAATTCCAGATGACCCTTCACCCATCTCTACCTGGGCCAGATTAGGAACATTCCCCCACTGCAGTGGCACAGCAGATCAACTGTAGTGAAGGGTGCTAAGAGACGAGGCTGTGGTAGGCTCTCTTCTCCTCCCTACTCTGGAAGCAGACTGCTTAAACCCATTCACTCAGCCAGGAGACACATGGAGCTGTCCCCTCTGGTATTGCCATTTTAGGCCTTATGAAAGGCTTCTCTTGAGAGCTATTTTGTCCTTTTTTAGGAAGTGTGAGCTGAACAAACAGTGATGGAGGAGGCAGAAGACAACAGAGCAAAGGATGAGGCAGGGGTGTGAAGGCTGAGAGGTCAGTCAGTTGAGCTGTGAAACAGGCCATGCACCTTGCTGCCATGTGGTAGCAGAAGCATTGGAAAGGGGAAGGGCAGGAGACAGTAGGGTCATGGAATGAAGAGAGGGCAGAGGCAGACTCTGAAGAAGGAGAAAAGGGATCCAGAGGACAGAATCTTTAGGGCCTTGTTTTCCAGAAGATGTCTAGGGAGCTGTGTAGTCTTTGGAGACTGCCCCAGGGTCTAGAGCCCCCTCACTGCAGAGTGCCAGGGAGGCTCAACTCCCTGTCCATGCTGTAGAGGAATCTGCAGCATAGGTAGGCCTCTGGGTCCCATGCTAGTGTGAGGACTGCTCACCAGAGGGTAGCACTGCTGCCTCCACCACATGCCAGCTGTTGGAGTTGGTCGCATCCTGCTCTATTTAAATACTAAGTACTGGCCCCCAGGATCTGGAGGCCCCCAAACTCTGATTCTTTGGTAATCTGGTAAGCAAATTCTCACACACATCAAATGCTGCTGTGTAAACTCTGCTTATCTTATTCTCTGACTAGCTTAAAAAAATGTGGCTTCCAGCAAATACTGGAGAGAAAAGAGGTATTCTGGGCTATTGTTTACTGGGCTGGGGGGTCACAGGTAGGGATCAGAGGGCCAGAGAAGAGGAGAGAGGAGGAGAAACAAGATGGAGAGAGCGAAAGGGTACCATGAAGCCTGATGCCTAAAGATCACATGAACAGGAGAAGTGGACATGAGGACAGGCTGATGGAGCAGAAATAAGCCTGGACAACACTTAAAGAGCAATAACACAGGGCCTATGGAATTGATGTAATTAAAATAGTACAGAACCTGCCCAATCCAGGCTTACAGCTCTTCACATAATATACCAAGTCTGTGTGTGTTTTATAGAGGCCAGTTAAAATATATATATTTCATTTACAGGAGCTTGTGCTCATGGTTGCCAAACATGGAGGGCAAAGAAGAGGCTGAAGCCAGCTCCAAATAGCATCCCCCTACCCAAACACAATTTCTATCTTTGTGATGAAGGGAATTCCAGACAGGTAACTGGGGCACACCTGCCTCGCCTTCTCACAAGTGGGGAATCACAGGTGTGAAGCACCATGTTTTCACCTCATTTCTTTGGACTAGGCCAGTTACCAAACCACTCTCTGTGCACACACCTTAACCCGGAATTTACCATTTACCTAGCATGTCTGTCATTTGCAGTGTCTCTGTATGAAGTAGAACACGATTTCACTATGAAGATGTACCAGACGAGAACCAGGGTCTTCATATGCTCTGCTCTCACTGCCTGAAATGCTTTTCCTTCAACTGGGAGATTTGTCACCTAAATCTCCAGACTGCATCAAAAACCAAAATATCAGAGGAAGAGCCTGCTGTGGTTTCAACATGTCTAGGACACCCACCAAACACCCACGTTGAGTCTTGGTTCCTGATGAGTCAGGCCTGAGCAGTGTATGGTGGGTGCTTGAGAAGCAGGGTGGAGCCTCTGCTCTCTGTCTTCCACAATCCCCTGTTGCCCTTCTGCTGTGCACCCTGTGTTCAGTCAGCACAAGGCCGTGGCTACCTGAGGTTGCTCTATCTTGGACTTTCAAGATTCCAGACCATGAAGCAAATTAACTTCTTTCCATATGTATTACATAATCTTAGGTCTTTGTCATAGCAACACAACACAGATTACAACCCTGCAGTGCACATGGATTCCTTGTGTACAAGAACACACCTGATCTCTGCTATAGTGAAGACTCTAAACCCTGCTTCCTCTTCCCTAGCTCCTCTTACATTGGCTGCCTTTTGGTGTTCTTTAGATGTCTGAAGGTTCAGGAGAGCAGGGTCTTTCTCTGTTCCAGGGTCAACACATATAGGAGATCTTCACAAATGCTGGTTAGACCGGCAAAGGGCTATCTCACACCTCTCAAGTCTATAAACCAGAGCCTTTTAAAATCATTCAACACCATCTTCCCACATAACCCAGGCTTAGCTTAACCCCTCCCCCTCCCATGAGTATGTTATTTAAGTGTTTATGTTTATGTTATTTTGCTAGTATAAAAGTAAAGATAGCAAGTGTTTTCATAAGTCAGAATTAAGTAGTTTGTTGCAAAGGGCACTTGACTGTCACTTTCTCTACATCAGCTGTTGACATAGTGACATTTGCTGAAGACTTAGAGAGGCCAATGCCTTTGAGTTTTACTGATTAGCTGAGCCAAACAGGATTTACATATGGTAACTCTTTGGGCAATTAAGTGTCAAGTACTGAGATCTACTTGTGAGCTCTTAGTCTCTGTATGACCTTGCATGTCGAGGGCTTCAGAGGCCTGTAGAATGTGCCCACTTGGGACTTATTTCTTCTGTACAGGATTGGGGATGGAGAAAAGGGCATAGTGTGGCTAAGCAAGTGTCTACTGCTGGGTGACTACACACTACTCTGCTTTTGGTCATGGTGTCTTATCACAGCAATAGTAATCTTAACTGAGACACATGGCAAACATATGTGTATGCACAGGCACAGGGCAGCCAGGAAGAGAGTGAGGTGGCTTCAGTTGTACTCTTCCATACAAGAATGTGTGTATAAACATTATATATGTTTGTATGTGTGTCTGTGTGTGCACGCAGGTGTGCGTACATGCATATGTACTTGCCTTTTCTTTGAAATTTTATTTAGTTTTATTTTATGTGTATGTGGATTGTACCTTCATGAGTGTCTTATGCAGTCATGTTTTCTTTCCCTGTGGAGGTCACAGGAGAGCACTAGATCCTCTGGAACTGGAATAACAAATGGTTGTTAGCTGCCATGTGAGTACTGGGAAGTGAAACTGTGTCCTCTTTACAGCAAAAAACACCTTATATTTTTCTAAACAGGGCCTTTTTCTGACCATGGGGCTTACTAATTGGACTAGATGGGCTCACCAGTGAGCCCCAGGTAGGGTCTCTGGTGCTAGAGTTACTAGGGTGCTCTTCGTGCCTGACTGTCCTCACAGGGTTTGAGGGCTGAAACTCATGGATTAAAGTGAGCACACCCAGCAAGTCCTTCTCTGACTGGCCCATCCCCAACCCCACCATGCTGTTTTCTTGAGAACTTGTAGCTCACAGTGAAGGACTGAAGGGAAGTCACCTCCCAGGAGGAGCATCTACAGATCCTCAGGATTCTTCTGTGAGATGTAACAACAGTGACTTTCATTCATATTCATTTATCTGCCATGTAATTATTCACACCAGCATGGGTTTATAGGTGATTTCACAATTACAGTACAATCTAATATCCTGTTATTTAGTTTGTTGTTTAAATTGTTTGATATTCATCCATTAGGAGCTTGTTCAGGCTTCCTCATGGCAGTTTCCACAGACATTTGTAGGTGAGTGTTCAAGTGTTTGTGTGTGTGTGCATGTGTATGTGTGCCTGTGTGGGAACAGAGGTGCCAAGATGTGTGTGTGTGTGTGTGTGTTTGTGTGTGTATGTGTCTATGTGTGTCTTTGTGTGTGCACATGCTTGTGTGTGTGTGTGTGTGTGTGTGTGTGTGTGTGTGTGTATGCCTGCATATGAAGGACAGATGAAAATTTGGAGGAGTTTGTTCTCTTCTTCTACTAGGTGGGTTCTGGATTTGAACTCAGGTCTTCACCTTCCATCACTGCACCTTTAACCACTGAGCTGTAACTGCAACCTTCCTCATTTATTGAGACAAGGTCTCTTACTGAACCTGAAGCTCACATGGGATTAAAGGTGCGTGCCACCACTCTCAGGGGTCCTGGGGATCTGAACCCAGTCCTTTATGCTTGCATAACAAGCACTTTGCAGATGTATCCATCTCTTTGGCTGTCCCTGTTTATGTGTCTGGGGCTGTGCAATAACCCCAGGGCTTTCGACATGCTAAAACAATAGTCTACCACTGTTGTAGGGAAATAATGACAAGTGCTAGGTGGGAAGCACAGTTTCACCTCACAGTTTGAAGAGACACAGTCCATCATGGTGATCTCGGCACAGTGCAGACATTATAGGTGGTTGGTCACAGCTACAGTCATGAAGCAGAGAGGCACGAATGGTTGTGCTCAGCTTGTTGTCCCCTTTCCACTCCGTCTATGACCATAGTCCACACTGACACATGAAAGTCAGTCTACACACATCAATTGACCAAGCCTAAAAACTCCAACACAGAGAATTCTTTCCATGGCAACTCTCAACCTGGTCAGAATAATTCTCAAAGTTAACCATTACACATTGCAATCAGGGTGAGCTTGCTTTTAAGAGCTTGCTGTCTCTAGAAATGGGTAGTACAACACCCAGCTGACAATCTCATTTGTGCTGAAAATGTCTTCCTTAGGGTAAGTAGGTTGACCTGATCTTGAGACTGTCTACACACAGCACTGCCTGTGGCCTGTGGAGAAGTGTAGTTTACAGGCAAGCTGTCCACAGTAGCCTGTGGGGTTGTGGACAACTGAGAGTCCATGTACAGGGGTGAATCCCTCACTCTACTGCTCACTGTTCTCTCCACATGGACTTTGGTGTTCAAACCTCCTTCAGACATGCTTACTGACAGAGCAGAGAGGGGACAAGGTGAGCAGGACAACAGGAATGAACTGCCATAGAGTGAAGCAGAATTTGTGGTACAAAACCGTCACAACAGCCCCCGAGGATACCCACATGGCCAAACAGCTGAGGACTACCCTGGCTGAGAGTCACCAATTGGGAAGTGGTGCCTCCATGTCCTCAGCCTTCCAATCCAAAGGCCTAAGCAGCTTGGAGGCCAGGAGAGGTGATAAGTGAAACCAGGAAGCAGAGGTGACAAGAGGGACAGGACCACAGGGCATTTGGCTCAGCACTCGGGCTGCTTACAAAAGTCAGATTTAACTCCTCTTTGGCAGAGGTACAAAGAATTTTTCTCCAGAAACTGATGACACCAGGCTGACTCAGGCTGTTTGTTCTTTTTTTCCTCTTTTTTTATTGGATATTTTATTTACATTTCAGATGCCATCCCCTTTCCCCAATTCCTCTCCCTAGAAAACCCCTATCCTATGCCCCCCCTTTTTTTGCTTTTATACAATTTTTTAAAAATGTTAATCAAAGACTTTATAAATTTGGTAATGCTCAATCAGAAGTGTAACACAATACCCAACCCAGATGTATCAACTATCTTTGACTGGTGGAGACACATGAACATCTGCCTCCATGTCCTCCTCTCTCTTTCTCTCTCTTTCTCATCACCTAGCTGCTCCTGTTCTTCTTCTCCTCCTCTCCTTACTCCTTCTCTTCCTCTCCGTACTCCTCCAACCTTAGTTTCTTCTATATATCATCCTTCCTGTTAAAATAAAAGTTTTCTCTCAAAACACAATTAGAGCATAATTACACCAATTTCTACCAATGAGGTACAAGGTAGTCCTAATATCCAGTCCATCATTTTGTTGACTAACTAGAACCTCTGTCATCTCTCCTAACTAAAGCACTTAGTTCTGAACTTGGCTTTTTTCTTGGCTTTAGAAGGAATGTCAGCTGAAAACCATCCACTCAAATCTTTTCTCTCAGAGTAAATAGCCAGGACTGGGCATGAGACTATAAGTTTTCAACCCCGTTAGAAATCCAGAATGACTGAGTTAACAGAAACTATGGGAAGCACAAAGCATAGCTTCTAAATCTTAGCCAATTTCTAGAGACCGCTGAATACCTGGACAGTCCCTATACTACAAAATGTTGGAGCATCTGATCTTCAGCCTTCTGGCCCAGGATCATCTGACAGACCTTAGTGATGCAGAATTATTAAGAGCTGATTACTCTGTCTAGGCAGATATAATCAGTCAACTATTCTGCAAGTGTGTTCTTTCTGGACAGTAGTTTGTCTGTAAATGGAAAGAGGTAATTCTTGCCTAGTGGCTGTCTCACCACAACTGGAGTAACTCCAAAGATGCTCAATTTCTTCTTAGAATCCAAGACAGGAAGCTGTCAGGAGCAGACAGGTCTCTAATCAAAATGAACATTACTACAGGAATGTTTGTAACGTCAATTCTGTGGACTTCTGATGTTTTGAAAACCAACTATCCATGTAAGGCAATCTGGACTGTTGTCTGTTAACTCCTCTCAGCTATTTCTAAATAAAATAAGGAAAACACCCTAGCAATAAACTCCAAGCCATGAATTTGTTATAGGCCCTTAACTCACAGGCTAACCATCTCAAACTAGTTAAGAAAATTAAAGAAGGACTGGGTCTAAGCCTTGTATTCCTAAATGTATTATACAGGCACAATGCCTATGAGAGTAACAATCTCACTTTTATATCAATAAGAAGCTCGTACCAATGAAAACCTTAAATTTGAAACCAAAATAAATTTTGTACCATTTAAGAAATTATAACTTCATCTTGATAACAATTATACAGATTTCTAACACTAGGTTATGGCTATGAAATAAATCCTAGGTAATCCTCCCTGTTCCAACAGAACCACTACTTTTCCCTAGAAAGACAGCCCAATATTAACCACCTTAGTCCCCAAGCCCCAGGCATAAGGGCGCTGACTCTTCATTAACTTCTTCAAGCTGATTACAGGCATTGAGATATTAGAAGAGGCTCGGGAAGAAGAGTAAATTGATAAGCCTCTGACACTGTGTCTTCACTGCATCCAGATGGACTTCCAGGACGTCAGAGATTCGAGCAGGTCTGCTCAGCTTGCCTGATGAGTAGATACTCCAAGGCTGTGTACTCTGCAATAAACAATTTTCAAAACAAATTTTAGTATCAAGATAACTTTTTAAAATTAAAAAATTTTTTTTATTGGGTATTATATTTACATTTCATATTTTATCCCCTTACCCCACTTCCTCCCACCACCCAGAAACCTCCTATTCCATTGCCTCTCCTCATGCTTCTGTGAGGCTGTGCCCCCACCTACTATTGCCCCCACTGCCCTCTACCCACACTCATATTCCCCCCCCCACTCTGTGTTCATTTTTCATGGGACCAAGTGTGGCCCGCGCAATCGTCTCACCAGCAAGAATGCACTCAGACACACCAGGATCCTTCTGCAGCAAGACGTTTATTATGATGAAAAGAGGAAGACCCCAGCCCCAGAGAGGCACTGCTTATATACACCCTAAAGCAGCGTGTTCACTATTGATTGGCTTCTAGCTCATAACCCCGTATGATGCCCCTGGTTGGGCAGTGACTTGGCGCGCTTTCACCACTTGCATATGCACAATTTGTCTACCCACGGGAGCACCGGATGCCAGCGCCATCTTGTAATGGCAAATGCTATCACCGCTTGCCGCGGCTCTCTACATCTCCCCCTTTTTGTTTTATTAATGAGCAACAAACCACTCCTAAGAGGCCATAATCGGACCAGCAGATGTTCAGTATGGTCAGCAATGCTCCAAATTGTGCCATATACTCAACGGCATTGTCCCTCCTGTAGAGGAAGGTAGAGGTCTAGTCTCTTGTGCAAGATAGTGGGATATTGTAAAGAATTTTCACCCTGGTCATTGGTTCCATGAGTGTACTTTGCTTTACCCATCCTGTTGCCTTTTGTCAGGGGGAGGGTTTTGGCAACTTAACCTCCATGCAACTAGACATGCCTTTGAGGAATCTATCCTTGCGGAACATCCCCTGTATATCACCTGTATACACTCTACTCAGGGGCGCCCAGAGAGCAAAGACTTGGTGGAGTCTATGCCATTTCTTAACTGAACAGGCTGAAGAGGCCACGGATACCCTAGGAATGTGTTTCTTGTTTTAGCCTTTTCGGGGAGGCTAAAAAGATAAGGACCAGCCAGGTTAGGACCTCTCACCAACCCAGTGCAATGGGCTAATCCCTTGGGGTGCAACGGCTGAGGGATCTGTCTGCTGGCTATTTCCTTAACATGGATAACCAAATCTCAGGAGATGAGCCTTGTTCTAGGGCTGAAAGTGCTTGGGCAATAACGACCTTGTCACGTTTTTGTTGAGCTCTGAGTTTGCAGACCAACCATAGCATGAACACCAATCCGCAACATAGGGCTGCACCAAACAGGCCTACTCCCACCCACTCTTTAAAAAAGGAAAAGGCTGAAGAAATGGTCGAAGAAATCCAAGAGGAGAATCCTTCCATCAGGGACGGATCCACTTGAGTAGAATTGATGGTCACCACTGCTTGCCGTAGTCTCTCAAGGATTTCATCAAAGCCTTCAGACCAATTACCTGTAAGATACTGAGACAATTCTTTGGGCAGATTAGCTGCCTGGGTAAAATTGTTATACTGCACACTAGTAATGCAAAGTGCTCCTTCCTTCTTTTCACATCCTAATTAAGCAAGACTGAAAAGAATATCCAGTCTCTCTTCCACCAAATTGAGGCATTGATTAACAACCATCAGTCCTCCTTTTAACTGGGCTGAGGCTAAATTATGCTGATTGATGACATCTGCCACAGTAGTTGATAATTGATTAACAGCCACAGCGACAGTTGTTTGAACGGTGGTTGACATGGCGATTCCAGCCGCTCTTGCGGCGATCGCGCTGACCGAGATGGCCGTTACTATGGTGGCAGTGATGCCAAAATCTCTTTTTTGTCTAAATAGGGATAGGGTGGACAGAGTTTCCACGGGAATGGGGATCCATCGAGGGACCCTAGCCACCATGGCACGGGTCCATCGCTGAGAATTCCAACACAATGACATCCAACATGTCTCATTGGTGCAATTATGGTTAGTAAGAACAAACAAAACGGGAGGATAAACACACACAGACGTAGGCAGGTAATCTATTCTTTCTATTATGGTTTTATTCCACCCAATAACCTCATAAGAAAGAGTACTATAATTAGTTGTATTTCCTGCAAGGTTTACTGTAACAGAGGATTTTCCCACTGATCCGCCTTGAAGGAAGGCCATAGGGTTGAGATCTGAACAGCTGCCCTTCTCTCCGCAAAGCAGCCACCTGCGAAAGGGATTAGTCCTTAAATCTTGTAAAAAGAGCCCCCTTTTCATACCATATCTAAGTCTATTCTTTGCCATCATATCGGGTGAAACAGAGAAGTTCTTATTATTGTCTGCCCATTGAGCGAGGGAAGATTGACAGTCAGACCAAGGTGGAATTTCTTCATCCTCTCCTCTACAATAGGGGGCTACCCTGGGCTGCCTGTGATAGGTATCCTCTGTATCATAGGAAGTAAAAAAGGTGCCATTTATCCAAGTGACCTCTCACCACATGGTAGCATTTATAAGGCTCGTTTTTTGATTATTATTATTACCTGAAACCCAACCTCCCCCAGTAACTGCAAACTTTCCAAATAATTGCTTCGAAAGCCTGATACAATCTTCTGAATCAGATGTATTACTTTGAAAGCAAAGTGAGCCTGCCTTGGGTAAAGAGCGATTCTCTCCCAATGGTGCTTCAAGGGTGTCATAGGGGAGATAGGGCAACCCCACAGTTTTATTAGTTATGAAAAACTTAGGGAAAACAACTGAATTGTGTCTTATTAGCATAGGCTTTGGGTAGGCAGATAATATAGCCCATCGTTGTTCCCCCCATATACTAGGAACCCAAATCCTGAGGAGGGTAAAGACTGGAACCATCAGCCGGGGAGTCTGTGTGGGGAGGTCATCTTCCAACTCCAAGATTCTTCTTGTTAGTCTTTCTGGAAGCCAGAATGGATTGTCTTCTTCCTGTGGGAAAACACAAACAGCTCCCCTGGATCTTATTAAAATAGGATCTGGACCTTTCCATTGTCCTGTGAAAACATCCTTCCATTTGACCATCTCAACAAATAGCGACAGCTATTAACTTTGTGGCTCAGTCTGCCAGGTCATTTCCATGGGACATTGGTCCCGGTAGACCTGAGTGAGCCCTGATATGTGTAATAAAACAGGAGATCTCCTATTGGCTAGGGTAAATTGAATCTTTTGAAAAACTTCTGTAAGTCTACTAGAGGGCTTAATTAATCCAGCAACTTCCAGAACCTTAACTGCATTTACTACATAAAAGGAATCTGAAACAATATTTAAAGGACCTGGGAAGGTTTCAAGAACCTCTAATACTACCAAGCATTCCACAACTTGAGGTGAGGTCTCATGGTATTGTCTGGCTGTGACTTCATTATTAACTACATAGGCACCCACACCTGTTTTTGACCCATCTGTGTAAACAACCACTCCATCTGGGAGCGGCTTCTGAGATATAATGTGCGGAAACAGAATAGCTTGAGTTAAGGCAAATTGTAAAATAGGATGTTTAGGATAGTGATTATCTATTTGACCATTAAAGGAAGTGACCAACACCGCCCAAACATCAGAGGTAGCAGTTAATGTTTGAACCTGATGTGCAGTATATGGCACTATTAAAACCTTAGGATCCCTTCCAAAATGGGTAATGGCTGCTTTTAGCCCACAAAGGGCAAGCTGAGCGACTGCATCTGGATACCATTCAATAATCTTTGCAGATTCTACCGGCGCGTGGACGTGACCTCCCTCCTCAAACACAGGAAAGGCTTGTAACATCCTTCTTTTGTCTTCCTTTGAAAGGAAGGAGTCTGAGCATAAGGCGGAGGAGTGCTGGAGACAATAGGTTGGGAGGGCGCGACAGGCTGAGAGGCCATGTGGTTCCTATCTCCCGCCTTCCCTTGCTTTCGACTTTGCAGTGGCGGCCACTCATCTGGATGGTACCTTTCATCCTCACATTGGGCTGCCTCTCCATCCAAGTCCTCTTCCTCAGAGGGACCCAGTTCCCCCGTTTCAGAGCTACCAAGCCCTAAAGCCTCCAGTTCCTTTACCAGATAAAGAGGTTTCTTTTTCAGGGCCCTCCCTCCCCTCTTGTGTCTCTCTCCCAGGGCGTCCTTTCCCTTATCTCTCATTTCCTCGGACTGAGCGTCTTTGGAAGGGTCTGTTTTCTTGAGCGTGCCTTTCCTATTCTCTTTATGAGTTGCTAGCCTCTTATCCCGCTCTGTTTCTGACATGCTGCCTTGTAACTCTTCTAACACTCCCTGACCTGCCATGATAGTTGAGCGGCATTTCTCATCCTGTAAAATCAAAAGGAAGAGAACAAGCACCGCTAGCACAATAGCGAAAGCTTCTGGAGTTCCTGCCAATTGGGGAGAGAAATGAGATAGATCAAGACCAAACATGCCTCTCAGAGCTTATCTTTGACCTGCAGTTCTGAATCCTCTCTGCGAGCGGAGGCTCTCCTCGGCACCGGTGATGGTGGGTTCCTGGGTTTCGGCACCAGCTGTGGCCCGCACAATCGTCTCGCCAGCAAGAACGCACCGGGCACCAGGCACCAGGATTCTTCTGCAGCAAGCGTTTATTGCGATGAAAGGAGGAAGAGAGAGAGACCCAAGATGGTGCTGCTTTATATACACCCTAGGATGGCGTGGACATATCTGATTGGCTGTTTGCTCAAAACCCTGTATGACGCCCCGGGCTGGGCAGTGACTTGGCGTGCTTTCACCATGAAAGCAATTTACATGCGCAATTTACTTGTTTACCCACGGGAGTGCTGGGTGCCAGTGCCATGTTGTAATGGCAAATGCTGTCACCACTCGCCGCAGCTCTCTACAAGTTTCCTTGAGGCAGAGTCTGTTGCTGGATACTAACTCACTACAGGAGATATTCTTTCCTGTGGATGAGGAGTGGTCTCATTTTGGGTGCTTGGGAAGACCTGCTGAGGTCCTGCACCTTGCCTGTAGCCACCTCTGTCCCTGTCTGTCTTTTTGTTTTACAGGCAGCCATGCTCTTCAGCCAAAAATGCAAGACATACTATACCAATGAAGCCCTATCAGAAATTAAGAACCTGTTTGCCAAGTTATTATTGCATTAGAAGTTAATAGGTTTTAGGTAACCCATGTTTACAAAATGTTTGATCTGAGTGCCATCTTGCTGACCTGTCCTGTTTCTCTCCTGGAGTTGGATTCCTGACACCTGTGCCCTCATTCTTCAGTCTCTTAGGCTGAGTCTAATAAATACTTGCTGCTCTGTTCTGTGCCCTGTCTCTGTGCTAAATGGGAATCTTGTGAAGTCTTCAGAGAATCCAGGATACAATGAGAGAAATGGCTTGTGTGGTCACTCAGAGCAGGCGACTTCCCCTGACTAGCCAGCTGATCATGGGAGAGCCATTGCACCCTTCTCTTTTTGTTGCTATGTAGACCAGGCTGGCCTGGAACTCACAGAGATCTATGTGTCTCTTCCTCCAGAGTCCTGGAATTCTAGGTGTGAGTCCCCACACTCAGTTTACCACAGTTGTATGAGACTATTGAGACTGGGGTTGTCTGAGGGCAAATAGCATGTAAACAGTCACAGGCTTCACCAGGCTGGCAGAACAGAAAGGAGGTGCACAGACACTAACCTCATGTGTTGGCTCCGGGCTTTATCACTGTGGGCTCCTATGTTCAGTTATAACTGTGATGTAACTTCAGGGGATGACATGGATGTGCCTCTCAGATTCTCTTGGTTTGCTAGTGATAGTCACCATTTGTCACAGCTTGGTTGACATAGCAAATTTCAGGACAGCCAGGTATACATAGAAAGACCCTACCTCAAAAATAAAACCAATGGTATGGAGAGATGGCTGAGCAGTTAAGAGCTTCTAAGTTCAATTCCCAGAAAACACATGGTGGCTCACAACTATGTGTGATGCTCTCTTCCGGTGTGTCTGAATACAGCCACATTGTACTCATATTCATGAAATAAATAAATAAATCTTTACAGTAAACCCAAAACTGAATAATTAACAAAACACTTTAATAGGAGTTGATAGCCAATGAAAGGAAAAAGAGAGAAGGGCTGGGAAGAAGTATCAATGGGTAGGGTGCTCCTGTGTGTTATTGGGGATCTGAGTTTGACTACTAGGACCAGTGTAAAGCCAGACTTGGTAGCATGTGTCTATTATCCTAGTGCTCCTGCTGAGTGATGGGTTAAGACAGGTGAATTCCCAGAAGTTCATAGACCAGCTAGCCTGGCAATCCACAAAGTCAAACTGCCAGAGACCTGTCCTAAACCATGGGTGAGGATTGTCCTCTGATCATGCACACACTGTGGTATGTGCATGCCTGCTCTCCCTCATACACTCAAACACACAACAGGAGCCACACAGCTAAAAGGGAGAGAAATGACAAGCAGTGTAATGAAAAATGATGAACTCCATTAGTTGTAATGGACATACAGCATAATAGCACAAGTCTTATTCTGTATAGTGGCAGAAATTGAAAAGACAAGTTGAACAGAACAAGTACTGGTGAGCAAGCTGAGGGACTAAGAGTCATACAAACAGGAAACATTGCTCACTGTGTAAGATTGGCAAGCATGGAGACTTTATCTATTTGTTTCCTGATGTGATGTGAAAACACCTAAGGCTTCCTAAGAAAAGTTGGCTGGTCCTTAGAAAGACCAAATGACCTCCCCAGGGACAAAGCTCTCACAAGTAAATCAGTGACTTCTGAGCAAACTGACCATCTCCAACTTGTAACATTTATGCCAGTATTTTTCCAAAACACTATCTCAGGACCTGGCATGATCCTGAATCTGAAACCTGTTAAGATTATTCAAACCAGGAAATCCTAGAATAGTTTTTTATGCCCACAGAATCCCCAAGCAAAGGGTGAGATTTCATCCTCCTGTTTTTCTGTCTCCTGATCATCACTAGTCTCTCTCACATTCCTCTGTTTGGCATGGCACATTTGTCTTCTTTTGGATCATGTAATTACTATGTTCTTTCTGTGCCATCATGTCTAGAAGTAAAGTCTCACTTGGAGAAATGAGACATGCAGGCCTTTGATGTCTGGATATTGACACACAGAAGAGTGGAACAGGTCAGTGCTCAGAGAAGCTTTGTTTTCAAAGGTCTGAGGCCAGGGAAGTCACCATGGAGAGGGATCAGGAGAGAAAGAGAGAAAGTGCTCTTTTATATATAGAGAGAGAAAAGAAAAAGAAGAAGAGACAGAAGAAGGAAGGAGGAGACCAAAATGTCTGTGTTAAACAGGGAGGAGCCTCTGGGGAAGGGCAGCACAGCTGGAAAGTTTAGGATTGGGGGCAAGACATGCCAGGAAGGGATGCTGGGAGATCCAGAAGGACAGGTCTAATTTGATATGTAAAATATGTACCTCAGTCCCTTGTCCTTGGTTCAGAAACCAAACAAAAGCCAAAGCCAGAGATGGAAGGGCAATACAACAAAAAGTACCTAATGAGAGGTGTTGGGACAGATTAAGTCATGGCCCCTGTCCTTGGAAAGAACACACTAGTGGTCAGTGTGGTGGTTCCTAGTACCAATTCCAACCCAGCCCTGACATGGAGCCACCCCTGAATTTCTTTGCAGGAGATAGTCCCCTAGTGTCACATCTACCCTGTCAGTCACCCATGCTTGTTCCTTCAGCCTCAGCTGGACAAGTAGGTGATTCCTGGAAGGTACAAGTCCTACTCAGAAGACAATGCGGCAGCACAAGGTGACCCTTCTCTACACCAACAGTGCACAGGAGAAGAAAGTAGTAACATCAAAGGAGCTTGAAGGGTTGGGGGTGCAGCTCAGTAATAGAATGCTTGCCTAGGACATACTGAAGAGAGAGAGAGAGAGAGAGAGAGAGAGAGAGAGAGAGAGGAGGCAGGATAGCTTAATGGATTCTGAAACCATGCAAGAGAAAAATGTCTGTGGGATGGGCTTGACAGCATGGGGCAGAAGGACAATTCCAGGTTGTGTTCCTGCCAGAATGAAACATTGCCTGGTAGGGTCCCTGGCTTGTGTGAAGACTGCTATTCTGCTTCTTTCCTGGCAGGCTTCTGAGTCCTAGGTTGAGTGGCTACATGATGATAAAGGCAGGTGCTCAGGCTGCCCATGACCCATAGCACCTATGCTGGTAAACCAAGAAGGAAGTAGAATATATGGATGACCCCGGGAAGCAGAGTAACTGGAAATAGGGAAAGAGCCCAGGCCAGGAGGCAGGAGAAACTGTAGAGTGAAAAAATATAAAAATCATTTTATAAAATATATACAGGCTTTTCTCTAGGCTCTTCTTTAAAGGACAGAGAAAATTTTCTCTGAAGCAAGCTAAAAATGTAGACTGGCTGGTTTCAGGAACTGGAAGAGAGGAATGCAAGTCATCTAAGTGGGGCTGAGAAACTGGTAACCATGATGACAGGGCAGCAACTGAGAAACAGTTGAACAAGTGACATAGCAAGACCACATTTTTGAGAAGAATGAGTATACAGAGTGTTTTCCACATGACCCTGACTTAGGTTGGGTTCCTCTGGAATTCTCCGCTATTCTTATGTTATATTTCCTTAGCAACCCCTCACCCCCTCCTCACTCCCCTGGTTTATGGTTTTCCCCTTTAAAAAGCCCCTCAGCCATCCAGTCTTTTTCAGTTCAGCTCCTGCATGGGCAAACAAATTGACTGTTGGCTGGCCAACTCTCCCTAATAAAGCCTCTGCTGATTGCATCCAGGTACAGTGTTTTGCGAGTTTTTGGGTGGCCATGACTTCCTGAGACTTGAGTGAGGGTCTCCCAAGTTCGGGGGTCTTCAAAACAATGTGGACTGTCAGGGCTGAGTCCTCCAGCATCACATCATGGTACTGTTTCTCTATCTCTCATCCAGAAGCCTCCAGGAGAAGTGCACATTCACACCCTCAAAGGTCACACTGCCCTAGCAGGAGGAAAAAAAGTGTCCTTCAACTTTCCATCCCAGTCTATCCAAAATGTCCCAAAGCAAGTACCTGCCCCCACCCCTCCATGTCCTTACTACACTGGAGCATATGAGGCTGGTGAGAGGCTACCCTGCTCTTCTATTGGTCATCCTGTCACCTACATCCAGGAAGTCACAGGAGCAGACAAATGCCATCTTAAGCACTCGGCCTGGCCTGATTGCCCCAATTCCCTCCTTGACTTATGCTCATTCTCAACTTTCTTTCCCTGTTCCCACACAGACTCAGGCTTGCTTTTTTCTCTAGGTCCTGGGAATATCAGGTTACAACCCTTCAAGAACATCACGTGGTAGATAAACTCTCTCCTGTTTTTCTCTCCTCCCATGCCATAGCAGCCCTGGGGCTCACAGCAAAGGCATCCGGAGTACTTGGGACGCATAGCTATGAAGGCCATTCTGTTCTGGCTCACAGTACTTGAAGAAGCTTTGCCTTGTTCTTAGTGTCAACCTCAGTCAGCTATGTGTGCTTGCAGAAGGTACCTAAATTTTTTCCAACTCTATTGCAAGGCTATCTGTTAATATCTAAGCCATCAAAGTCTGTAGGCATAATGTTTTTGTGCACTCTATAAAGCTTAACCTGTGTTATTTAAGTGCTGATTTCTCTGCTCCCATATCTGCTTTTAATCCAGACCTGGCGTTGTAATGCCTATTCTAAGTGTCTTCTGTTTCCATCTTATATAAACATTGCTCCCTATTCTCTGAATTGTTAATAAAAATTCATGCACCAATGGCTAGGCAGAAGAGAAAACAGTGCTGCACTTCCACCAGCAAGGGTAGTGGGAGCGAGAAGAAAAAGAGAGAATTCACCCACCAGGAGAGGGTCTTAAGGAGACACCATGGGAAAATACTTGGAGCAGAGACAGCCAGATCAATAGTAAAATGCAAGTGTCTCAGGGATTTTCACTGGGAGGTAGCCATGTTAACTTAGAGGATTAGAACAGATCAATGGCTGCCCACCTGTTCTGCTATGAAGCTTGATTAAATAAATACAATAGTCTCTATCTCATTTCTTTGGAAGCTAGCAGAGATAAACAAGGAACAGTTACCTTTTAAATGGCATTAACAAAAGCCCAGCTTCTTTGGCCCCACAGTATTCAGTAATTCTCTTATTTACCCATCTTATCTACCAGCCCAAGTACAGACCTCCACGTCTCACCCAGGTCACCACAATAGTCCAGGGAATGCTTGCAGGTATAGGGGCATGACTGACTGCCCCATGCCTCACAGTTAGTCACATGTATCACCATCACCTGTTTCATAGTTCGTCACCTGCATCAGCATCACCTGCCTCACTGTCACCTGCCTCATAGTCATCTGCATCTTAGTCACATGCCTCAATGTCACCTGCCTCACTGTCACCTGCCTCATAGTCACCTGCATCTTAGTCACCTGGATCACAGTCACCTGACTCACTGTCACCTGACCCACTGTCACTGACTTTTTCCATTGTTCTGATTTCATACCCATCCCATGGCCAGTGTCTCTTTTCAGCTTTGGTCAGCTGCCAAACACAGTTCTAACCCATGAACATGACTTAACTTCATCTGTCTTTGTGACAGTCATCTCACCTGTCTTTAATCACTTCAATGGCCATTTACTACCACACTTATCTGTATCTGTCTTAATATTTTTGAAACTTCTAGAATATGTTGTCTTTTAAATTACTAGCTTCCCTTAATCCTGATGCTAAGGAGGATTTGCCCTTACATTTGCCCCCTCCTGCTGCATTCCTTATATCTTCCCTACCATGTACTTTGGCAAAAGCATCATCTCATCACTCTCCTCTGGTTTGTAGGTATAAAACACTAGAGAGATAGCTCAGTGGTTAAGGGATTGACTTCTCTTCCAGGGGGCCCAGTTGGATTCCTAGCACCCATATCAAAGCTTACAACCATCTAAACTCCAGTCTCTGGGGACTGATGACCCTTTCTGGTCTCTGGGGGCCAGTGAACATCAGGTGCATATACATATATACATATTTACATAGAAGCAAATACATCCATACATTCATAAAACAATCTTGTACTTGTAATAATAATAATAAATGTAACAGTACAGGTCATGACACTCTTTCCACCGTGGAGCCCTCCCTCTCACTGAACTCCAAGTCCTTTTTCCTTCTGAGCAAACCCCAGGGACATTTTCTAATCCTGTCTAGGAAGGAGTCTCCTCAACTCATCATGATGGCATCAGCACCCTCAGAATCAAAGTCCCTCTGGTCAATTGTTCAGTTTCCCATTTCTCCTCAAGCAAATCGTCAAGCCTCTTCACGCACAGGTCTCCTTGTAAAGAAAACTTCTTTGTTCCTCTTGGCACTTGGTGACAGAAACAGAAACCCCCTCCAGGAAGGCTCCCTGGCCCTGATTTTCAGGCAGGGCTGAAAACAAGTGAGCAGGATATGGAAATTGCTAATTACCATTTTTTTTAGTGACTTACCTGACTCATGTCAATGTTTGTTGTATGCTGCTGTGGGCCCTGATGTAAGGAAGAGGAAAATTCCACCAGACCCCTCCCCTCCTGGAAGAGACTGCTTAGGCACCCCTCCCCTCCAGCAGGGAAAGGCTAATTAACATTCCTGGTCAGCTCAGGAACTTTGGAAAAGTCATGGGACACTTGCCCAATGGGAGAGGTTGATTAACATTCCTTAGACCATAGAGGAGGGAACTCACCCGTGGGGGGGGCAAGTCCCAGAGCACATAGACACATTCCACAGGACAGACCAACCCTTGCCGCCTGCAGACAAGGGAAGTCCCTGACATCTCATTCTCTAAAGACCAATCAGTTTAAAAGTCACACTTTTCTGCCAATCATATTGTGCCTCATCACTGTTTCTCTAGTCTACCCCTTCAACTGTATAAAACTGACCAAATGGGCTGCCTGGGGTGGCCACCTCTCCTTCAGGTGCAGGATGACCCCAATGCATTGGATCATTAAAATTCCTCTTGCTTTTTGCATCGATTCATATCTCCACCTGCTGCACTCAGGGGATCTCTGGTAAGCTAAGGCTCCCCAAGAGTCTTACAGTAGGACATATGCTACATATGCATGCATCTCAAACCTGAGGTCCTTCTCCTTCTTTAGAGTGTTGGGATTATGATCATGTACATGATACATGGCCTGAAAAGATACACACTTGAAAAGACTTGAATGCAGGGACTAGAGGGGCTCAGTGGTTAAGAGCACTTGTTGTTCTTCCTGAGAACCTGGGTTTGATTCCCAGAACTTACTTGTTGACTCACAATCTTTTGCTACTCCACTTCTAGGGAATCTGACACCCTCCTCTGGCCTCTGTAGGAACCATGCATGAATGTGAGGTAACAACACATACATGGGTGAGGCACCCATACACACAAAATAAAATAACTTAAAGAACAGCCCAAACCAAAGCTCTATCTAGCACATTTTCCCACACAACCAGATATCTAGCCTCTCCTATCTACTGTTGGCTTTTTCAGAGGATTGTGGAATTTGCTAAAATGAAGAACCAGTCAGCCTGATTTTGACAGGAAAAAAAATGGTCACATTAATCTATTAACACACCATCTCATAAACAACACACAGCTAGAAGCCACTGTGCCATTACTTCACCCTGCCCTAGGCACCTATTCCAATCTCTCTATGAAGCTCTTGCTTTGCCAAGTTAATGTGTGCTTCACTTTTTTACAGCCTCAGCGGGGTTCTCTTTGAGACAAAAGTGAAAAGATAACCTCCCTTGCTTCTCAGGCTGACTGGCCACTGACTAAAATTCTGAGATTTGAACTTTTTTTTCACAATGTACAGATGCTTCCCCAGAGCTCTGTTGGCTATGCTTAAATAAATATATAGTCATTATACTTTAAGCTATTAAAAATTTTATAACCAAATCTCTAGTTCATTGCTAGTCTCTCCTTTTGTTGTTTGTTTGTTTTTTGAGACAAGGTTTCTCTATGTCATGGTTGTCCTGGAACTTGCTCTGTAGACCAGTCTGGTCTTGAACTCAGAGACCTGAGCTTAGATTCTGGGCACCTTGGTGCCATTCAAGTTACTGTTAGAAAAGATCCCTGAGGCTTGCTCACAGGAAAACAGACTGAAGATTCTGGAGCTGGAGTTGGAGGTGATGATAAGATGGTTGATGTGGGTGTTGGGAACAGAACCCTGGTCCTTTGCATTCATAACCTGTTGTACTCTGACCCCCTCAACTTCCAGCATAGCTGTAGCCACTCTGTTGCATGCCTGCCAGCTATTTCACATTGTTGCTGTAGTATGCCTGCCAGTCATTGACACAGAGAAGTGATTTGACCCACATCAGGATCATGCTGACCACATCCCCTGTTATGTTCTGAATGTTCTTTCCACAAAGCTTTACATAAGAGCCATCAAATCAATATGAAGTATTATGTCTAAAATATCTTGAGCCGGAGCTGACCACCAGGCAGCACTTCCTGCACCTGCCTATGAGCTCAGTGTGGTTTTTGTGTTTTTCTTTCCTTTAAAAGCTGACAGGAAAACATGTCCACTGTCATAGTTCAGATAATTCTGAACTGTATCCCTAGTCTTACCAGTATTAGTGTATTCGTTAAAGAAACAATCCCTGTCTGACTCAGGTCAGTGTTCATGTGGTTTGTGGAGTGACTCTTAGAACACAACATTTGGTGCACTGGCCAGGAAGGAAGCTCCCTGCCCTCCAGCCACACCTCAGTTACCGACAGTGAACTACCAAGCCAGCTGGATCCTATGTAAGGAGGGAAGTTTTTTCTGTACCTGTGCAGTTCTTTTTTTTCTGTTTGGTCTTGTTTGTGGTATCTTCTAAAGAGACTTTAGAATATAAATCTTAATGTGGAATTCCGTCAGGAGCCATAATGGGACAAGCTAATAACTAGAAGGTGATCATTCTGAAATGGCCTGCCTTGGATTATTATATAATCTTCAACAGGTGAGTCCTTATCCAGCAAGGCTGTAAGGGACTAATTTTAGGAAAGATTCCTGCTATTATTATGCTTTTCCTATTATAATTAAACATATATAACAATCACTAAGTAAAAGCAGCTTTGGAGCAGATCTCTGCAGATCCATGAAGATGTACTGTCTTGTAATGATGCTATATAGACATATAGATGACTTCTTAAGTCTTAATAATGATCCTATAAGAATTCCTAAAGTTATATCAATGATTATTAAGCTCTTTTATAGTGGGACTGCTATTAGATCCCTTTCTGATAGTCAAAACTGCAATGAGAACTCTGCCAGTCTCCCAAGTGTCACCAGTTAATTGTTCTTAGATAGCAACCAGACTTTCTCCTACTCAGAGCACATTCCAAGAGGTTGTAAAACAGTTAACCAAAGGTCATAAAAAGGGAACTAATGATTTATTATAGGTGCTAGGACAGAAGATAAAATATTGGCTAGATTTATCTACACAAAGCTTAACTAATAAGTTAGTTATATTTTTCAACCTTCAGTGAACCTGTGGAGCTGAGACAGGTGATGGATGTTTAGCCAGATAATTACTCCTAATGGATATGCATGTA
This sequence comes from Rhabdomys pumilio, assembly GCA_030674055.1. NCBI lineage: Eukaryota > Metazoa > Chordata > Mammalia > Rodentia > Muridae > Rhabdomys > Rhabdomys pumilio. The sequence continues at coordinate 33,740,033 of JANHMN010000003.1, read as the reverse complement.
AACATTCTTTGTTGTAAACTTCTATTTATCATTTGATTTTTTTGTGTGTGAACTTGTGATGAACTTTGTAACATATGATCGTGTATTCTGAAAGATGTATAAGTACTGAGGACAAAGAGATGAGAAAGAGATAGGAATAGAATTTTTTGCCTTTCCCCACTTAGAGTAGTACATAGAATAGAATATTTTTCTATTTTCCCAGATAGAATAGAATTTTTCCCTTCCCTCACTTAGGATCCTTCCGCTTTTCCCCTTAGATAGCTTTCATAGGAAACTTTTTACAACTTAGTAATAAATGCTATAACTACTTTTGTAAGTGTCTTTTTCTTCCTGTGACTTCCCACTAGCAGGTTGAAAGTTAGAGCTGTGGAGCTCTCCCTGAGATAGTACAAAGGCTGTTTACTTAATCCTTTGTTGTTTTTTAGGATGAGGCGCTAAGGGCCAGAAATGCCCCCAGAGGATCACAGAAGGCAGGTCAGCTACAGTAGGCTTACAGTAACTTAGACTTAGATAAGTAAACTTTTATTATACAGCAACTCTAAATACCACGCAAGACAAAGTCTTACCCTCTGCTGATGCTCTTCCCCCTCTGTTACCTCAAGAAGAACCAATAAGAAAGAGGATCACCTCCATGCCAGGGATGGCCCCTGGCAGAATTCCTTGAGTCTGGGGCTGGAGTTGAGGAGGGCACTCCAATTCCTCTTGGCTTGAGGTTTAAGTACAATCCACCCCTTTGGACTTGGACTTGGTTGGAACTCTCACCCAAGAGCCCATGTTTAGTGCTGCATTGAAACTTGGTTTTGTTTGTTTTTGCCTTCCACCTTTGCTTTGTTCCACTCTCTCCCCTGTCTTTAACTCCTTCACTATGGGACATTTGGGTCCCTTTGGTGGGACATCTGTGTCCCTTTGGTGGGTTATCTGGTCCCTTTTGTGGAGCATCTGATTCCCATTAGTAGGACACCTGGACCCCTTAGGTGGGACATTGTGTCCTTTTGGTGGGACATCTGTGTCCCTTTGGTGATCATCTGGGCCCCTTTGGTGGAACATCAGGGTCCCATTAGTACATCTGGGTCTTTTTCGGTGGGACATCTCGGTCCTTTTGGTTGGTCATTGCTGACCATTTCATGGGACATCTGAGTCCCTTTGGTGGGATATCTGGGAACCTTTGGAGGGACATCTGGACCCCTTTGTTGGGATATCTGGGTCTCAGTAGTGGGATATCTAAGTCTCTTTGGTGGATCATCTTGGTCCAATTAGTGGGAAATCTGTATTGTTTTGGTGGGACATCTGGACTCCTTTGGTGGGTCATGTGGGTCCATTTGGTGAGAGATCTGAGTCTCTTTGGTGACTCATCTGGGTCCCTTTGGTGGGTCATCTGGGTCACTTTGGTGGGCCATCTGGGTATCATTGGTTGGATATCTGAATCTCTTTGTTGTGACATCTGAGTCCCTTTGGTGGGACATCTGGACACCTTTGTGGGTCATCTGGGTCCCATTAGTGGGACATCTGGGTCCCTTTGGTGGGTGATCTGGGTCCCTTTGGTGGGTGAACTGGGTCCCTTTAGTGGTTCATCTGGGTTCCTCTGGTAGGACATCTGGGTCAATTAGAGGGACATCTGAACACCTTTGGTGGTTCATCTGGATCCCCCTGGTAGGACATCTGGGTTATATTAGAGGGATGTCTGGACCCCTTTGGTGGGTCATCTGAGTCTCTTTGTTGGGACATCTTGGCCCCTTTGTTTGGACATCTGTCCCCTCCCTTTTCCTTTCCATCTCTGTTGACTGTACTTGGTGCTCTGGTCTGTTCATTTCTGTCATTTTATATTTGTAGTTTTGTTTCATCCCTGATTGTTGGCCTGTAATTTCTATTCAGAGGAAAATGGTTAAAACTTATCTGTTGACCAATTACCCTTTAGCTTAGTTTTTCTCATTTCAAGGATTTTTAGAAGGAAAAAAAGAAATCGAGTTGGTACAACAAAACCGATAAACTTCCTTTGGAGCCCATCACCTCTGGAGAAGACCTGCCTCATTGAGTGTACAACCTTCTCTTAAAAGGGTCATCAGCTTTCTGGCTCCTCTTGTAAGAAAGTTGATGGCTATGAGAATTGGATCTGGCAGGTAGCAAGGTGCTCCTCCCTTGAAATTACAGCTAAATAAAAAAGTAAAAAAAAATTTGTATATCTATTCTAAATGTATAAATGTATGTGGCTGCTATATTTTTTGGACTGGTCTTAAATATATGTTTACTGTGTTCTACATGTCTTGATTATAGATTAATTAGCTTATAAGTTATTATGTGCGGTGAAAAATTTTTTTGCCAGGCAGTGGTGGCACATACCTTTAATCCCAGCACTTGGGAGGCAGAGGCAGGCGGATTTCTGAGTTCGATGCCAGCCTGGTCTACAGAGTGAGTTCCAGGACAGCCACGGCTACACGGAGAAACCCTGTTTTGAAAAACCAGAAAAAAAATTGATGTTTACAATATCAAAAAGGATAAGAATTGCTGACTCTTGGAATCCTCTCCCCTTCCTTTCAGTTTTTCCCTGTATTTGTTATAAAAAAAAGAAAAGAAAAGAAAAGAAAGAAAGAGGGAGAATGGAGGACATTAACATATTTAAGAGTGGTGAATGGAGTAACTTAACCCATGGGCCAGTTACAACTTGGAATTCCTTTACCTTCTTTGTTATCTAAGGCATTGTCTATGATAGAAATTGATTTAAAAGATTCTCTTTTTACAATCCCCTTGAATCAGTGGGATAGGGAAAAGTTTGTTATCACAGTACCTACTTATAATAATGCTCAATCTATAAAAAGATATCAGTTGAAAGTTCGTCCACAGGGAATGTTAAATAGTCCAATTCCATGTCAACATTTTAAGCAACACTCACTAGAAATAATTTGTATGTGATTTCCTAAACTAATTATTTATTATTATATGGATGATATTTTGTTGGCTGATGCTGACAGATACTTTAGAGAAAAGATTTAAAGAAACACAAGAAATTCTGTCTTCCTGGGGTTTACAGCTTGCTCCTGAAAAACTACAGAGAGAAGATTCTGTTAACTATTTGGGTTATAAAATAAGTCAGCAAAAAAAAAATCAAGCACAAAAGGTATATAGATCAGAAGAGATAATTTGCAAACTCATGATCTTGAAAAATTAATGGGAGCTATTCATTGGCTATGGTCTATCATTGGATTAACTACTCAAGAGTTAAGTATTTTGTTTCAAACATTACAAGAAGATTCAGACTTAAACAGTCCAAGATAGTTAACAACTGAAGCAGAGAGAACATTAATTCTGGTAGAAAAGAGACACAAGATGCAAATGTGGATGGCATAGATCCCAAACTTGATTGAATTTTGGTTATTTTGCCTTCAATTTATTCTTTTACTGGGATCATTATGCAAAAGAAAGATTGTATTATGGAATAGATTTCCTTAGCACATGAACAAAGTAAAAACAAAAAATTAAAGACTTATATCAAAAAAGTATCTGATTGATTTATAAAAGGTAGAATAAGAGCATGTCATTTGTCAGGAATGGACCCAGCCTAAATTGTAGTTCCTTAGAGTAACAATGGGATTGTGTCATTATGGGCAGTTAATGAAGATTGATAAAGAGCTTGAAGCAAGTATTTGGGAGAAATTCTAGCACATTTCCTGAAAGCAAGCATATTCTATTTGTTTAAAAAAAACCTAATTTTCTCACATATTGGGAAAGAAATACCAATTCCTGAAGCACCTATATTCTATACAGATGCAAGCAAGTTGGGTAGGATAAGCTATAAGTCATACAAAAAAAGAGAAGAAAAGAAAAGAAAAGAAAAAAGGCAAAGTAATTCAAAGCCTATATACTTCAGTTCAAAAATCAGAGTTGTGTGCAATTATTATGGTATTATTAGATTTTCCTGAAACTCTTAATATAATTACCAACTTTCAGTATGCAGAAAGAGTTGCCTTCCATATAAAAACAGCTGAATTTATTTCCAATAACTCAGAAGTAACCTTGTAATTCATGCAATTTCAATTAGAAATAGAAACTACCCATTACATATGACTCATATTCAATCATGTATTGGCTTGCCAGGTTCATTAGCACAAGGAAATAAAGAGATTGATGAATTATTAATTGGAAATGTGTTAGAAGCTTCAAATGTTCATGAAAAAACACCTTGTTAACAGTAAACGTTTAAAGAAATAATATTCTATCAAAAAGGACTGGCAACAAGCCAGGGAAATTATAAGAGAATTTCCTACTTGTATTTGTATATCCAAAATACATTACCTGAAGTAATTATATAGGTACAAAAACAAATCAAATCTGGCAGATGGACTTATTTTATTTTTCAGAATTTGGAAAACTAAAGTTTGTTGTGTACCATTGATACATATTCAGGGTTTTAGTAGGCAACTGCTTTGGGTTCTGAGAAGGCTGATTCTGTAATTACACATTTATGGGAAGTAAAGTAATTGTGAGAGTACCTGTACAAAAAATGACTGACATATATCTCCAATAAGATGAAGCAATTCTTTGCTTATTATAATATGAAGCATATTGGAGGTTTACCACACAGTCATACAGGACAAGCAGTTGTAGAAAGATCTACTCACACCTTAAAAGAAATGATTATAAAACGAAAAGAAAGAATAAAGTCCCCCAGGGACAGAACAAACGGTGTTCTCTCAACTTTAAATTTTTGAGTTAATGAGAAAGAAACAACAGAACCCAAGAGACAGTGAGTTATAGAAAAGACTATGGAATTAAATCAGCCTATATACTATAAGGATGTGTTAACATCAGAATGAAATCCCTCAAAAGTTTTGCACTGGAGACACAGATGTGTTTTATATTTCTTCAGGAATTGAAAAAATGTGGATGCCAGCAAAATTCATTAAGATTAGAACTGAGCAGAGGAGGCCTCCTGAAAACCTTGGCCACTAAACCAAAAAAAGACATATTTCAGTGAAAATATCTGTTTATGACTTCCTGCTAAGTGCAACACAATTAATGACTTAAAACATAAAGAGGGAAACATAGTGAGAATTTTGAAATTTTGCTTTCTTTAAAAACACAAAAATATTATGGGAATATGTTTTTGTTTTAATCTAAAGTGTAGGATATGAGGCTACTTCAGATTGTTCACAGCAGCTGACTATGATTTGCCTCATGTTCTAGCAGTGATGTGATTTTTCTAGCTGCAGATAGTTTCTGAAAGTGTGTGAAGTTTGAAATTTTATAGACTTTTTAGAGGGTATATAAATGCTAGCACCCTGATAGGTGGTTTGTTAGTTGTTGTTGGTCATGGTTTGCTAAGCAGTCATGCACAAAGAAGAAATAAGGAGAAGAAATTAGATGTCCTGATGGTGAAGATAAAGCTTGCCCCGAGGAGCATGAAGCCCCTAATTAGCAGGAAGTAGTCTAATAATAACATTGGCCCCTTTCTGACTCCTGACTTTATTCAGGGATCTCTTTCCTTTTCCCTCTATTCTTTTTTTTTTTTTCAAAATCTCTTTTCTTGTCTTAGGAGGTTGGAATAGTGGAAGAAAAATGGTGAAGAAGGGTATAAGAAAGAAGAATCCTGCTGGGCGGTGGTGGCACACGCCTTTAATCCCAGCACTTGGGAGGCAGAGGCAGGCGGATTTCTGAGTTCAAGGCCATTCTGGTCTACAGAGTGAGTTCCAGGACAGCCAGGACTACACAGAGAAACCCTGTCTCAAAAAACAAAAAACAAAAACAAACCAAAAAATCCCCCCCAAAAAAACCAAAACCAAAACCAAAACCAAAAACAAAAAAACAAAACAACAAAGAAGAATCCACAAAATAGCTAATGAAAGATACAGTGGACCCTTATCTCCCAAATGCCCCATCTCCTATACTGCTGCATTAGAGGTGACTTTGTATGGCACATCTCAAGGAGACATGAAATATTTAAGCCATGACTGGAAGAGTTTTGCTATTTCACTGTAGTTTTTGATAAGCCTAACTCAGTTCCTACCTTTTAGGCCCACCCTATTGGAAGATAAGTTATTTTTCTTGAATGTTTTGGAAGTTGCCTTAAGGGGGATCAGGTCTTTTTCCATAGACCACATCCTCTGCCAGAGAGGATCTATTGCTGGAGCTCTACTCCTGTGACTGGGTAAGCTTTAGCCCTATGCATCCTCCTCCGCCTTTGCAAAAGCAGCCATGACACTGAGCTATACAAATGGGTCAGCCTCCTCAGGAAGCAGAAGAAAATGGCAAATGTCACCTGTATATTGACAGATATTGAGATGAGTCAAACTAGAACTCCCCCAGGTTGTTGGGTGGCCTTAAGAGAAAGAAAGCACCTTACATGCCTATGGGCATTCACATTACTTTGTGTTTTAGGGCAAATAAGCCTGAAGTTTATATATATATATATAAACTCTATATAAACTCACCAAGAGAGACAAGAGGGCTTTGCTGGCACCCCACCGGAAGTGCTTGCTTGTTCTACTCACTTGGCTTAAACAATGCCTCCCATGGTCAGAACGCAGGGAACGTGACGACAGACCCCAATGACCTGAGAAAGTCCAGGGTACCATAAGTTTTATATATATATATATATATATATATATATATATATATATATATATAT
>JANHMN010000003.1:33688430-33733404 GCA_030674055.1 Rhabdomys pumilio | reverse complement strand
TATATATATATATATATATATATATATATATATATATATATATATATGCCTGAAGTTTATACATACATACACACACATATATATATCATATATATATATATATATGATATATATATTGTATATGAGATTTAACTCTTACTTATTATTTGTTATAAATATAACAACATTATTGCGGGGGTGGGGAGGAAGCTGAAGGCCAGCATGCCGTGGGCGGGTGCGTGAGCTTGGGTTTCTGAATCTAGTTGGGCCGTTGGTGGTTCCCACTGCTCCTATGAGACTGGAGTGGGGAACCTTGACTGAATTTGTTCTGTGCAACACCAGGCTCTGGGCCGTGAGAGGCCGCCAGGGCGCCCCACCCCCACCTCCGGGTGCGGAGTGAACTCAGCCTGATTCTGCAGGGGCGCAGAGCACTTGAGTGGTCCTGGAGGCCGGAATTTTCATTCAGGGTCCCCAGACACCATGGCAGGGGTGGGGGTGGGGCGGCACAGCAGAACGGAGATTGTGGGAACATAGGTGCTGTGCTGGCCCTCTCACCAAGAGAGACAAGAGGGCTTTGCTGGCACCCCACCGGAAGTGCTTGCTTGTTCTACTCACTTGGCTTAAACAATCCCTCCCATGGTCAGAACGCAGGGAACGTGACGACAGGCCCCAATGACCTGAGAAAGTCCAGGGTACCATAAGTTTTATTAACATGGCGAATGGTAGTTGAATCTGGATATGCACCCCCCACTTAAACCAGGGGGACCTGACTTAAATAAGATGGGAGAAGGAAGGAGGGACTGGGAAAAGAATACTTAATCAGCTATGCCCTCTGGCCTTCAGGTAACTCATTAATATGGAAACTCTTGAGGCTGAAGCCTGTAGTCATGCCCTCTACCTGTGTAGGGTGACATAAACATCTTAGAGGGGCTGCGTCCTATGTGAATGAATGACACAGGTTAATGGAGTTCTGGAGCCTGGATTCTGGGAGTGCGGTGGAATAGATGCCCATCCCTTGCAGGGTCTCCAGGCTACTTCCAGCCAGCGATTCTACCAAAACCCAAGACCCCTTTCATGGCCCCACACATTATATTCAAATATAAGATAAATTATAATATATTTTAATATATATACATGTATTTAACATTAGATGTTATTTAACTCTTGGGCTAGAAATGTAGCTACATGGATAAAGTGCTTGCCAGACATTCATGATGTCCTTTGTTTGATGCTCAGCACTGTACAAAACTGGCATGGTGGCATTCACCTGAGTAATCAGGACTTGGAGGTGGGGATAGGAAGATCAGAAATTCAGTCATCCTCAGCCACATAGCAGCTTCAAGGCCACCCTGGGTTAGAGTACCTTGTCTTTAAAAAAATAGTAATTCTTAAAATGCTCATTTTAACGAGTTAAAGAGATAGTACCTTGTTTTTCTTTTTAAAAAATAGTAATTCTTAAAATGCTCACTTTAAGGAGTTAAAAAGATGGCTTAATGATTACTCAGAGGACTCAGGTTGAGTCCCAGCTCCCACATGGCAGCTCACAACCTCCTGAGATAAAATTGAGATAATACATCATAATATACAATAATATACAATACATGATTTTGATTCTCTCTGATGTTTGGGATTTAGGCTGATATTGGTCAGATAACTGCACAAGGAGCAAATGTGACAGACTAAAATGTATGTATGGTAATAAAAACACACTGAGACCAGCTACCAGGACACAGATTAACATTATTTGGAGTGATTTAAGGCTTTTATCATTTTAGAAGAGAGGGAGAAGAAAAATTCAAGATTGGCAAAGGTCATTGGCAGAAATCTGAAAGTACCAAAATGCCTAATAGCATGGGAAATAATTTCAGAAATCTCAGGTGCTAGCTGAATGGGTTCTTCTCAGAAGGAAGTTGAACTTGCAATCTTAACCATGGCTATGTGGAATTCTCCAAGTAGAGTTATGGGTGAGGTTTGAACTCTCCAGACAAGGTCAGAGAACGGGAAGCCCTGCCAATGAAGGGAGTCCTCTGTCTTGCATTGAGCCCCAGAAAGCTATCATGAAACTGGTAGACTTTGACCTTACTTAGCAGAGCAACATTTACTGATCTAACTGTACCTCCACTTCCAGGGGATCTGATGACCCTATTCTGACCTCCACAATCAACAAGCATCAAGTGGTGCATGTACATACATGCAGGGAAACACCTGTACACACAAAATAAATTAATAAATATAATAGAAAAAGTTCAAAACCATACATTAGAAATGAGTCAACAGCTTAGACAAATAAAAAAGCTTACCAAATTCACTGTCATCTCTAGTTTCACTCATTTCCTGCAAACGAAATAATTTTCTTCTTGGTGGTTATACAGCAATATCTCTATGGCTCCCCACAGCGGATTCTGATGAAAACAAGCAGTCCATGGTTTTAAGGCATTTATTGTCTTGGTGGAAAATGGATGAGTAAAACCGTACCCCACTTCTGAGGGTGGGCCTGAGGATAAATACCTTTTGCAGGGAGGAGTGTCTGGGAAGAAAAGCTTAATTGGCTAAGAACTTCAGGCCTTTCAGTACCTCATTTAAAATGGAAATCTGACTTGAGCCTACATGACCTGTAGTCAAGTCCTCTACCTATGGAAGGGCTTAGGGCATTGCCCTAGTGTGATGGATAGCCACAAATCTATGAAGGGCTACAGACTCCTGTCAGGAGCCTAATGTCTGGGAACCAGGCAAAATGCCTGCTATCCCTTTAGGGGCACTGGGGTTTCAAGCCTTAGCACAACCAGAAGCCAGGCTGACTTTCATGATCCTACAGATTTGGCTTACAACTAACCTTGGCTGAAGACCAATGTAGGTCCTGTAAGACTGTGCTGTGAAATGCAGGAGCCATGTCAATGAGAAGCTCCTTCCTTCTGGAAAAGGACTCTCTAGGATACTTTGCTCACCAGGACAAGATGAGGCCACAAGCCTCATTCAACCTGACTTGGTGTTAGAAGAAGACCAAGGTGGGACTAGCATAAGAAATCAACCCCTAATATGCACTGGAGGTGGGGTGGATTTGTGTCTAGTGATGTTGCCTTGGCCAATGGCATCATAGTCAGCTTCAGCTGTCAATTGGACACATCCCTAAATGAGCTAAGGAGAATGAACATCATCAGAAGAATTGTCTCTCTCATTGTTCTGTGGGCAATTCCTTGATTGACAATTGATATGGGAAGGCCCAGACCATTATGGGTAGTGCTAATCAGCCTAGCTGTACGAGAAAGAAAATTGAGCAAGCCAATGGGAGCAATCCTTCAGGCTGTGTTCCTCTGTGGTCTCTGCTTGAATTCCTACCCTGGTTTCCCTTGATGATGGAAGATTGTAACCTTCAAGCAGAAATAAATGCTTTCCTCTCAAACTGGGTTTGATGCATGTTTTATCAAAGCAACAGAATGCAAACTAGGTCAGGTGAACCCTGGGTACAATTACACCAGATCACTTTCTCTCAACTGGTTGGAAATGGAAGTCTGTGCTCACAGTAGTAAAAAGTGTTTGTGACATCAGGCAGCACTGGAAAAGACTGAACAACCCTGCAACTGGCTCTGTCTGAGGTCTCTCTGGAAGACTTGGTCAGTGTCAGTCCAGGGATCATTGCTGACTCTCACATGTATAACCTAGTATCAATATGTATTGGAACACATTTACATTCAGAAGTAGCTTGTGCCACATGTACTCAGGAGAGAGGACCTTGGTTGGCTTGTTGTAAAGGAGATGCTTGTTCAAATATCTTTCATCAGGCAGCACAGCCTGGATGTGATGAGCTAGTTTCAACATCACAGCCTGTTAACAGATTTTTGTGAGTCTGTAATCTTCCAGTCTCTTTCCCCCAAAGGAGGCTCTGGAACAGTAAAAGTCTCCCTCATCCAACTGTAGGCTTGTGACTGAGGCTGCCTTTCAAAGCCAAGGATTTTCTTGGGACTCCAATGAAGAGAGGATGCAGTGTGCCGAACGAGGAAGACACAGTCTCCTCGCCCACACTGCTGCAGAAGATGGTGTTCACATGAACAAACCAGGTAGTCCACCTCCTTCACAAAGCACTGCTGGGAAAAAATGGCTGGTCATTTCTATTTGGTACCCAACTGGCGGTTAGAGGCCGAGTTTTCAGAATTATCATCTGCCTTCCCTTATAGAGCTTCAAGGTTGGAAGCCTAGTTGGATGGTCAGTGAAAATGTAGTACTTTACTCTGTGTCTCTCCATAAAGTGGGTCTCTGTGTTCTGCAGAAACACTTTTACTACATCTATGTTTTACTCTATTGCAAAAACGACTAACTCAGACATTCTGGAGCCAGAAATGTCAGTTCTGGATTCCAATTTGGAAAGTCCTATACCACACAACGGGCGACAGCCAGGGAGTCTTTATGGCAATGTTTATTCTTCTGTGTGCAATTAGGTTTGGTTGATAGTACAACATTCTGGACACATTCACTATTTTCAGGAAGTTCTCTTCTCTATCCATTATGGTGTCCTTGGCTAGAATGTATATTTGCTGCTGCTTTCCCAGGGTCATGAAAACATAGGATAAAAGGCCTTCCAATAGGAAAACAAAGGCCACAGAAAGATGTGACTGATACTTGAATTTCCCAGATTTCTGTAGTGCTGCAGTCAGGGTTGTTGCTGTCTCTTCCATGACAGTAGGGTAACTTCTTCTGGGTAGGATGGGCAAAATCCAAGGTTCTGAAATATCCAAGGCCCCAACACAGTCTACTCCTCCAGCAGCCCTCCAAACTGCCCAAGACATACCCGAGTGCCAGAAACCACATGGTTCACATGGAAGAAGTCTAAAAATCCTGACAAAAGTCTAAAAATATCAGTTTTTGGTTTTGGTATTTTCACAGAAACCACATGGTGGGATTCAGTCCCTGGACCTCACAGAAGCAGCTGAGGGACAAAACTAAGGATTCTTGAACCATGTTCATGAGACTGGCTCAAAGAACATCACTAAGCAGCTCAAAAGGAGGGATTATATTGAAATAATGGCAAGGCACAAACCAGCAAGAGGGACCGGGTACCTTGCCCTTACTTATGAAACTTAGAAGAATCAACTTACTGGGAAATTTATAGTATTGACACCAGACTGTCTCTAACATCACACCTAAATGGAATGATGTGGCTCCTCACTTAGAAACTCCAATTCAGTAGCTATGGTAGAGGGTGTGATGTGTGTAAATGTTTCTGCAAGCATGGGAGTGTATCTTGGGACTAGGAAGCTCAGGAGCCATACAGCTCTAAGAGGAAGCTTCCTTAGCAGAGGCATTCATCTCTCAGGAGAGAGACTCCTCAGCTGAGCAGAGGAGCTCTGGAGCCTCAGCCCTGCTCCACTTCTTTGCTTTTTCTCTTTGCTGCTTTTCTTCTTCCTTTTTTCTGAAGAGAGTCACACTAGGCAGGAAATCTCACAAAAGGGATTTTTTTGGAGGGTCCAGGGTGTGTAGGAATGACTCCAGAATGGCTTTCCTCTGCTCCAGGCCAAGGCGCAGTGCATATATAGTATTTCAGAGAGAGTGGAGCTTATCAAGTCAGAGATTTCCAGAGTGAGGTTTGGTGGAATTTTAAGTCCTGAGCTTCAGTAACTCTGAGATTTTTAAGTTTTCCTGTACAGGGCTTGGTAGCTTTCTTGCTCAGGGATTGGTGAGTTTTTGTGGGAAGCTCAGGGATTGGTGAACTTTTCTTCTCAGGGCTTGGTGGACTTTGCTGCTCAGGGAAGGGTAGGTTTATTTTCTCCCACTTTCCATCAGGCCCATGGGTTAGGGTAGAAAGTCCTTCTTGGCTGCAGGCTGCTTTGTCTGATGTCCCATCTTTTGGGGCTTTTGGGAGAAGGGAGAAGCTGGAGAAGAGGTTCTGCCACCGTGGACAGCTTCTGTGGGACAGCTCCTGCAGTGGTGTTTCATGAAAGCTGGAGGCTGAGCCCTGAAAGAAGTTTTCACCACCATGGACAGCTCCTGCATGGCTGCTCTGGCTGACCTGGGAAAGTCCGTATGCCACTTGGTTGTGGACAGCTCCTGCTGCTCCTGTGAAGGCTGCAAGATGAGGATATGGAATGGTGGATCCATTTTAACAGGAGCTGCCATCTGGGACAAATCCTGCAAGACATTTTACTGAGGTGGCTGTGTGGGGAGCTGACAGAAGGTGGTTATCATCCTTGCAGCCATCTTGAGCCATATACCCTGACAAGAGACTTGTTTTCAACAGTCTACAATAGCTGAATACACTCTGATAATGTCTTGTTTTAGATACCCAGGATTTTTCCTTGGGTATGTGTGACTTAAAGGTGTGACTTAAAGGTGAGACTTAAGAAGCGAGACTTATAAAAGGTGAGAGACAGACAGAAGAGGGACTGGGAAACTTGCAACTTGGAGGCACTAGGGACTAGGAACTAGGGACTAGGAATTTGGGACTTGAGACTTGGACTAAGAACAAAGGATTTGGAAAGAGAGAAGAAGAGAGACTTGAGAATAAACGGGACTGAATACACTCTGTCTGGTCTCCATTCTGGTCTTCACGTCTGTCCTTACTCTCTCTTTTGATGAACCCTGACCCACAGACTGGAGCAGCTTGGGGCAATGTGGGCTCTAATGAGTTAGCCCCCAAAGCTTTTGGCACCGCGGGTTCCAACATTGATAGAATGGTTCCTGACACTTTGGCACCCAAGATGGGGGAGCAAGAATGAGAGACCCAGTGAGGGATGTTACTGGAAGAAGGATCTGCTGAAAATTCAGAAGTGAATCGAAGGTGATCACCGCAGGAATCTGCTTCGTCGAGAAATGTAAGTCATGATAATGAAAATGGGGCAAGAAATAAGTCAGCCTGAACTCAACTCTCTGTTTTTATTTTGCTGTTTACTGCTCATATGTGTTAATTGTCTGCTTTTGCTTCGTTTCTTAAATGCTATCTTTCATGTTCAAAATAAAAAGAAACGTATTTATCCGAAATTAGAATCTAAAATACAACCAAAAGTTGATGACAATTTGTCAGAGCCAGATTGTGCTGACCTAGAGGAATAGGCAGCTGAACATTATGACCCTGAATGGCCCTCTTCCTGAAGACCCCCTCCCTATGTGCCTCTGCTTCCAAATGCTCCTGCAATGGAGATGGTGTTATAGATCTCAGATGGGAGTTACAGGAAAAATATCTTTTCTTTTTTTTTTTTTGGATATTTTATTTACATTTCAGATGCCAATCCCTTTCCCCATTTCCCCTCCCCAGAAAACCCCTATCCTGTGCCCCTCCTTTTCCATTTGGCAAAAATATCTTTTCTTAAATAACAAATAGAGTTGGAAAAAAAAGTATCAAGACTTAAGTAATCAGCTATAAAAATTAAAGACAGGGAAGATGGATGTTTCAATAGGTAAACTGCGAAAATCCCCTGGCTCCTTGCATTCCTCAACCCAGAGTCCAAAGGCAGCCCCTATCATCAAGCTTTAGATTAGCCATAGATCATCCAGAGAAGGGAGATGCTCAGGCTTTCCCTGTATCTGAGATCAGAGATGATCAAAGGGTTGCTTGGAGACATCACACAGGGTTTAATTTTCAAATTATTAAGGAATTAAAAAATGCAGTATCACAAACCGTGCCATTGCTCCCTTTACTCTTTCAATTTTAGAGTCTGCTGCAGAGAAGTGGCTGTCTCTTGGTAATTGGAATACGTTAGTGAGAACAGTTCTTAGCAGTGGTGACTATCTTATGTGGAAATCAGAGTATCATGAAAATTGTAAAGAAACAGCTAGGAGAAACATTCAGGCAGGCAATTGTTGGTCCTTTGATGCTTTAGTAGGAGAAGGGCAATTTGCTTCTATTGATAACCAGATGCAATATGACTCAGGCTTATTTTCTCAAATTCAGAATGTAGTCATAAAGGCTTGGTGCAAACTCCTGGCAAAGGGAGACTCTTGTGCGTCCTTAACAGCAGTCAGACAAGGACCTCATGAACTATTTTCTGATTTTGTTCATTGATTAATGACAACAGCAGGGAGGATTTTTGGTAATGCAGAGGCAGGAGTAGATTATGTGAAACAACTTGCATATGAAAATGCCAATCCTGCCTGCTAAGTGGCCATTAGACCCTACAGGAAAAAGACAGACCTTACAGGGTATATCAGACTCTGTTCTGACATAGGTCCCTCCTACCAACAGGGCTTAGCTATGGCGGCTGCCATGCAAGGACAATCAGTAAGAGATTTTTTTGGATAGTAGAAACCAAAAGGCCTGTTTTAAATGTGGCAAGCCTAGACATTTTGCAAGAGATTGCGAGGCAGAAAATGAGTTAACAACAGAGACAGCCCAGAAAACAGCCTGGGCTCTGCCCACTTTGCAGACGTGGAAAGCATTGGGCTAGTGAATGTAGGTCCAAAAGAGATGCACAAGGAAATACCCTTTCTCATAATCAGGGAAACGGGAACAGGGGCCAGCTCCAGGTCCTGAATCAACACAAGCCAAAACAGGCTTATAGAGCAGTCAGTTTTATACCAGCAAACAAGAATCCCTTTCTAAACTTAGTCGAGCAACACCAGGAAGTGCAGGACTAGACCTCAGTTCTGCCACCCACACAGTATTAACCCCAGAAATGGGACCTGAGGCCTTACCCACCGAAGTGACTTTATCAGATCTGCAATCTAACTTGGATCAGGCCGTAAAGGCTCATGAGTTACATCACCTTAATTCTAAAACTTTAAAAGTTATGTTTAAAATTACCAGAGAACAAACTAGACAAATTGTTATACAATGTCAATCATGTGTTACACTTTTACCAGTTCCTCATTTGGGTGTAAATCCAAAGGGACTGATACCAAACAGTATCTGGCAAATGGATGTTACTCATTATAATGAATTTGGCAATCAAAAATATATACATGTATGTGAAGGTACATGTAGTGATTTCATTTATGTGACATGACAATCTGGAGAAACAAGCAAGCATGTGATCACTCATATGCTTGCTACAATTGCTGTATTGGGTGTGCCTAAACAGATAAAGACTGACAATGGCCCAGGTTATACAAGCTCCAATTTCCACCAATTCTGTGAAAAATTGGGAATACTACATAAAACGGGTATTCCATATAATCCACAGGGCCAAGGTATGGTAGAAAGGGTGCATCGAACCATTAAATGTCAATTTAAAAAAATTAAAAAAGGGGAATGGTACCTTACCAAGGGATCCCCCAGAAATATCCTACATCACATGCTCTTTATTTTAAATTTTTTAACTTTGGATTCTGAAGGAAAATCTGCTGCAGATAAATTCTGGCATCCTGATACCAAAAAGAAATTTGCAACAGTCCTCTGGAAAGACCCATTGACTGGAACTTGGAATGGGCCAGATCCAGTGCTTATCTGGGGAAGAGGTTCTGTCTGCATATATTCCCAAACTGCAGATGCCACACGTTGGCTGCCAGAGAGACTGATTAAACAAATAGACAACAATAACAAACCCAGGGAGGAGAAACCCCCTGAGAAGCGTATTTTTTCTTTGCAGGAAACATGAAGATGCTTCTCAATTGCCTTCAAACTGGAACAAATCAATCAGCAAACCTGACTTGGGAAGTCCTCAATGTGGAAGAAGACATCACCACCCATACCTCCAGGGTGGCTCTATTGGACTCTTGGTTCCCCAACTTATGATTTAGTGGGGAACATTGTTTAGACACAGGAGAAACTCCCCACTACCACAGTTACTATAGTTGTTTTTTGGGTTTGAGATTGACTGGGGCAGAAACACAGAGGGAGTTATGTGTTGCCCTTAAAAAAATGTGTTGCTGTTATACT
Source organism: Rhabdomys pumilio (assembly GCA_030674055.1). Taxonomy (NCBI): domain Eukaryota; kingdom Metazoa; phylum Chordata; class Mammalia; order Rodentia; family Muridae; genus Rhabdomys; species Rhabdomys pumilio. The sequence continues at coordinate 33,723,623 of JANHMN010000003.1, read as the reverse complement.
GACTATTCAGGCATTGTTAAGTCTCTTGTCTCTCGGGTCCATGCTGTTCAACATACTGATGGCTTTTGTATGACAACAGATAGATGGTATTCAAATGAAACCCATACAGGTCCATTATTACAGGCTGGAAGTAGGGGATTCTAAAATCTCTGTCATCAAGATTAACAAGGATTAAACTCTAACTTACATGCTATGCTGGGTAGTCAATGATGGGTAAGAGAACACTTCAAGACCCTCGCCTCTAGAAAGGGAGGTCTCACCATCCTAAGACAGGAGCTCAACCAATGGCTCTTGAGTATCCAAAGATGGGAAAGGGAGGCTGGGGTCCTTTGTTCCCACTTAAGGCAGGCACGGTTCCCATAAGTTTTCCCAGCCTTCCCTTTTGAAAAAAAAATTTAAAAATGGGGACCTGTGGGAAGCTGACAGAAGGTGGCTGTTGTCAGGGACTGCTCCATCATTGTTGGAACTGGCACTGTCAAAAGCCTTGGGGGCTAAATTGCTAGAGCCTGCACTACCCCAAGCTGCTCTAGTCTGTGGGTTGGGGTTCAGCAAGAGAGAGAGAGAGAGGATGGATGCGAAGAATAGAGACCAGACAGAGTGTGATTCAGTCCTGTTTATTCTTCAGTCTCTCTTCTTCTCTCCAAATCCCTAGTTCCAAGTCCCTAGTTCCTAGCACCAAGTCTTAAGCCCTAATCCCAGTTCCAGCTGTAATAAGTCTCAAGTCCATATCCCAATCCTAGTTCTAGTTTGCTAGTCTCTTTTCCAGTTTCAAGTTTCTTTCTTCTGTCTGCCTCTCACCTTTTATATGTCTCACTTCTAAGTCACACCTTTAAGTCAGGCCTTCAAGTCTTGTCTCTAAATCACACCTTTAAGTCACACCTTTAAGTCTCACACCTTTAAGTCTCACACCCAAGGGAAGATCCTGGGTCTCTAAAACAAGATGTTATCAGAGGATGCTCAGCTATTGTAGGATGTTGTAAACAAGTCTCTTTTCAGGGTACATGGCTCAAGATGGCTGCAAAGATGATAGCCACCTTCTGTCAGCTCCCCACAGGTCCCCTTTTTAATTTTTTTTCAAAAGGGAAGACTGGGAAAACTTACGGAAACAATGCCTGAATAGTCAGTATAACAGCAACACTCTTTTTAAAGGGCAACACATAACTTTCTCTGTCTGACGAGTAAAAGGTATAAGCCTTTTCTATTCTGTTTACAAATGTGTTATAGCAGAATCTAAATCTATAGAAATACAGAACTGATCATAGCTTTGATCTTAACAAAACAAGTAAGGAAATCTCCATTCTTGCCTTTATGACCTGATCCAAGTTAGATTGAGAATCTGATAAAGCCACTTCAGTGTGTAAGGCCTCAGGTCCCATTTCTGGGGTTAGTACTGTGTGGGTGACAGAACTGAGGTCTAGTCCTGCACTTCCTGGTGTTCCTCAACTAAGTTCTGAAAGGGACTGTTGTTTGTTGGTATGAAACTGACTGCTCCATAAACCTGTTTTGGCTTGTGTTGATTCAGGGCCTGGAGCTGGCCCCTGTACTCATTTCCCTGATTATGAGAAAGGGTATTTCCTTGTGTGTCTCTTTTGGACCTACATTTACTAGCCCAATGCCTTCCAGACATGTCTGGATGATCTGCTTGGAAGGATGGATGTGCCTCTGCTTGTCTCTGCTTCGAATGTTTTTGCTTCATGGTGGCTCTTGATGTACAAAACTGAAGGACTGGCTCGTATGCTTATCATATATGTGTGTGTGTGTGTGTGTGTGTGTGTGTGTGTGTGTGTGTGTATGTATATATATATATATATAGTTATAGTTCAGTTATAGTTATATAGTTATGTATATTCTGTCCATTTCTAGCTAGTTTTATCATAAATAACTGAATTTTTTCATGGATTCCATTGGACGTTATCTAGTGGAAAAACATTAAATTTTAACAAAAGCCTTTGAGTCTGTGATGACACACAGGGATGTGCATATGTTGAATCATCTCTGGAATGATATGTTCTTGAATTGAGTCCAACACGACTTTATTGAGAATATTGCATCTATTTTTGTCATAGAGAGTAATCTATAATTTTCTTTTCATGTTGTGTCTTTGTCTGACTTCAATATTAGGGTAATATTGGCTTCACTAAAGAAGTTCTTCTAATCTACTTTATGGAATAACTTGAGACTCATTAATCTTAGTTCTTTAAAGTCTTGGTAGAATTCAGTAGTGAACCCAGCTGACACAGATAATTTGACCTGGGAAAGTTTTCACTACTGCTTCAATCTCTTCTCTGTTATAAGTTATATTGTAGTTTTAAGGTACATTGTAGTTATATGTTGCATTGTAGTTATATGTTGCATTGTAGTTTTAAGTTACATTGTAGTTATAAGTTACATATTTTGCCTTTGTTTAGCCTTGGTAGTTTGTATCAGTATAATCTATTTTTTCTATTTTCCAATATAGTTTAACATGTTTTTAAGGTGTGTCTTTATGATCTTTCTAATACTGTTAGCATTGTTAATACAAAAAATGGGAGGAGAAAAACACCCACCCAAATCATCATGGCCAAATTAATTAAAGGAATCAATTAACTAAACCCAGCTCTTTATTTGTATATACAGTCTACCTCTCCCTAAGATGCAGTTCCATATGTCGGCATTGGACACGAAAAAGACAAGACCTATATAGCTCATGGGTAGGGAATTTTTAAATAATGGATTTGGTGGACAAAATATGCAGGGTTACAGGCAGCATGGCTTCCAATTCCTTCACAATAAAGGCTCAGATCCTCATCTTAATTTTGGGCCAGAATCTTGTATCCTGACTCTCTAGTCTCATAAAACATATAACTCAGTCTTACCTCTAAGCACTTGTGTATGCCCCGTGTTTTTAACACCTCCTATATGACATTTTATCAGTCGGGTGAATCCACACAGCCTCTGTCTATACTCCAGACTCCAGACTCCACAGACCCAGTGGTCCACAGTGGGGATTGTGAAGCCTCAGCACACAATTTAGTCATCAGATGAATGGAACATAGAGATGAGAAGAGCCCCTGACACCCTCTGCTCATCCATGCATGGGTGTGACATGGTTCTGTAGCCATACAAACCTGTGGATAGATTGTTAGTGTAAGTAGAGGATGCCTATGGTGGGGACCTGAGCTTATGTAACCCTATCCTTGCCCTGGAGCAAAGAAACTCTAATATGACTAACTTCTAGATGTGAAAATTAGGTGTCTGATAGAAATAAGCCAGACCACTTCTCCATAAGGCAGAGTTCCAGTTACTTACTGGGGAGTCTTGTCATGGAATTTTCAAACTTTTGTCTTTAATTTATATGTATGTGTGTGTTTTGCCTTCATTTATGTCTGTGAACCATGTGTGTGCACTGCCCATGAAGGCCAGAAGCAAGTGTTGTATATCTTTCAGTTGTGAGGAGCCACATGCATGCTGGGAATTGAACCCTTCTCCTCTGGAAAAGCAGTCACTGTTCTTAACCATTGAGCCATTTCTTCGCCTCTGCCACTGGGTTTTACTTTATCTTATTTTTTGAATTTTTAAATTATTCTTTACAGATTAACCAAACCACTTTCTGTTGGGGTTGGTCTTGTGCACTGTGTATTCAAATGCTGAACTCTGTGCCCAAATATCATGTTACAGTCTGGACATGGGCATTATATTGACCAATGTATTATAAAGAACACTTCACAATATTCTCTGATTGGTACTAAAAGACTGGAGTCTGTGACCAGCAGAAGAGTGAGGAAGACAACTTGAGATGGAATAGGGCAGTCACAGGTAGAGACCACAAGGAAAGGGAGAAGAAGGTCACAATGAGGCAGGATGAACCATGAGCACATGCCCAAAAGAAGCTTGCCATAGCACACACATGGAACAGAATAAACCAGGCAAGATTCAAACAGCAAGTAATGTGAGGCCTATGGCTGCAACATAGATTAGAATAGCTGGGAACCTGCACAGTCTAGGCTGACAGCATGCTAATAAAAATATCAGGTTTCTGTGGATTTTATTCGGATCTATGCAGGCTAAAATGGTCCTAAACTCCCTATAAAAATACTTCAATAGCACCATATCCTGAGGCATCCTAGAGGTACCACGGTACTCAGCAGCTGGAGAAGATCACAGAGACATCTGGACCTGGAGGAGACCAGACACAAGCAAGATAACTGGAAAGACAGGCTTCAGTCAGAGACACCGAGTACAGGTAGCACTAGAGTTAACCAGATGAAGAAAGGCAAGTTCAAGAACGTAAGCAACAGAATCCAAAGTTACCTGTCATCATCAGAACCCAGTTCCCACATCATAGCAAGTCCCGAACACCTCATCACACCGGAAAAGGAGGATTCAGAAGTAAAATCACTTCTCATGACGATGATAGAGGACTTTAAGAAGGACATAAATAGGGCTGGAGAGATGGCTCAGCCGTTAAAGGCTAGGCTCACAACCAAAAATATAAGAAGGACATAAATAACACTCTCAAAGAATTTAAGGAGAACACTGGTAGACAGATAGAAGCCCTTAAAGAGGAAACACAAAAATCCTTTAATGAATTGCAAGAAAACACAACCAAACAGGTAAAGGAATTAAACAAAACCATCCAAATTCTAAAAATGGAAATAGAAACACTAAAGAAATTACAAAGGGAGACTACCCTGAAGATAGAAAACCTAAAAAAAAAAAAAAAAAAGATCAGGAATCATAGACACAAGTATCACCAACAGAATACAAGAGATAGAAGAGAGAATCTCATGTGCAGAAGATACCATGAAAAACATTGACACAACTGTCAAAATGCAAAATACAAAAAGCTACTAACCCAAAACATACAAGAAATCCAAGACACAATGAGAAGGCCAAACCTAAGGATAATTGGTATAGATGAGAGTGAAGATTCCCAACTTAAAGGGCCAGTAAATATCTTCATCCAAATGTTAGAGGACAACTTCCCTAACCTAAAGAAAGAGATGTCCATAAATATACAAGAAGCCTACAGAATTCCAAATAGTTTAGACCAGAAAAGAAATACCTCCCGCCACATAATAATCAAAACATCAAATGTAGAAAACAAAGAAAAAATACTAAAAGCAGTAAGAGAAAAAGGTAAAGTAACATATAAAAGCAGTCCTATAAGAATTACACCAGACTTCTCACCAGAGACTATAAAAGCCAAAAGCTCCTGGACTGATATCATACAAACCCTAAGAGAACACAAATGCCAGCCCAGACTACTATACTCAACAAAACTCTCAATCAATATTGATGGGAAAACCAAAATATTCCATGACAAAACCAAATTTACACAATATCTTACCACAAATCTAGCACTTCAAAGGATAATTGGTGGAAAACTCCAAAACAAGGAGGGAAACTGCAACCTAGAAAAAGCAAGAAAGTAATCTTCCACCAACCCTAAAAGAAGACCCCTACACAAACATAACTCCACTGCCAATAACAAAAATAACAGGAAACAACATTCATTTTTTTCTTAATATCTCTTAATATCAATGGACTTAATTCTCCAATAAAAAGACATAGACAATTAGACTGGATACATAAACAAGACTCAACATTTTGCTGCATACAGGAAATGCACCTTTGTGAAAAAGACAGACAATACCTCAGAGTAAAATGTTGGAAAGCAATCTTCCAAGCAAATGGTCTCAAGAAACAAGCTGGAGTAGAGATTCTAATATCAAATAAAATCATTTTTCAACCAAAAGTAATAAAAAAGATAAAGAAGGTCACTTCATACTCATCAAAGGAAAAATGTACCAAGAGGAACTTGCAATTCTGAACATCTATGCCCCAAATGCAAGGGCACTCACATACATAAAAGAAACTTTACTAAAGTTTAAAGCATACATTGCACCTCACACAATAATAGTGGGAGATTTCAACACCCCACTCTCAGCTATGGACAGATCATGGAAACAGAAACTAAACCAAGACACACTGAAACTAACAGAAGTTATGAACCAACTGGACTTAACTGACATCTATAGAACATTTCATCCTAAAACAAAAGAATATACCTTTTTCTCAGCACCTCATGGTACCTTCTCCAAAATAGACCGTATAATTGGTCACAAAACAGGCCTCAACAGATACAAAAAGATTGAAATAATCCCTTGTACCCTATGAGATCACCATGGACTAAGACTTGTCTTAGATATGGACAAAAACAACGGAAAGCCCACATACACGTGGAAAATGAACAATGCTCTACTCAATGATAACTTGGTCAAGGAAGAAATAAAGAAAGAAATTAAAGACATTTTAGAATTTAATGAAGATGAGGACACATCATATCAAAACTCGTGGGACTCCATGAAAGCAGTACTAAGAGGAAAACTCATAGCTCTAAGTGTCCACAAAAAGAAACTGGAAAGAGCATACACTCACAACTTGACAGCATACTTGAAAGCTGTAAACAAAAAGAAGCTAATACACCCAAGAGGAGTAGATGACAGGAAATAATCAAACTCAGGGCTGAAATCAATCAAGCTGAAACAGAAAGAACTATAAAAAATGTCAAAAAAACCATTAGCTGGTTTTTGATTAAATCAATAAGATAGACAAACCCTTAGCCAGACTAACCAAAGGGCATAGAGACAGTACTCAAATTAATAAAATCACAACTGAAAAGGGAGACATAACAACAGAAACAGAGGAAATTAAAAAAATCATCAGATCCTACTACAAAGGCCTATACTCAACAAAATTGGAAAATCTGGATGAAATGGACAATTTTCTAGATAGATACCAAGTACCAAAGTTAAATGAGGAGCAGATAAAACATCTAAACAGTCCCATAACCCCTAAAGAAATAGAAGCAGTCATTAAAAATCTCCCCACCAAAACACGTCCAGGGACAGATGGTTTTAGTGCAGAATTCTATCAGACCTTCCAGGAAGACCTAATACCAATTCTCTTCAAACTATTCCACAGAATAGAAACAGAAAGAACAATACCAAATTTGTTCTATGAAACTACAATTACGCTCATACCTAAGCCTTACAAAGATCCAACAAAGAAAGAGAAATACAGACCAATCTCTCTTACGAATATTGATGCAAAAATACTCAATAAATTTTCGCAAACTGAATCCAAGAACACATCAAAGCAATCATCCATCATGATCAAGTAGGCTTTATCCCAGGAATGCAGGGATGATTCAATATTCAGAAATCCATCAATGTAATCCACTACATAAATAAACTCAAAGAAAAAAAACCACATGATCATCTCACTAGATGCTGAGAAAACATTTGACAAAATTCAACATTCCTTCATGTTGAAAGTCTTGGAAAGATCAGGAATCAAGGTCCATACTTAAACATAATAAAAGCAATATACAGTAAGCCAGTAGTGAACATCAAACCAAATGGAGAAAAACTGGAAGCAATCCCACTAAAGTCAGGGACTAGACAAGGCTGCCCACTCTCACGCTACCTATTCAATATAGTACTGGAAGTCCTAGACAGAGCAATTAGACAACAGACGGAAGTCAAAGGGATACAAATAGGAAAGGAAGAAGTCAAAATTTTACGATTTGCAGATGATATAATAGTATACTTAAGTGACCCTGAAATTTCCGCCAGAGAACTCCTAAACCTAATAACTTCAGTAAAGTGGCTGGATATATAATCAACTCAAAGAAATCAGTAGCCTTCCTATATTCAAAAGATAAACAGGCTGAGAAAGAAATTAGGGAAATGACACCCTTCACAATAGTTATAAACAATATAAAATATCTTGGAGTGAACCTAACAAAGCAAGTGAAAGATCTGTATGACAAGAACTTCAAGTCTCTGAAGAAAGAAATAGAAGAAGACCTCAGAAGATAGAAAGATCTCCCATGCTCCTGGATTGGCAGGTTTAATTTTGTAAAAATGGCCATCTTGCTAAAAGCAATCTATAGATTCAATACAATCCCCATCAAAATTCCAAATCAATTCTTCATCGAGAAAGAAAGAGCAATTTGCAAATTTATTTGGAATAAAAAAAAAAACCCAGGATAGCGAGAACTATTCTCAACAATAAAAGAACTTCTGAGGGAATCACTGTTCCTGACCTCAAACTGTACTACTGGGAAATAGTAATAAAAACTGCATGGTATTGGTACAGATACAGGCAGGAAGATCAATGGAATAGAATTGAAGATCCAGAAATGAGCCCACACACCTATGATCATTTGATCTTTGACAAAGGAGTCAAAACTATCCAATGGAAAAAAAAAACCAGCATTTTTTGGCAAATGGTGCTGGTTCAACTGGAGGTCAACATGTAGAAGGATGCTCACAGACCACATGAATCTCAGGAAGAAGGAGGATCAAGTGGGGATACCTCCGTTCTACTTAGAACGAGTGACAAAATTACTCAAGGGAGCAAATATACAAACAAAACATGGGACAGAAACTGAAGGAAGGGACATCTGGAGACCATTCCACCTGGTATCCATCCCATGTATAGTCACCTAAGCTAGACACTGATGTGGATGGCTGGAAGTGCATGCTGTTAAGAACATGATATAGCTGTCTCCTTAGAGGTCTGCCTGAGACTGACACATTCAGAGGACGAGGCTCACAGCTAAGCACTCATATGATCAATGGTTTCCCAATGGAGAAGTTAGAGAGAAGACTGAAGGAGGAGAAAGGGGCTATGACCCCATGAGGAAAGCCACAATACCAACCAACCAGAGCTCCCCAGGGTCTAAATCACCAATCTGGGAGCACATAGGGAGGGACCCATGACCCCAACTGTATATGTCGGGGAGGGTGGCCTTGTTGGGCATAGGTGGGAGAGGAGATTCTTGGTCCCGTGAAAAACGAACACAGAGTGGAGTGGTATGTGATGATGGGGAGAAGGTAGTGGGAACAGGGGATAGGTGGGGGCACAGCCTCACAGAAGCATGAGGAGGGGGGATGGGATAGGAGTTTTCTGGGTGGTGGGATGAAGTGGGGTCAGGGGATAAAATCTGAAATGGAAATATAATACCCCCAAAAAATTTAAATAAAAAAGAAAGCAAAGAATGAAAAAAAAATAAAAATAAAAAAACTAGCTTGATACTAAAATTTGTTTTGAGAATTGTATATTGCAGAATACACAGCCTTTGTGTATCTACTCATCAAGCAAGCTGAGCAGACATACTCAAACGTCTGATGTACTGGAATTCCATCTGGATGCAGTGAAGACCCAGCGTCAGAGGCTTATCAATTTACTCTTCCCCTCATCTCTCTTTTAATATTTCAACGCTCGTAGTCACCTTGAAGAAGTTAATGAAGAGTCAGCGCCCCTATTCCCTGGGCTTGGGGACTAAGTTGGTTAATATTGGGCTGTCTTTCTAAGGAAAATAGTGGTTTTGTTGGAACAGGGAGGATTAGCTAGGGTTCATTTCATACCCATAACCTATTGGTAGAAATATGTATAAATATTCTCAAGATGAAATTATAATTTCTTAAATTATACAAAATTTCCTTCGATTTCAAATGTAAGGTTTTCATTGGTACGAGCTTCTTATTGATATAAAAGTGAGATGAATATTGTTACTCTCATGGGCATTGTGCCTACATAACACATTTAGGAATACAAGGCTTAGACCCAGTCCTTCTTTAACTTTTTTAACTGATTTGAGATCGTTAGCCTGTGAGTTAAGGGACTATAACAAATTCATGGCTTGGAGTTTATTGTTAGGGTGTTTTCTATATTTTATTTAGAAATAGCTGAGAGGAGTTAACAGACAACAGTCCAGATTGCCTTACATGGATAGTTGGTTTTCAGAACATCAGAAGTCCACAGAATTGATGTTACAAACATTTTTGTATTAATATTCATTTTGATTAGAGACCTGTCTGCTCCTGACAGCTTCCTGTCTTGGATTCTAAGAAGAAATTGAGCATCTTCTGAGTTACTCCAGTTGTGGTGAGACAGCCACGGGGCAAGAATTGCCTTTTCCCATCTAAAGACAAATTACTGTCCAGAAAAGGACACACCTGCGGAATAGTCGACTGATTATATCTGCCTAGACAGAATAATCAGCCCTTAATAATTCTGCATCACTAAGGTCAGTCAGATGATCCTGGGCCAGAAGGCTGAAGATCAGATGCTCCAATGTTTTGTAGTATAGGGTCTGTCCAGGTGTTCAGTGGTCTCTATAAGTTGGCTAAGTTTTAGAAGCTATGCTTTGTGCTTCCCATAATTTCAGGTAACTCAGTCATTCTGAATTTCTGACGGGGTTGAAAACTTATAGTCTCGTAGCCAGTCCTGGCTATTTACTTTGAGAGAAAAGATCTGAGAGGATGGTTTTCAACTGACATTCCTTCTAAAGCCAAGAAAAAAGCCAGGTTCAGAACTAAATGTTTTAGTTAGGAGAGATGACAGAGGTTCTGGTTAGTCAACAAAATGATGGACTGGATATTAGGACTATCATGTACCTCACTGGTACAAAATGGCATAATTATGATCTAATTGTATTATGAGAGAAAAGTGTTATTTTAACAGGAAGGGTGATATGTAAGAAGAGCTAAGGTTGGAGGAGTATGGAGGGGAAGAGAAGGAATAAGGAGAGGACGAGAAGAAGGACAGGAGCAGCTAGGTGATGAGAGAGAGAAAGAGAAAGAGAGGGGAGGGACATGGAGGCAGATGTTCACGTGTCTCCACTAGTCAAAGATAGTTGATATATCTAGGTTGGGTATTGCATTACACTTCTGTTTGAGCATTACCAAACTTATAAAGCCTTTGATTAACATTTTAACAAAATTGTATAAAAGCAAAAAGGAAAAGGGGGGATGGGATAGGGGTTTTCTAGGGAGGGGGATGTGGGGAAAGGGGATGACATCTGAAATGTAAATAAAATATCCAATAAAAAAAGAAAAAAAACAAAAACAAAACAAAAAAATACTTCAATAACTTTTCATTAAGGAAGCTATCAAAAGTTAGTAACTGCCACAAGTGGACACCAGGTGGTGATATCCGTCAATTTTCCACAGAGTCCTGCTTTGCTGGGTGTGTGAATGCCCTGCTCAAGATCTTTTCTCACAGGTTGCTTTTCCCACTATTTCTTTGGAAAAATTTCAGCATTCTAATAGAAATATGTATCATCTTTAGAGTATTCTTTAGGTAGGGCAGCCCAGAGTGGGTACTCAGGGGTGGTTCACCGGTGCTGTGATTACTAATTTACAATACTGTTTGAAAAGCAACGATGAAAATACACTAGGCAAACAAAAGTGTTAAATCAAGCAACAGACCCCAAGTAAATTGCCAGGATCAATGTTCTGTATACAGTGTTATCATGGCCTCGATGTTAAAAAGATTCAGAAAGGGAGTACTAGTGCACACCCTTAGTTCCAGCACCAGGATGGAAAAGCAGGCATATCTCTGTGGGTTCTAGGCCATCAAGTTATTTATAGTGAGTTCCAAAACAGCGTGGGCTACATAGAGAAATCTTGTCTCAATAAAGAAAAAAAGAAACAAAAAAGATACAGATCCAGTCCCTGCCCCACAGGTGTTTCTCAACATGGCTGAGCAAAGGGGAACATGGTAACTCAGAAATGATTTTTGTCTGAGAATGTCTTCAGGACTCCTTTTCAGATTGCTTATTTCCCCCTTTAATTTTCAAACATATGAGGGACAAGCATTTTTACAAAACAAAACAGACATTTTTTTTTCTTAGTTGGGTTTAAGTTGGTCAGTCAACTAAGATGTTCTCTAGTGCACTCTCAGAGGGCACTGCATTTGAGTTTCCTACTCAAATGAAAGAGACAAACAGCAGGAAGAAACTGAAACCAAACCCAAAACTTGGGTATGGCAGCTTCTCCGTCTTCCTCCTACACTTTCTTCTCCCCATGGTCCTTTTTAACACCTCCAAAATTTAAACAATTTGCAGAGACAGCTGACTTCCTGGACAGTCTTCAACATTTTTTATAATATTGAAGCATCTATCTCCAACCTTCTGGCCCAGAACATCTGACAGACCTTAAGAGAAGCAGGAATTATGAAGGACTAGCTTACCCTGTTTTGGTGTAGCATAGCAGTTGACTGTCTTGTGTCCATTTGTCCTTTTTGGACAGTTTTGTGTCTGTAGATCAAATTAGGGCATTTCTTGGCCAGTGTCTAGCTTGCCACAATTGAAGCAACTCCACATGGATGTATTGATGCTCATCATCTTCTTTGAAGTGGAATTGGGGTACCTCAGGAGCAGACACATTTCATGGTCAGAAGATCCTTTAATAATGAAATAACATTAAATGCCATATTCTGTGGATCTCTTATGCTTTTGAAGACCATGTATCTATAAATACTGTAACTAAATTGTCAAATGTTATTTTTAACTATTTACTATTTGAATAACCTTGAAAACATTTTATTATAATTAACAAAATTAGAATCTAATATGTCCACGAGTTTGACTATCTGGCTATTGACTTGCACTATTTAATTATTTTAAACAGTTTTTAATACCAGTTACTTCAAGGACTGGTTCAAAGCTTTGTGTTCTTAAACGAGTAGCATAGGCATAATTTCTATATAAGAGTAAAAAAATTAATTGTAAATTTTGTATTAATATACAAATACTTATACCAATAAAAACCTTAAACCTGTATCAATATCCAAAGTTTTGTATCAATGTAAGAAAATATAACTTCAATTCTTGATCAAAATATAAAGACCTTTACCAATGAATGATTATGGCTATAAAATGCTTTTGTTTAAGAGTAGATTTAATAATCCACCCTTATTTGTTTAAGTTTTATAATACTACCATATCTCCCTTTTTTCTTTTCACCCTCCTTCCCTCTACCTAAGAAACAAGGATAGAGGAGAGGGAAGGAAAGTTAAGTTCTTGAGTCTAAGCTCTCTATTTTGTTTCCTCCCTGTCCAAAACCATAATTATTTGCAAATTATCCCATAAAATGACAGCATATCTATAATTCATAAAATGACTAGAACCATCCACTCCAACTTGAGGAACTGGAAAGATGGTCTTCTTATAATTGCTTCCTTCTCAATTGGGAGGAAGAATTCCTGTTTGAGGCACAAAAGAAAATTGCAGAAATGGTTAATTCAAAATAAAGCTAGCTAGTATTATTTGTGGTCCAGTTTTTACCTATTGAGAAACTTCATAGTTTAACTAAAGTACTGACTGGAACAGTCTGAAAGGCTGGATAAACCAGGCTCATCTGGGATTAGTAGCCCTTTCTGAAGCTCTTCTCAAAGCAAGTGTCTAGAAACAGCATCAGGTGAGGCAGGATCAGGCAGGGTGCTGGAACAGCAGGTCATTTCAGCATCCTCAAGAGTGAATCTTGTCAGGGCTACTGTCCTTTTGGTGTTTCATTCTGTAATATATAAACTTTATATCCAATACTTAGTTCTATAAAGATATTTGTATGGATTGTGCAAAGTTCACAGTGCACAGATCAGTTAAAGATGATTTTTTTTGTTCCTTGTTTGAGCAGATGAAAGACAACTGTCTTTTTGTATGAGTTAGTTTGAGCAATAACCAAATTATAATAAATCTTCATTCATGCCATATGAAAGGATGACATGATAAATGTTGAGGATTCTGTAACCAAAAACATTTATAGGCTATGTATAGCTGATATTTTTTATGCTTTTATGTTTTCATGCTTCAGCAAGTTTCAGGGCTGTTCTCATAGAAAAGAGTCAGCAAATGATGTTACTGGTCATGTATGGTGTTCTTGATTTTTTTCTTCCTGTCTGCAGCCAAGATCTTCAGGGCATCTTCTTCTATCAAATATGATCCTTATTGCTGTGGAAGGAGTCCAAAACCTCTGTTAACACAAATACACAATCTCTCTCCCAAAAGAGCATGTCCCTGGTCCAACAACCCGAAGTCATCAAAACTAAAATTTGATTCAGCTTAGCGGCCTCATTTTTACTTAGGCCTGCTCTACTTTGACCTCTCTCACAGAGGATTTGTAATACCATTATAACCACCTTCATTTTGATAATTAAAACTATTAAACAATTATTATTATGTATTGAAATAGGGTTTCTCTGTGTAGCCCGGGCTGGCCCAGATTTGTTTATAGATTAGGTTGGTTTCAGATTCACAAAAACCTAACTGTCCTTGCCTTTGTCTCCTAAGCATTGAGATCAAAGTCCTGAATTTATTTATTTATCCATACATTCTTAAAAACAGTTAAAGCAATTTTCATTAATTTCTTCCTTCTATGAAGACTTGTATCTCTGTGGATAGATATACTTATATCTCCTTTCTCTTCATATAAATTGAATTAATAGTTTTTCTCATATTTATCTTCATTTAAATTCCTTTTTATTTACTGTGTAAGCCTATTTTCAGGCCAACATATATATCATGTGCTAGGCTAAGCTGGAGTCCACATTGAAAGAACCCAGTTGCTTATGATAGCATTGACATCTTACATTTTTATTTATTTCTCCCTTCTAAAATACATTTAAAGCAATTTTTATTTATTTCTCCCTTCTATGGGGATTAATATCTCTGTAGATAAATATACTTATATCAAAACCAGTTGCTTAAGATGGCATTGAAATCTGACATTTCTGTTATTTTCTATAACTTGTTTTATTTCAGAAGGCATGCACCTTGCTTTCTGCCCTCTGAATAGCAGGGCTTTGCCTGCTTCTTTGCAGAGCAGGGGTCTCTAGAATCTTCGGGAATAAGCTGCATCTCCAAGAAAGCAGGGAATCATTGCGAGACCTCAGGCTGGAACCCAAGCCTGTCCCTTAGCATGTTGTTTGTTAGGTTTGGGGGCTAAACTTTCTCTCTTTCTCTCCTGCTCCCTCTTTATTGTGACTTCCCTGGCCTCAGTCCATGGGGCCAGTGAGTTTACCTGAGAGCAACTTCCCAATAAATCTATATTTAATATAGTCTAAAGTGGCTTGAATTGGCTGACTTCAGCAACAGAGAAATAACTTATCAGCTTGGGCTAATCAAATGTCTCTGGCTCATTCCTTTCCATTACTCCCTCATTTGAAATGGGACCATTGCAAACAAAGCTGCTCTGAGCATTGACCTGTTCCACTCTTCTGTGTGTCAATATCCAGGCATCAAAGGCCTGCATGTCTCATTTCTCCAGGTGAGACTTTACTTCTAGACATGACAGCACAGAAAGACCATAGTATTTACATGACCCGAGAGAAGGCAAATGTGCCATGCCAAACAGAGCTATGTGAGAGAGACCAATGTTGACCAGGAGACAGACAAACAGGAGGAGGAGGTCTCACACTTTGCTTGTGGACTTTCTGGTTTGGATAATCCCAACAGGTTTCAGGTTCAGGACCATGTCACATCCTGAAATATTTTGGAAAAATACTGGGGTGGTTGATAAAAGTTGGAGATGGTCTGTTTGCTCAGGAGTCATTGGTTTGCCTATGAAAGCTTTGTCCCTGGGGAGGAGGCCATTTAGTCTTCCTAAACAACAAACAACCTTCCTTAGGAAGCCTTAGGTGTTTTCAAAAAGATAAAAGAGTAAAGGCTCCATGCTTGTCAATCTTACACATTGAACAATGTTTCCTGTTTGTATGACGTTCAGTCCCTTAGCTTGCCCACCAGCACTTGCTCTGTTCAACTTGTCTTCTCAATCTTTGCTACTATTATACAGAATAAGACTTGTGCTATTATGCTGTATGTCCATTATAACTAATGGGGTTCATCATTTTTCATTACACTGCTTGCCATTTCTCTCCCTTTTAGCTGTGTGGCTCCTGTTGTGTGTTTGAGTGTATGAGGGAGAGCAGGCATGCACATACCACAGTGTGTGCATGATCAGAGGACAATCCTCACCCATGGTTTAGGACAGGTCTCTGGCAGCTTGACTTTGTGGACTGACAGGCTAGCTGGTCTATGAGCTTCTAGGAATTCACCTGTCTTAACCCATCTCTCGACAGGAGCACTAGGACTACAGACACATGCTACCAAGTCTGACTTTACATGGGTTCTAGGAGTCGAACTCAGGTCCCCAATAACACACAGGAGCACTCTACCCATTGAGCCTTCTTTTTCCTTTCATTGGGCATCAACTCCTATCTCTTTCCCCATTAAAGTGTTTTGTTTATTATTATAAAGTTTTGGGTTTCTTTTAAAGGTTACTTTATTTATTTCATGAATATGAGTACACTGTCACTGTCTTCAGACACACCAGAAGAGGGCATCACAGATAGTTGTGAGCCACCATGTGTTTTTTTGGGAATTGAATTTAGAAGCTCTGGAATAACAGCCATCTCTTAACTGCTGAGCCATTTCTCCAACTCCTTGGTTTTGTTTTTGAGGCAGGGTTTCTCTATGTAGACCTGTCTGTCCAAAATTTGCTATGTCAACCAGGCTGTGACAAATGGTGACTCTCACCAGCAAACCAAGAGAATCTGAGAAGTACCCATGTGATCCCTCAGTTACTCCATTGTTGTAACTGGACATAAGGAGCTCACTGTCTTGTGATAAAGCCTGGAGCCAACACATGAGGTGAGTGTCTGTGCACCTCCTTTCTGTCCTGCCAGCCTGGTGAAGCCTGTGGCTGCTTACATGCTATTTTTCCTCAGACAACCCCAGTCTCAACAGTCTTATACAGCTGTGGTAAACTGAGCATGGGGGCTCACACCTATAATCCTAGCACTTGGGTTGGAAGAGACACATGGACCTCTGTGAGTTCTAGGCCAGCCTTGTCTACATAGCAACAAAAAGAGAAGGGTGCAATGGCTCTCCCATGATCACCTGGCTAGTCAGGGGAAGTCACCCTGCTCTGAGTGACCACACAAGCCATTTCTCTCACTGTCTCCTGGATCCTCTGAAGACTTCACAAGATTCCCATTTAGCACAGAGACGGAGCACAGAACAGAGCTGCAAGCATTTATTAGACTCAGCCTAAGAGACTGAAGGATGAGGGCACAGGTGTCAGGAATCCAACTTCAGGAGAGAAAGAGGACAGGTCAGTAAGATAGCTCCTTGGATCAGACATGTTGCATAGATGGGTTACCTAAAACTCGTTAACTGTGATAACTCAGTAAGCTTCTCCTTAATTTTTGATATGTTATCTTTAGTATAGTAGCGCAAACATTCCTTACTGAAGAGAATGGGTTCCTGGAAAAGAAAAAGACAGACAGAGAATGAGGTGGCTACAGGCAAGGTGCAGGACCTCAGCAGGGCTCCCCAGGCACCCAGGATGAGACCACTACTCATTCACAGGAAAGAGAATCTCCTGCAGTGATTCTGTATTCAGCAACAAACTCTGCCCAAGGGAACTAGAGCCCACCCACAGTCTTCAGGAGGAAGCTTGAAAGCTGCCATAGCTAGGCAGAGAAGAAGGTTCTGGAAGACATAATGGAAGCTAGGTCTAGAGAGGGACAAGATAGCTGAGAATGAGTTTTGGTAATGTACCCTATACCTGAAGACATCTCTCCAGGCACATTGGCTGCATTGCCATGTTACAAATACCTTCCCCCGTGTGGGCTTGTTAGAGGAAATTTTGTTTTGGATAGCAGGGTAGTTTGCAGGACATGACACTCAAACTAAAACTACTTTGGGAAATAAGGGGCAGTCTGCACTGTTCAAACTATTCATCTATGCAATCCAGATATGCTTGAAACAAAAACATCAGGAGACAGCTGTGGTGAACAGCTACAGACACTCTTGGGGTTGGGGTGGCATGTCAGACATGGAGAGAGTTTCTGGTTGTAGTTCAGATGATGCCAGCAGAAGGAGGAGTCATCTGAGGCAGAGAACGTTACAAAAAAGACACTGGACAGTAGACAGAAGTTTCAAGCATCTTAGAGTAGAGCTGAGATACCATACCTGTGCAGAGGCAAGACCAAAAACTCCCCTATTCCTACTATGGGTGGGAACCCCATGTTTACCCTGCATGTGGGAGTGAATTGCAGGATCATGCATGGAACAGGCTGGATGTGTACCTGCATGCTACATTGACATGTGCTAGGGTGGGCAAAGGTTTGAGTTTTCAGTTGCTGGTCACCTGACAAGTATTAATGGTTACATTGATTATTAGTGAACAAGACTTCCACCATTATGCTGCATGGGTGATTAGAGGTAGGGAGGTCATTACCAAAATTTTGGGTTCCAGTAATATGTTTTTTATGTGTCCCTCATTGTAGCAGTCCTGGATTTTTTCATAGGCCACCGTTTCCCCTTCAGTGCCATTGAATGCAGAAAGTTCATGATGCAACCACATCCTGCTTCCAGAGATAACACCCACAAAGCCAGCAAAGAAAGGAACACATGCTTCCGCTGTAAACATAGACAGAAAAGCAACATTAAAAGACCACGGGAGGGGTTTGGAATTTGGCTCAGTGGTAGAGCTCTGGCATAGCAAGCACGGGGCCTTGGGTTCAGACCTCAGCTCTGGAGACAAAAAAAGAACACAGGGTGGTAGAAGCAGCTGCATCTAAGAATGCCCTTTCCATAGTCCTGCCCTCCCAGAAGATGCAGACTCCCAGACACAACATGGTTTCCATAAGACACATTTCTAGCAGAAAAAATACATGAGTGGACAGATGTGGATATCTGACCTTCATAAAAACCACACACTTGCTTCTGCTTCAACTGTGCATTTACAGGCCCTTCATCACGAGTATCATCACTAGATCACCTCTGTCTCCCTGTCTCACCCACCCAACTGTTGTCACCCTAAGCAGAAAGCATCAACAGTTTTCTAAAGTTCTTTGCCAATGGCCTCCCGAGGACCACTAGATCTATCTCAGGGCCCCACTTAGAGATCTACATGAGACTGAGATGGGGTGAGTGAGGGTCCCGCTCTCACTTGTCTGGAAGCCCAGCTCTCCAATCACCAGCAAGGCCAGCAGAAGAAGTGTCCCCTTCATGGTGGAGAGTGTAAATGTTCTTCTCAGAGCGGATCCTCTTCCTTGTAAGCCACCATAGCCCTGAGACCAGTCATGCCCACCCCCAACCATCCTCCCAGGAGCTCCAAATACTCTTGGGCAAGAAATTAGCAACTCTGGATCCCCTTCCAACTCGCATAGAGGAGGGAACATGGGAGATCCTCCAAATCTGAAGAACAAACAGCCTGAGTCAGCATGGTGTCATTAGTTTCTGGAGAGAAGTTCTTTGTACCTCTGCCAAAGAGGAGTTAGAGCTGACCTTAGTAAGCAGCCCGCATGCTGAGCCAAATGCCCTGTGGTCCTGTCCCTCTTGTCACCTCTGCTTCCTGGTTTCACTCCTCACCTCTCCTGGCTCCAATCCTCCAAGCTGCTGAGGCCTTTGGATTGGAAGGCTGAGGACATGGAGGCACCACCTCCCAATTGGTGACTCTCAGACAGGGTAGTCTCTGCCTGTTTGGCCATGTGTGTATCCTCAGGGGCTGGTGATGGTTATGTAACACAAATTCTCCTTCACTCTATGGTAGCTCATTCCTGTTGTCCTGCTCACCTTGTCTCCTCTCAGCATTGTCAGTATGCATGTCTGAAGGAGATTTGAAGAGCAGAGTCCCTATGGAGAGAACAGTGAGGAGTACAGTGAGGGATTCACCTCTGTACATGGACTCTCAGTTGTCCACAACCCCACAGGCTACTGTGGACAGCCTGCCTGTAAACTACACTTCTCCACAGGCCACAGGCAGTGCTGTGTGTAGACTGTCTCAACTTCAGGTCAGTCTACTTACCCTAAGGAAGACATTTTCAGCACAAATGAGATTGTCAGCTGGGTGTTGTACTACTCGTTTCTCAACAAGAAGCTCTTAAATTCAAGCTAACCCTGATTGCAGTGTGTGATGGTTAACCTTGAGGATCCTCCTGACTAAGTTGTGAGTTGCCATAGAAACCAAGCTCTGAGTGGGGGTTTTTGGGCTTGGTCAGTTGATGTGTGTAGACTGACTTTCATGTGTCAGTGTGGACTATGGTCATAGACGGGGTGGAAAGGGGACAACAAGCTGAGCACAACCATTTGTGCCTTTCTGCTTCCTGACTGTAGCTGTGACCAACCACCTTCAGTGTCTGCACAGTGCCTAGCTCACCATGATGGACTGTGTCTCTTCACACTGTGTGCTGAAACTGTGCTTCTCACCTAGCATTTGTCAATAGTATCCTACAACAGTGGTAGAGTATTGTTTTAGCAAGTGCAAAGCCCTGGGGTTATTGCACAGCACCGGACACAGAAACAAGGGCAGCCAAAGAAATGGATAAGTGTGCAAAGTGCTTGTTATGCAAGCATAAAGGACTGGGTTCAGATCCCCAGGACCCCTGAGAGTGGTGGCATGCACGTCTAATCCTATGTGAGCTTCAGGTTCATAAAAAGACCTTGTCCCCAAAAATAAACAGGATGGCTGTGAAGACAGCTCAGTGATTAAAGGTGTAGTGATTGAAGGTGAAGACCTGAGTTCAAATCCTGGACCCACCTAGTAGAAGGAGAGAACTCCTCCTCCAAATTTTCATCTGTCCTTCACATGCAGGCATACACACACACACACACACACACACACACACACACACACACACACAAGCACACTTACAGACATACACACACATCATAGCACCTCAGCCTAAACACATGAACAAACCTACAAATGTCTGTGGAAACTGCCATGAGGAAGCCTGAACAAGCTCCTAATGGACGAATATCAAACAATTTGGACAACAAACTAAATAACATGATATTGGAATGTACTATAATTGTGAAATCACCTATAAACCCATGCTGCTGTGAATGGATAAATGAATATGGATGAAAGTCACTGTTGTTACATCTCACAGAAGAATCCTGAGGCTCTGTAGATGCTCCTCCTGGGAGGTGACTTCCCTTCAGTCCTTCAGTGTGAGCTACAAGTTCTCAAGAAAGAAGCATGGTGGGGTGGGGGACAGGCCAGTCAGAGAAGCACTTGCTGAGTGTGCTCACTTGAGTCTATGAGGTTCAGCCCTCAGAACCTGTGAGGACAGCCAGGCACAAAGTGCCCCCTGATAACTTTAGCACCAGAGAGTCCACTCCTGGGCTCACCGGCCAGCCCATCTAGTCAAATTAGCAAACTTCAGGCCTAGTAAGAGATCCTGTCTCAAAAATATAAGGTGGTCTCAGCTGTAAAGAGGAAGCAGATTCTCTTCCAGCAACCACAGGGCAGCTAACAACCATCTGTAACTCCAGTTCCGGAGGACCCAGTGCTCTCCTGTGACCTCGACAGGGAAAGCAAACATGACTGCATTAGACACTCATGAAGGCACAATCCACATACACATAAAATTAAATTAAATAAAATGTCAAAAAGCAAGTACATGTGCATGTATATGGATGTATGCACACACATATAATGTATATACACACATATCTATATGGTGGAAAGCAACTGAAGGCACCTCACTGTCTTTCCCTGGCCCCCTTGTGCATACACATGTTTGCCACATGTCTTAGTTAAGATGACTGTTGCTGTGATAAGAAGTCATGACCAAAACCAGAGTAGTGTGGGGATCACCCAGCAGTAGCCACTTGCTCAGCCACACTATGTCCTTGTCTCCATTCCCAACCCTGTCTAGAAGAGAAAAGTCCCCAGTGGGCACATTCTACAGGCCTCCGACATGCAAGGTCACACAAACAGAGACCCGTGGGCTCAGCAGACAGCTCACAAGTAGATATTAGTACTTGGCACCTAATGGCCCAAACAGTAACCTGGTTTAAATCCTGTTTGGCTCAGCTAAGCAGTAAAAGTCAAAGGCTTAGGCCTCTCTAAGTCTTCAGCAAATTTCATTCTGTCACTGGCTGATGTAGGAAAAGTGACGGCCAAGTGCCCTTCACAACAAACTACTTAATTCTGACTTATCAAAACAGTCACAATCTTTACTTTTTATACCAGCCAAATTACATAAACATAAACACTTATATAATGGAGGCGGGGGGAGGGGGGGTGGAGGGAGTGTGAGCCCAAGCCTGAATTATGTGGAAAAATAGTGTTGCACGTTTTAAAAAAGGATATTATTTATAAACTTAAAAGAAGTGAGATAGCCCTTCGGCCAGTCCAAAGAAAATCTGTGAAGACCTCCTATGTTTGTTGACTTTGGGAGAGAGAAAGGCCCTGCTCTCCTGAGCCTTCAGACATCTAATGAACACCAAAAGTCAGCCAATGTAAGAGGAGCTAGGGAAGAGGAAGCAGGGTTTAGAGTCTTCCCTATGGTGGAGGTCAGGTGTGTTCTTGTACACAAGGGATCCATGTGCACTGCAGGGTTGTAATCTGTGTTGTGTTGCTATGACAAGAGACCCAAGACTAGGTAATGCATATGGAAAGAAGTTAATTTGCTTCATGGTCTGGAATCTTGAAAGTCCAAGATAGAGCAACCTCAGGTAGCCACGGCCTTGTGCTGACTGAACACAGGGTGCACAGCAGAAGGGCAACAGGGGATTGTGGAAGACAGAGAGCACAGGCTCTCCCTGCTTCTCAAGCAGCCACCATACACTGCTCAGGCCTGCCTCACCAGGAACCAAGGCTCAATGTGGGTGTTTGTTGGGTGTCCTAGACATGTTGAAACCACAGCAGGCTCTCCCTCTGATATGTTGGTTTTTGATGCAGTCTGGGGATTTAGGTGACAAATCTCCCAGGTATAGGAAAAGCATTTCAGGTAGTGAGAGCAGAGCACATGAAGGCCCTGGTTCTCGCCTGGGGCATCTTCATAGAGAAATGGTGTCCTACTTCATACAGAAACACTGAAAATGACAAACATGCTAGGTAAATGGTAAATTCTAGGTTTAGCAGCACACAGAGCAGTCAGGTGACTGGCAAAGTCCAACAAAATGAGGTAAAGACATGGTGCTTCCAACCTGTGATTCCCTACTTTTGGGAAGCAGAGGCAGGTGTGCCCCAGTTACCTGTCTGAGATCCCCTTCATCAAAAAGATAGAAATTGTGCTTCCAGTCAGGGGCTGCTATCTGGGGATGGCTTCAGCCTCTTCTTTGCCATCTATGTTTGGCAACCGTGAGCAGAAGCTGAATGTAAATAAAATATATGTTTTAACTAGCCTCTGTAAAAGACACAAAGACTTGGAATTTTATTTGAAGATCTGTAAGCCTGGATTGGACAGGCCCTATACTGTTTTAATCACATCCAATCCATAGGGCCCGAGTTATTGCTGTTTAAGTGTTGCCCAGGATTATTTCTGCTCCATTGGTCTGTCCTCACGTTCACTTCTCCTGTTCAAGTACTCTTGAACCATTAGGCCTCAAGGTAGCCTCCTTCTCTCTTCATCTTCTTTCTCCTCCTCTCTCCTCTTCTCTTGCCCTCTGATGCCTACCTGTGACCCCCCAGCCCAGTAAAAAAATAAGCCCAGGACACCTCTCTTTTCTCCAGTATTGGATGGCAGCCACATTTTAAAAAACAAGTCAGAAAATGAGATGAGCAGAGTTTACAAAGCAACATTTGGTGTATGTGAGAATTTGTTTACCAGATTACCAAAGAATCGGAGGGTGGGTGGCATCCAGATCCTGGGGTCCAGTATGTAGCATTTGAATACACATCAGGAGGAGACCAACCCCAACAGCTGGCAGGTGGTGGAGGCAGCAGTGCTACCCTCTGGTGAGCAGTCCTCACACTAGCATGGGACCCAGAGGCCTACCTATGCTGAAGATTCCTCCACAGCATGGACAGAGAGCTGAGCCTCCCTGGCACTCTGCAGTGAGGGCTCTAGACCCTGCTGGAGTCTCCAAAGACTGCTCAGCTCCCTAGACATCTTCTGGAAAACAAGGTCCTAAAGTTTCTGTCCTGTGGATCCCTTTTCTCCTTCCTCAGAGTCTGCCTCTGCCCTCTCTTCATTCCACGACCCTACTGTCTCTTGCCCTTCCCCTGTCCAATGATTCAGCTACCACATGGCAGAAAGGTGCATGGCCTGTTTCACAGCTCAACCTGCTGACCTCTCAGCCTTCACTCCCCTGCCTCAGCCTTTGCTCTGCTGTCTTCAAACTCCTCTATCACTGTCTGTTCAGCTCAGACTTCTTAAAGGACAAAATAGCTCTCAAGAGAAGCCTTTCATGAGGCCTAAAATGGCAATACCAGAGGGGACAGCTCCATGTGTCTCCTGGCTCAGTGAATGGGTTTAAGCAGTCTGCTTCCAGAGTAGGGAGGAGAAGGGAGCCTACCACAGCCTTGCCTCTTCCTACCCTTCACTACATTCCCTCTGCTGTGCCCCTGCAGTGGGGGAATGTTCCCTTTCTGGCCCAGGTAGAGATGGGTGAAGGGTCATCTGGAATTCTGAGGTAGGGAAGCTCAGCTAGACACACTGGCACAGATGGACTGACACTGAGAAACCAGGAGCTAAGAAACCAGTGGACACTGGACTCCAGTTTTTCCAGGGTGGCTGTGGAATATTCAAAATGGCCGTCCTGCTGGCTTTTTGACCAGTAGTCAGCGTAGCTATAGCAGCAATGCATACGCTGGCAGTGGCCAATTAGGGGGTCGGGTCTCTCCGAACTGAAATGCTATTCCTTAGTTATGAGACAATAAACATGAGGCACTGGCAGTGTGAACTTAATGAACACACTAATGATGGTTATTAACAGGGTCTTGCTGTGTAATTGTGGCTGGCCTGGAACTCTCTGTGTAGCCCAGGCTGACCTCTAACTCACAGAGATCGGCCTGCCTCTGTCTCCTAAAACCTGGGATCAAAGGTGTGAGTCACCATAGCTGGACATTGCTAACAGATTTAGACAATGCTTACCACCAGCTCCTTGGAAAGCTGAATCTACCACACATACACAAAAGCATACACACACACATATACACAAACACACACTCCCCTTTTTCTCAGGAGGGTTATGACTTTAAGACTGACCTGGGCAAGATTTTGACTCAGAGAAAGAGAGAGAAAGAGAGAGACACACAGAGAGAGACAGAGAGAGACACAGAGAGAGAGACAGAGAGAGAGAGAGAGAGAAAGAAAAACCTAAGAACACAAAACATAAACCTCAACCAGAGTCAACAGGGGGTTAAGAGGTCAAGGATAGGCAGATGTGGCAGTGCTTGCCTTTAATTCCAGCACTCACGTGGGAGACAGGCGCAAAGACCTCTGTGAGTAAAAGGCTAACCTGGTATACTTAGTTCCAGGTCATACAGGGCTGTGTAGAGAGACTCTAGCTCAAAAACCCCAACAACCAACAACAGATAGGTCAAGTTGAAGGATGTCAACAACAGCAGGAGAAGCTCGGGTTCAGAGACTGGTTCAAGGGAAGCCACGAAGCAAATAAAGGGTAGGGGCAGGACAGAGACAGGGCAGGGTCACAGTGGTCAGTGGTCTGAGGTCTGGCTTGTCTAGACACTGACTGTGAGTAAGGCTCTTAACTAAACATTGAGTTCCCCAGTGTGACAGGGAGACACAGGCCTCACTGTGGAGGTCTGGTTGAGAGGCCATGTGACCCTCTCCCTATCTTCCTTTGACTGTCAAATGATACGTGACCATAGGAACATCACTAAGAAGATCAGGCTGAGCCGGGTTGTTGATCACGATCTTGCCAAAATACATATCTCCCAATGACGAAAACAAAGGGCCTCAGGAAGTTCCAAGATGTGTCCTGGGAGGGGCCTGGAGAGGCTCAGACATGAACCTTTCCCTCCTCACTGAGCGGCCCAGGGCAGTTATAAAAGAGAACCAAGCTGGGTAGGAGCACCTGCTGCCATTACCATGAAGCTCGCTGGTGCTCTGGTGCTCCTCGGGGCTGCCCTGCTCCTGACTTCAGGGGGAGGTGGGTATTACTGTGTGGGGGTCAGGGATGCAGGCTCTCCAGGCTCTCACACCCTCCATCTCCTGGGGTGTGCTGACGCCTGTCTTTCAGGTTAGTGTCACCTTGTCTTGTGTTCCAGATTGTGGCATTTGCCCAGCTATAAAAGAGGATGTTGATATATTTCTTAACGGGTCCCCAGAAGAGTATGTTGATTACGTGAAAAAATACAAAGATGAGCCTGAAATACTGGCAAGCACGGAAAAAATCAAGAAATGTATCGATAGCAAGTTGACAGAGGAAGACAAGAAAAATGCAAGCAAGTTCATTGTGAGTCTCTATGTGTCTGTCTAGGGGTGGGGCTTGTGCTCCTCACCATTGAAACTTCTCTGAGAATCCAGAAATGTGACACCCCTGACTGAGGATGTCAGGAGGATGGGGCAGGAGGGGTCTCCCAGGCTGCCTGAGCTTGGCCTGGCTGCTCAGCTCAGCCAAGCCACACTAGATCCCTGCCTGAGTTTGGCCTCCATCACCCTTCCTGACACAGGCTCCCAGTGTAGCTGCACAAGCACAGGGCCTGGCACCTTCTCCAGCCTGGGTCTTCATCCTAACTTTTCAAGCCTGCCATCCCAGCCCCAAAACATCTGTTCTCCTGTTCTCTGCACCTCCAAGGCCACTGTGTGGATGCCAGGCCCGAGACACTTAAGGGTGGAATTAAAGTGAACCCCCTCTTGTCCCTAGAACTATTAGGATCAGACACTGCCTCAGCCGCAGGTGTCTGAGAGTCATCATCATCATGTGACAGGAGTCAGTTCCTTTGTGGGGCCTCAGCTGCCCACAGGCTCACCTGGAGCCAATTCCTCATATTTGTGCCTATGGTGTCTCACAAGCTGGCTCCTCCCATCTGTCTGGATTGGAGGTTCTTTACAGACCTTGTCTCTACAGGCTGGGGACCAGGCTCCCTGGCCCTGGTCAGACCCAAGAGTAACTGCAAACCGACTGCAGGGCCTTCCAGGAGGTGTCCCCATGCATGGTCAGTGGGTCATCAGGTCTCCTTTACCTCTGAGTCCTCACTTGGCTTTCTCTGCAGGAAAAAGTAGAAGCCAGCAAGTTATGTTGAAGGGTACATCTTTGGTGTCAAGGAAGCCACTTGACTGCTCACCTGCATAGATGCAACAAGCCCTACCCCTTCCCCCGAGGTGTCTAAAAACAGGAATCCAACAATAAAAACCTTGCAAATCATAGGGAAGCCTGGATTCTTGGATTTGAGGTTGGGTGTGATTGGGTGGAAGGATATTGCAGGGACAACCAGTGAGACTTTTACGTGCCACTGCTCAATTGTGGTGCTGCAAAAATGCCCTGAAGAATGCATTAAAGAACGCTAGAAGACCATAGTCACTACACTAGAGTGTCTAAGACTTTCATGGGGCAGGGTCCACAGCGCACATATATGACCTCCCAGACTGACCTCTCCAGGAACATGGAACTGAGTAAGGCCAGGGACACCAAGGATCTGTTGAGGACCACACAGGCTCTAAATGGCAGAATCTGTCTCTACACCCCAGTGTTTGAGACATGAGCCAGTTGTGCAGTTTGTGTGTGTGTGTGTGTGTGTGTGTGTGTGTGTGTGTGTGTGTGTGTGTGTGAATCTGGGCCCCTATGCTTCTCTTGGCCTCTGTATCCCATCTAGAAGACAAAAATAAAACTATCTATCTCCAAGACTGTCATGAGGCTTCTCACCCCTCACAGAGAACAGAACTTCAGCCTGGAAATCCATGTGGGACCTGGCCAGAACCAGAATTCAATTTATCCTAATATCAACTACCACTGGGTGTTATACAGAGTTAGGACCCAGGGTCATAGAGGATGTGTCCTGAGCCTCTGCTCTGTGGACATTTCTGGAAGTCCTTTCCCACACCAGTCATCAAATAGTCATCTTGAGGCCAGTCCTAAGGCCCTGTGCCTTACTGCACCATCAATGAGCTATGTCCTCACATGGGTCCCAGGCTCACACCATCTGGCATACCCAGAAGAATATATACAGGCTTCTCATGATCCAGAGGTTTATGGAAGGCCCAGAGGGCTTTCTTTTTATAGGAATGCTCTGAAAAGTGCATAGTGTATTATTCTTTTTCCTAAGGCTGTGAAAAAATAATCATGGCTGAGTATCATAAAAAACATCATTGTGAAGACTCCATGTTCAAAGTCCTGCAGTCTCAATTTTTAGTCTTTGTTGAGGACCTTCTCACCAGCAGACAGAAAGAAAATAGCATGACTCATCTGGCCACCACACTGTGTGGGTTATCTCCAGTACTCACACAGGGGACCTACTCACCCAGTCAGTAGCATTTGTCCCTTCCCAGGGAAACACACCAGACTCATAATCCTTTCCAGTTGTCTCCTGCTTTTCAATCACATCGTATCTTGAGATCCTACAATGGAAATATGTTTTCAGCACATGAACTTAGGAGATACAAGGAACCAGGTTCAAACCAAACAACACAGGAGGGGACCATCTTGTATAGACTGGGGCCTGATGTCTTTGACCCAGGTCTCCAACTCACCTTTGTCTCACCAGAGATTGCTTCTGAAGGAGGCCTCCTGCTTTCTGAGAGCTAAGGGTGGTCTATTGACTAGTAAGATGCTGTGACCTAGCTCTCCTCTCCACACATGTGGGACACAGACACAGGAGGCTATTTTACCATGCTTTTTTCCACAGATTAAAAAATCCCAGAACTTTTCCCTCTGGTGCACAGCTCTACTTAGCTGGGATTTCCTAAAATGCTAATGGATTTTTATATATACTTTCATGAAGGGTTCATCTACAAGTAAGTATATTGTTGGAAGAGGTAACTGGCCTCTCAGAGGCAGGAGCTTCCTCTCAACATTAATTGAAAGAATTTAACACTAGTGAAATATTTTCCTAATGCACTTGGTTGGTCAGTGTTTGCTTCCACCATAGAAAGGTGTTTATCCTCACTTGCTATTCTTTGACTATTGGGACTGCAGTGATGTTCTTGCGTTCTTTACTGATGTTATTTTATATTTCCCATTTTAATCTTTGTTTTGCTTGAGAGATGATCTCATTATATAGACTAGGTTGTCCTTAAAGTAGGAGAGAGCTCCCTGCATACGTTTCTTTGTTGTAGGATTCAAAAAATGTACCACTATGATGCACCCGTTTAAGCTTCTCCTTCTCCTCCTTCTCCTTCTCCTTCTCCTTCTCCTTCTCCTTCTCCTTCTCCTCCTCCTCCTCCTCCTCCTCCTCCTCCTCCTCCTCCTCCTTCTCCTCCTCCTCCTTCTTCTTCCTCTTCCTCATCCTCCTCTTCCTGCTTCATCTTCTCCTCCTTTCTCTCCTCCTTTGCTTCCTCCTTTTCTTTGTCCTCCTTTCTTCAGTCCTTTTTTCTCTTTTTCTTTTCTTTCTTCTTTTGTCATATTTTCACTATTTAGTACTGGCTAGCCTTGAATTATCTGTGTATAGCAGGCTGCAGTTGAACTCACTAAATCTCACATGCATTTGTCTCATGAGTGCTTGGATTAAAGAATTCACTCCCCCCCCAAAAAAAGACATTCACTCCCTGACTCACCTTCTTTTTAAATATCTTGATCAAACTTACTACAGTTTTATCAGTGTTTTAAACCTAGAGTCCACAGATGAGTCTCACTTGGCACCAAGGACTCTATAGCACCAGGCAACATAGTAGGAGCTCAGACTTGTCCCACAAAGAAAAACTCGCTTCAAGGAACTCAACACCCTGAATCAGCCAGAAGTAGGCAAACTATAATAGTGTCCCTTTTCAAAACCCTGACTTTATTTGGGAATGTCTTCTCTTCTCTCTGTTTTTTTTTTCCCCATCTTATCTAGTTGTTATGGGGTTGAAAGTGTGGAAGTAAAGAGGGAAAAAAGCGGAATAAAGAAGAACCCACAAAGTAGGAAAAGATAGTGATGCCCGCCATGGAGCCAAGTCAGGATGGGAACTGTGATTTCAAATGCAGTAGAGAAAGAAGCAGGGGTGAAGGGATGAATATTTTCAAGACACCATTAAAAATTTATTGCAGCCACAAATATATTTGGGATATCTCCAACTCTGTTCCCAGGAGTGATTTTCTGTTTTTTAGTTTTTCTTCTTCTTCTTAAATATGTGTCAAGAAAGATTGGAGAATGCTTGTGCAACTGGAAAAATTGCCGGTGGAAATGAGGGTAGAGTTCTGAGAAACAAACAAAAAATAGCTGAAATGGGGAAAAAAGATCCACACTGCTCTGTCCTTTCTGAAAGGGTGGTCTGTCCCTGTGCACAGAACAAATAGTGCTCTGCTGACTACATTTTTCTAATGTTATGAGAAAGGAACAACAGCATCCAAGAGACAGTGGGTTATAGAAAAGACTGTGGAATTAAATCATCCTAAATACAGTAAGGATGTGTCAACATCAGAATGAAATTCCTCAAAAGTTTTGCACTGGAGACAGTGATTTTTTTATATTACTTCAGGAAATGAAAATCTTTTCTTGCCATCAAAACTCATAAAGTTTAGAATTGAGCAGAGGAGGTCTCTGCTCAATAACTTGGCCAGTAAACTAAAAAGGGCTTATTTCAGTGAAGATGTCTCTGTTTATAATTTCCTGCTAAACACTGCACAATTAATGACTTAAAACACATACAGGGAAATGTCATCAGAATTTTGGAATTTTGGGTTCTTTAAAACACAGAAATATTATGGGAATATGGCTTTTTTTTTAATCCAAGGTTTAGGGTATGTTGTGGGGG
This sequence comes from Rhabdomys pumilio, assembly GCA_030674055.1. Taxonomy (NCBI): domain Eukaryota; kingdom Metazoa; phylum Chordata; class Mammalia; order Rodentia; family Muridae; genus Rhabdomys; species Rhabdomys pumilio. The sequence goes on along the minus strand of JANHMN010000003.1, from coordinate 33,693,188 downwards.
GCTTCAGATTTTACACAGTATCTGACTATGATTTCCCTCATGCTCTAGCATGGGAATGATTCTGCCAGCTGCATATAGTTTCTGTGATTTGTGATGTGTAGAATTCTGGGGACTTTTAGAGGCTATATAAGTGCTATGGCCCTTAAAGGGACTGTTGGTTGGTTGTTGTTGGTCATGATTTGTTAAGTAGTCATGGTCAAAATAGAAACAAGAATAAGAAATTAGATATTCTGACAGCAAAGTTCAAACTTGCCCCAAGGAACTTAATGCCCACATCAGCAGGATGTAGTCTAATCATAATGTCGTTCTCTTTCTGACCCCTCACTTTATTCAAGGATCGTTTTCCTGTTTTCTTTCCTGTCTATCTTTTAAATTAAATTTAATTTTTTTATCTTATCTAGTGTAAGGAGGAAATTTTGAAAGAAACCTGGTGGCAAAGGGTGGAAGAGAGAAGAATCCACAAAGTAGGTAACAAAAGATACCATGGACCCTTATTACTTCTCAAAATCCCCATCTCCTAACACTGCTGAATTAGAGGTGATTTTGTATGGAAAGTTTCAAGGAGACATTGACCATTGAAGCCACAGCTGAAAATGTGCTGGTGTTCCACTGTAGCTTCTGATAAGCCTAACCCAGTTCCTAACTTTCATCCCCACAATACCAGAAGATTTTTTTTGGAATAACTTGGAAGTTGCCTTAGAGGATCATATATTTTTCCATAGACCACATCCTCTGCATGAGAGAATTCTTTGTTGGATAAGCTTTTGCCACCTGCATCTTCCTCCACCTTTGCAAAAGCAGCCATGATACTGAGCTATATAAATGGGCCAGCCACCTCAGGAAGCAGAAGAAAATGTCAAATGATACCTGCATATTGAAAGATATTGAGATGAGTCAAACGAGAACCCCGCTCCAAATTGATGGGTGGTCTTCAGAAAAGAAAGCTCTTTACCTGCCTATGGACATTCAAAGTATTTTATGTTTTGGGTCAGATAAAACCTGAAGTTCCATATATATGTAAGATTTTTCTCTTATTTGTTATGATATATTATGACAAATATTATATTCAAATAGAAGATACAATTATAATATACTGTACTATATAAATGTCATTACCATTAGCTGTTATTTAAGTCTTGGGGTAGAAATGTAGCTACTGGATAGAGTGCTTTCCTAGCATGCATGAGGCCCTGAGGCTGATCCTCAGCACTGCACAAAACTGCCATGGTTGCATCCACCTGAGTAATCAACACTTGGAGGTGAAGATAGGAAATTCAGAGGCATCCTCAACCACATGCCAGCTTTGAGGCCATGCTGTGATAGAGTACCTTTTTTTTTTTTTGAATAGTAATTCTTAAAAAGCTATCATTATGTATTTAAAGATCTGGCTTCATGGTTAAGAGCACTGGCTGATCATTCAGAGAACTCAGTTTGATTCCCAGCTCCCAAATAACAGCTCACTGCCTGCTCTGATGAAATTGAGATAATACATCATAGTGCACAATAATAAATAATTTTGACCCTCTCTGTCCTTGGCTATTTAGGCTGATATTGGCCCTGGAGAGGAAATACATTGACTGAGATGTTCAGAAACCTTGTGAGGACACATGGTAACAAGGCACATTGCAACCAATTGCACGGAGGCAGATTAATATTACTTGGGATTATTTAAGAATTATATTATTTTAGGAGAGAGGATATAGAAACATTCAGGATTGGAAATGGTTGTTGGTGAAAGGCTGAGGTACCAAAATGTCTCCTAGAATGGGGCATAATTTCAGGAATCTCAAGTGCTAGCCAAGTAGGTTCTTAGTGGAAGGAAGTTGAACTTGCAATCTTAACCATGGCTATGTGGAATTCTGCAAGTAGAGTTACGGGTGAGGTTTGAACTCCCCAGACAAGGTCAGAGAACGGGAAGCCCTGCCAATGAAGGGAGTCCTCTGTCTTGCATTGAGCCCCAGAAGGCTGTCATGAAATTGGTAGACTTTGACCTTACTTAGCAGAGCAACATATACTGATCCAACTGTACCTCCACTTCCAGGGGATCTGATGACCCTCTTCTGACCTCCACAATCAAGAAGCATCAAATGGTCCATGTACATACAAACACCTGTACATACAAAATAAATTAATAAAATAGAATAAAGAAAAAGTTTAAAGCCATACATAAAAAATGGGTCAACAGCTTAGACAAATAAAACAGCTTACCAGAATCACTGTCATCTCTAGCTTCACTCATTTCCTGCAAGTGAGATGATTTTCTTATTCACGGTTTACAGATGTCTATTGTGTATGCATGCCACGTTTTACCAATGCATAAATCAGACTAAGAAAAACAAATACTGAATGTTTTCTCTCAGGTTTGGTACTCTGACATTGTAAACACACACACACTCACACACACACTCACACACTCACACACACACACACACACTCACACACACACTCACACACACACTCACACACTCACACACACACACACTCACACACACACACACTCACACACACACTCACACACACACACTCACACACACACACACACTCACACACACACACACACACTCACACACACACACACTCACACACACACACACACAGAGGTAGAAAGACTTGAGGTGACTAAGCTCTAGAGAATGGTGAGAGAAGCAGACAATAGGTAAATCTTTTCAAAACGTGCTGTTGTTGACTGTAAATGCCAAGTGACTACTATGTATATCATTATCCATATTGTATTAATCACATAATCCAACAGTCAGTGGCAGGGCTGAGAAAAATCCTAGCTCTGATTCTTATTCTCACGCTAGGTCCAACAATACATGCCACTTTTCACTGTCTCTCAAGGTCTTTGTCCAGTCAGCACACACTATTCCCAGATAAAAAGAACTGAGTCATGGCTGCTTTAGTAGAGTATCTGTGACAAAGACTGATTTTTCTTATGGTTTTAAAAACAGAACAAATCAGTAAGGATCTGCAGTTGCAAAGACTCAGTTCCATCAACAGTTTATTTTCAAGTGGACTCAATATGTAACTGTATCGTTCTTGTTACCATCCAGATGGTGGGTGTGCCCTGGAAGACAGCAAGATGAGCATTAGCGTCAGATATGAAATACTCCACCTCACCCCACCTTACTCCATCCCAACAATGCCTGCGTTTCTCTGGCTTGGACTCCACGGCTGTAGCTCAGAGGTGGGACTTTGAGGAAATGACTGGATGTTGAGTGCCTTGTCAGTGTCCTAGCAGAAGCATTGCATCTCCCAGGAGAGGGAATTTTCAACTGAGCAGAGGAGCTCAGGAGCCTCAGCCCTGCTCCACTTCTTTGCTTCTTCTCTTCTTTGCTGTTTTTTTTCTTCATTTTTTCTTATGAGAGTCACACCAGGCAGGAAATCTCATAAAAGGGATTTTTGGAGGGTCCAGGGGATGCAGGGATGACTCCAGGATTGCTGTCCTCTGCTTCAGGCAAAGGGGCAGTGCTTATATAGTATTTCTGAGGGGTAGAGCTTATTAGGGCAGAGATTTCCGGAGTAATGTTTGAGATTTCAAGTCCTGAGCTTGGGTAACTCAGGGATTTTTGAGTTTTCCTGTACAGGGATTGAGAGCTTTTGTGTTCTGGGATTTATGAGTTTTTGTGGGAGGCTCAAGGTTTGGTAGATTTTATTGATCAGGGAATGGTACTTTTATTTACACCCCCTTTTCTCTGCATCAGGCCCATTGGTTAGGGTGGAAAGTTCTTCCTGGCTGCAGGCTGCTTTGTCTGATGTGACATCATTTTGTGGGGCTTTGGGGGAAATTTAGTGGGTGGAGAGGAGGTTCTGCCACTGTGCCCAGCTCCTTTGGGACAGGTCCTGTGGGACAACTCCTGTGGGACAGCTCCTGTGGGACAGCTCCTGAGGGACAGCTCCTGAGGGACAGCTCCTGTGGGACAGCTCCTGAGGGACAGCTCCTGAGGGACAGCTCCTGTAGGGGTGTTTTATGAAAGCAGCAGCCTGAGCCCTGAAAGAAGTTGTTACCACTATGGACAGCTTCTACTTGGTGCTTGGGCTGACCTGGAAAAGTCAGTATGCCACTTGGTTGTGGACAGCTCCTGCTGCTCCTGTGAAGTCTGCAAGGTGAGGAGATGGGATAGTGGCTCCATTTTAACAGGAGATGCCATCTGGGACAGCTCCTGTGAGACATTTTACTGAGGTGGCTAGATAAATGGTTTGGAAGGAGGGATGTGCCTCTTCTTCAAATGTTTTTGCTCTATTGTGGCTCTAGTACAAAACTGAAGGACTGATCTGTATGCTTATCTTACACACACACACACACACACACATATGTATATATATAAATATATATGATACATATTTATATATGATAAGCATACAGAAATATACACACACATATATATGTACACATATGTGTACACACATGTTTATATATATATGTATATATTGTTATATATATTTTATGTATTCTTAGTCAGTTTCTATCATGAATAACTGGATTTTTTCATGGATTCCACTGGACTTTATCCAATGAAAAATTGTAGGATTTTAACAAATGCCTCCCCTTGCACATCTTTAAATGTTCCTGTGATTTCTGCCTTTTAGTCAGTGAGGACACATGGGGATGTTCATATGTTGAACCATCTCTGGAATGATATGTTCTTGAATTGAGTCCAACCTGACTTTACCAAGAATATTGTGTTTACTTTCGTCATTGCGAGTAGCCTATAATTTTTTTCAGGTTGTGTCTTTGTCTGACTTTGATGTCTGGGT
>JANHMN010000003.1:33661834-33688420 GCA_030674055.1 Rhabdomys pumilio | reverse complement strand
ACCCAGACAATTTGACTTTAGAAACTTTTCACTACTGCTTCAATCTCTTTTCTGTTGAAACTTATATTGTAGTTATAATTTATAATGTTTTAAGTTTCATTTTAGTTTTAAGTTACATTATAATATATGTTACATTTTAGTTATAAGTTACTGTGGGGTGGTGGGCTGTGAAAGGTAGCCTAGTTCTTGGTTGAGCTAAGGCTCGAAACCCCAGATTCCCTAAAGGGACATTTGGAGATTCACCTGTTCCTGGGCACTAGTTTCCTGTCACATAGTTACAGCCCCCAGAATCCCCTGTAGAGAGGTATGTGGACATCAGTCACAAAGGAGCAGCACCCTAAGACCCCCTTCATGTAGATAAGTTGTCCCCAAGCTCTCAGACCAAGCCAATAGGAAGTACCTACTGTCAGACCCTGACTCAACCCATCACTGCATATAAGGATCCTATCCAGATGTAATAAAAGTGTGTAGGAATTACTCCATCATCTGAGAGCTTCTTTCATAAAAGCTATAACATTGCCACATAGGGAAGAGATCTACTCTCCTGAAAATGCCACCAGAAGCTTCCTGGCACCCATTGCTGGCTAGTCAGCCTCCTGATAATTGGCTCTGCCCAGCCTGATTTAGTGCAGGGTGACTGGTGCAGTATCTTGGAGCTACTGAAGTGGCAGTGGCAGACATGGAGGTGAAGGCAGCTGCAGCATCAGAGGCAGACATCGAGACAATTTCCCCTCCCTGCTTGCTTTCTCTTCCCTTCACCTGAACTCTCACACATGGATGGGCCAGAAATCTCCATGGAAAGCCTCCAGTACACAGGCTCAAATCTTGCAACCACGTGGGGCTCGAACAGGTACACAACTGCAGGAATCGATACTGCAGGAAGGTGAGCCCCCCTCCCTAAACCCACCCCCATTTTCCCCAACTCTGGAGACAAGCAAACTGTCCTTTCTTGCTGTGCTCTCAGACAGCACCATCAAGTGGATTTGGACAAGCTGAATGGTAACTGAATCCTTCTGGCGAGAGCTAATCTCTGGTGTTTGCAGAACATGCCTCTGAACCCTGTCTAGATCCAGACATCCTGCAATGGGCTTTGGCAAAGACTCTCTATCTAACATTTCTTTAAAACAAAAAGAAAACCTGGTAAAGCAGCAGCCACTTAAAAGCCACAGGGTGGATGACAGTGCTTCAATCTGTGAGAAGCCTTAGCACTTCTGTGTAATCCCCCAAAGTCAATAGGCCAAGGGAATGGTGCCATTTGACAAAGCATTTCTCCTCATTTCTGTCATGGGCAACACATCAACACATAAGAATTTCCCCCAGACCAGGGAGATATGTGCACTACAAAAATGACAGGGAATAAAAATAGTAAAAAAAACAAGCTCCCTTGTTTTGGGAGGATAGTGCCATGCATAGCCAATGACAATATTTATTACAGTCCAAACTCATGGATATGAGTAGCTTCTCTAATCAAAAACAGAGATAAGCAAGAAGGAAAACCATCCTCCTGTGATTTTTTTTGCTGATCTTAGCCACAATCTGGCAATGCATCGGGTCATCTAAAACAGGACAGGCTGATAGCAACACATCTCCTAAGCCCCCTCAGTCTGATGATCCCAAAGATCAAGGTCCTAAAAGCAACCCTATTTCAGATCTCACAGCCCTTACCCAACTAATAAGGGGAATAAAATCCACCTACCCACCTGTGCTGTGGTGGGCTGTGAGAAGCAGCTGGGTGCTTGGTCATGCATAAGTCTGGAACCCTGAATCCTTATTGGACGGCAGGAGTTGGGCTCTGCTCCCAGGCCCTGGTTCTTTTCATTTAGCTTCAGGCCTCCACAACCCCTCCCACAGAGAGGTCTATTGCCAACAGTCATGAGGAACAGGCCTCAGGCTTTAGGGAGATTTACATACTAATGAGGTACCTGAAGGCCAGAGGATGGAGCCAATTTAGCATTCTTCTCTAGCCCCTTCCCCCTCTCTCCCTCCCTATTTAACTCAGGTGTGCCTGGGTTTGTGGGAGGGGGATGCACATCCAGATTCAACCATCACTCATCATGTTATCATTGCCTGGCAAGCAACCATCTTGGAGGAACCCTCAGCATTCCCAGCCAACTACCCACACCCACACTTGCCTCCTTATGCCCCAGAGGAAACACTAAATAAACAATCTGCTCTCCTTCCCCTTCCTCTCCCACCCAAGGGCAGGGCTTTGTTAGAAAAACCAAGGGGCTTCCACCTGCCTCTCCCCTTACTCCACATCTTCCCACCCAGCCAGAGAGAGGTATCTCTCTATCACCTTCTCTGAGTCACAAAAGCAAAAGATCTCCAAAACTCTTAGACAAAACCCCACCAAATTCTATAGTTCCTTACCCCCAATCATATACCACCCAACAAGTTTGCAATTTTGAGGACTCCCTTGCAAAAACAAACCCTGCTTCCCATGCTACTCAGGAGTCTGGTACATAACTAAAACCCACAAATGCTTGAGCATTCCCCATTAATATCAAACCCAGAAAAACAAAACCACTCAACTGGTACCCATTCCAAACCTCAGACTTAAAAGAACTCAGACAGAGTGTAAAGAAAGATGACATCCAAACACCCTGAACAAATTCTCTCTGACAGAGCCATATTGCAAACCTAAAGACACTTCAAGATTTGAGAGATATTTGCCCTTTGTTCTCCCTTTCCCAGCCCAATGTTTTTGAAGTGGGAGGTCTTATTTTGAGAAGAATTCCTTCAACAAGCCAGGCAAAATCGGACCAAGGTGACATCCCATGAGATTTTAATAAACTCTTTAGCTATGAAGATTTTCTGCTGGAGCACAGCAGGCAACTCAACCAGCAGGATATTATGAACAGGTACCCTCTGTACAACACAAGATTGGGACAGGATCACTATACCCTCAGGGTCACAAGACTGTGCCTCCTGCCTGCTCTCTTTCCATCAAAACTTTGGAGAACCCCTATATGATTCTATTCTCAGAACTAGAATGAGCCTAGAATGAAAAATTCCCAACCCCACAGCCAGAGACTTCCTTAAAAGGCATAACTTCTTAATCCAGACTAGCTTGTCAGAGTCTCCAGGAGGAGCATCATGATAGGTGGAGTGTGGCAACCCGAGATATAGGAAGAACATCACACCAATTGTGTCCATAGCTCAAGCATTTGTGGCAGCAGTAAGAACAGAAGGAATCTGCTTCAAATGTGAAGAGACAGGACATTGGAGGAATGAACAGCCACAAAACTTTCTTGTCAATACAGATTCTAATCCTCAAAGAAAATCTGTCTCTGCTACAGAAAAGTTTCCACTGGAACAGATATTGCACTGCTGTATATGATAAGGATGGTAAGCCTCTGGAGCCTCTAAACTTCAGAAGATGCAGCTCTCAGCCCTGACAGTAAGAGGTACAACTACTCCCATAGAAGTCTTATGGTTGTTTACCATCTCAGAAGGCTCCAACCCAACATTAACCCTTAAAAGAGATAATAACCCATTCAAGTGTCCTATTGATACTGAAGAGGTCAGCTCAGGAATTTTGGAAAGGTCATAGGACACTTGGTTCAGAAGGGAGAGGATAATTAACATTCCACAGACCACAGGGTGGGGAAGTGACCTGCAACCTGCAGTCTGGGACACATTTCACAGGACAGACCTTGGGCCATCCACACACAAGGAAACTCCTTTCTACCTCATTCCCTAAGGACAATTCAGTGTTAAACATCACACTGTTCTGCCAATCACATTGTGCCTAATGGCTGCAGCCCTAAAGACTGTATAAAAGCTCTCTGAATCAGCTGCATGGGGTCTCCACCTCTCCTTTGGGTGCAGGACAACCCCAATGCATTGGTACAGTAAATTCCTATTGCTTTTTGCATTGATTCTCAACTCCAAGTGGTTCATTCAGGAGGTCCCTGGTAAGCTAAGGCTTGGCAGAGTCTTACAATACTGGAGCAGACAAGACAATTTTAAGACAAGACAATTTTAAGACAGCAAGAGATCCTATGTTACTGACAACTGATCCCTGGGCCCCATCTCCTAGGTATAAAGGATACCTCTCACACATTCATCACCAAACATGTCTACAGGGTGGGAAGACCCAGATGGAATTACCAGCCTCATACACCACCTGGTGGCTCATGTAGCCACTAATCTTCTAGGGAGAGATATCTTACAAGCCTTAAAGTAGTTCCTATCACCCAACCAGAAAGAGATAACTTCAAGATAGAGGACTTTACCTATAAAGAAAGGAGACTCTAAAAACCCTCCTCCAAATCACCCCCAATTCTAGGGTCCATTGTTAGATTTAATAATACTCCCTGCCTTGATTGGCTTCCCAAAGAAGTGGGCTCAGTCCCACAGTGGCCTTTAGTAAGGGAGAAGCTTAGAGTCCTCACTCAGATGGTAGAAGAAAATCTGTTGCTACAAAACATTCACCCCGCCTGCAGTCCAAGGAATACCCCTATGTTCGCTATAAAGATAGATCAGGAGAATGGAGATTATTACAAGATTTGAGGGCATTTAACAAAACCGTGAGAGCCTGGGGCTCCCCACCAAGAGGGCTACCTTATATCTCACCCATCCCTCTCAATGTTTCCCTATTAGCAATAGACATAAAAGGCAACTTTTTTCCACCCCTTTCCATCCATGAGACTGGAAATGCTTTGCATTCTCAGTACCTCTTCCCCCATTAACAACTCTGGCCGAGCCCCACAATATCAATGGACTATCCCTCCCACAGGCAATGACTAACATTCCAACCACTTCTCAGGAGGCTGTAGTCAGTGTGTTAAAACTCTATTTAGACAAAAGACTCAACATATGCCACTATATGGATGATATATTATTATGAAGAGACTCTTCTACCTCCCTCTCCCAAGTTAAGGATCATCCAATACCTTCCCTATCTGCCCCAAGATTCAAAACAACCCCTCAAAAATTCAACTTCTTTTGCCCGTTGCATTTTTAGGCACAGAGATCATCCTTACCTCAATACACCTCCTCAAACCCACCCTTTCCTTCCTTCAAAAATTAAGTCTCACCTCCCTCTGGAGCTTTTTGGGAAACCTCAGTTGTCTTCGACCTTTGCTTCCCCTTCCCACAAGCAACCTTCATCCCCTCTTCAACCTCCTGAAAGGATTGAAAAGTTTCTCCTCTCAAAGAACACTGTCTCCAGAGCAGCCCCAGCTCTAAATTTTGTCAATGTATCCCTAAAAGATATGGCTCTTGCTTGGTATGATCCAACAATAGCCATACAGGTTTTTATCTTTAACTCTTCCCTTACACTTGTGGGAGCTCTTTAACACCCTTAGGGGGTTCTGGAATGGCTCCACACCCAGATGGGTGGTACATCCTGAATTTTAAATGAGGTCATGTGCTTGCTAGCATGATTTAAAATGGCAGGGATAGCCCTGCAAACCCTGGGGAAAGTACCTGACATTCTTGTCAACTTTTTCTCCCTCTGACATTCATTGGCTAATCAAAAATCAATCCCGATTTGCTATCGGCTTAATAGGATTCCCAGGAAAAATTGACAACCATTATCTTGACAAAAAATGGGCCTCTGCCATCACTCTGTTGTAATGGCTGCCCCCCCAAACTATTCTAAAAAGAGCTCATAGTGAGAGCCCCCTCAATATTTACTGATGGATGAAAGAGAGGAGCTGGAGCAGAAATATACTACTTTCCTGAGGATGAACCCACCATCCTCTGATTTAAAGATCTGCCCCATCACTCCCCCCCACAACATAAAGAATTATATGCCATCTATCTAGCTCTAAAAGAAGTCAAGGGCCCCCTTAATCTTTTTTAGGACAGTGTAAATGCTGTCAATTTGCTCCCCTGGTTCTCAAGATCCTTTGTCAAACTGGACGCCAACCTGCTTTCTCCTCTACTCATACAGGTTTCCACCTTCCAACAGGAAAGAGACTCCCCCATCTACATCTAACACGTCCAATCCCACAGTCCCCTGTCAGGTCCTATATCTGAGGGAAATGGACTCACTGACCACAGCACATCAACAGGGACATTAGTGGCCTGCACTGAGCAAGCAGATAAATTTTATTCATTCATTCATACACACACACACACACACACACACACACACACACACACACACACACATACACACAAACACACACACACACAAACATAAAGAGGCTTCATGCCTGCATCCCTCACATCCCTCTTGCTCAACCACAAAGGATAATAATAACATGCTCCTCTTGTGCATCCTTCATTAACCCAGCTTTACAAATGATGGGCACCAATCCAGAAGGCCTCAAATGATGTCAATTTGATGTCACCCGTATTCCACAATTCAGTAGACAGAAATAGGTTTTTGTCACCATAGATACATACTCCCATTTTATATGGGCTAGAGATCAAACAGGTGAAAACTCAAAAAGGTTAGTTCACCATATGTTCTCTTCTCCACCTTTGCCATCATGGGCATTCTTTAACTGATAAAAACTGGTAATGGCCCTGTCTTCACTAACTCTCAATTCAAAACCTTCTACACATGTTGGGAAATTGCCCATCATATGGGAATTCCCCACAACCCTCAGAGCCAAGGAATAATGTAAAGAACACATCAAACCTTAAAAGCCCACCTCCTAAACAAAAGACAACCACATACCCCCCCCCCCCAATGTACAATTAATGATGGCTATGACTACCCTAAACATACTTAACATCTACAAAAATCCAAACAGCCTCTTATTTCCCTCCATTGATACACACCAAAATTAACTTCCACTATCCTTATATGATGGCAAGATCCCTTAGATGAAATTTGAAAGGGACCAGACACTTTCCTTACATCTGGGACAGGTTTGTGTTTGTGTTTCTCCACAGGACTAGCCTAAGTATATCTGGGTTCCTTGCCAGAAATGTCCGACAACACCCCACCAACCAAGAAGATGGCCTGCCTCTCCCTGGCAGATCAAGGACAGAGAAAGAGGAGGAGGCAGAGCAAACACCTCATCCAGAGGAACAGCAAGATCTCCTGGAAGGACATCCAGGATCTGATGACTGCTGTCCAGGCCATGTGCCCTCCACATGCCATCCTTTCCTATATTCTTATGCCTGTTTTGGTCATTCTTCCCATTAACTCTGCTACTTCCAGTTCTCTCCCTAGCCTTCTCAATACCTACCACTGGATATTTTATGCTAGGGAAACCCACTAGGGACACAATAAAGTTATTGAAACCCTAGACTGTCCTCTTGAAGGATGTCAAACCAGGATTGAGATCCCAATATACCTGGATTCCATCTCCACTACCCCAAGTTCTTTCCTCTGTTCTCCTCACAGAAACACAGGTGAATGTCTCCAGGAGGTCTCCAGATCTAGAGATTGTAGATATTGGAGCTGCAGGCTGGAATCCACCAGTTTTGTTGATACCATGCTTGCCAACTTTAAAACTTATTTTCAGCTTTCCATCAGCAATTCATGGAATGAATGTTGGCAAACCAAAGTAATGGGTAAACCTTACCCCAATGGCTATGCTCAGTACCCTGTAGCTGACCTGCACATATCCTGTGAGCTTGTTCTTGCCTCCAAATCAGTGTTTACCTCTGCTAATATTATCCAACAGGAAAATCAGTCTCAGAAGGAACACCGAGCTACCCTCTTGTGGCTACAGTACATCCAATATGTAGCTGGCCTTCCTTTAACAACCTACCCCAATTCCTGACAATGCTTTTTCTGTGATTTTTTCTCCCAACTATTATTAGCACCTGTTCTCATTAACATTTCCCTTCACAGCTGTCAAAACCCCTACCCACGAGGAAAGTTCAGGACATTCCTGTTTTTTATCTACCCCACTCTTTGCCTTGTAGGGCCCTCCTCAAAACCCCATCTTTCATGTGCCTGTGACATCACCATTACCAAGTCAGTATGAGTTAACCCTCCTGCCCTCTTCTGGTGCAAAGGCACCACAGGTATCGGTATTAACCTCCCTTTTTAAGATTCCTGCACTCCTGTGAGAAATGTCTCTCAGATTTATGTCTACAAACCTGAAGAACTTGCCTTGCAGATGGGAGGAAGCTGAAAGGAGAGAGAAATCTTTGTCCCTCTGATAATTGGACTGGTCCTTGCTGTGACAAGAACCCTTGGAACAACCCTTATCCAAACACAACATCTGGCCAGTGACTTCCAAGACAAGCTTGACCAGGCAATGTCTTCCAAGAAAGACAGCCTTCAGTCTCTTCAATTCCAGATACCCTACCTAGCAGGAACTGTTGTCCAAAACCAGAGAGCTCTGGATTTACTGACTGCTGAACATGGAGGAACTTGCATTTTTCTGGGAGAGGAATGTCAATGAATCTGGACTAGTAGAACAAGATATATAAATGTTCAAAGAGCTACGGGGGAACTGCTGGGCATGCTATACTCCCAACACCCCTTCCCCTTGGTACTCTAACCTCTTGGTAGCCTGGATTCTTCCCCTCCTTGGCTCCATACTAGCCAGTAGAGCTTTGTCTCTACTGTTTCTAAAGCAGAAGATGAGTAGCATTGAAAAGATCACTACCAATCAGGTCTTGGTCCTGAACAAACTCTTGCCAACATAGGAGACAGTTATTCTGATGACACCTCTCCCTTATAAAAAGAAAAGGGGGAGTTGTGGGCCTGTGAAAGATAGCCTAGTTCCTGGATAAGCTAAGGCTGGAAACCCCAGAGTTTTTGAAGTGATGGTAGGAGTTTTGCCTGTTACTGGGCACCAGGCCCCTATCAGGTAGCTACTTTTTCCACTCTTCCCAATCCCAGTAGTGCAATCCAGGCCCACAAGTAACATATCTTTCCTTGTTTTAGCCTTGGTAGTTTGTATCAATAAAATCTTGGAATAGCGAAGACTCAACTCACAGACCACATAAAGCTCATGAAGAAGGAAGACCAAGCGGGGATGCCTCAGTTCTACTTAGAACAAGTAACAAAAATACTCAGGAAAACAAATATAAAAACAAAACATGGGACAGAAACTGAAGGAGGGGCCATCTGGAGACCATTCCACCTGGGTATCCATCCCATGTACAGTCACCTAAACTAGATACTAATGTGGATGACTGGAAGTGCATGCTGTCAAGAAAATGATACAGATGTCTCCTTAGAGGTCTGCCAGAGACTGACACATTTAGAGGATGATGCTCACAGCTAACCACTGATATGATCAATGGTTTCCCAATGGAGAAATTAGAGAGAAGACTGAAGGAGAAGAAAGGTGTGGGGAGCGGCTCCGCCATTACATTACGGTGTGTGCACATGCTCACGTCCTAGGTAGAGTAAACAAGAATGTGTGCATATGCCTACGCGTCACCCCTTCCTGGCGAGTGTGCCCAGGCCATACGTTAAACGGTCTGAGACAGCGGGAGCCTGTCAGGAGCTGCCATGTCCTAAGCGAGCATTAGGCTCTATATAAGGGATGGGTTTTCTGTCCTTGGGGTCCTCCACTTCTCGTTGCCTGAAGAAGCTTGTGATCTCGCTCTCAAGATGCATTAAAGCTTCATCTGCAGAAGGATCCTGTATGTACCGCGTCTTTCCTGCTGGTGGGAGGTAGAGCGGGACATCTGGTGCCGAAACCCGGGAACGCCTTGACATCGCCAGCACCTTGGAGAACCCCTCGTTAGAGGAGGATTCAGAACTGCAGCAGTAAGTTCGGAGAGGTATGTCTGTCCCTGAGTGTTTTGGGCTCATTTTTGCTGTCATTTTTACAGTGCTCGTTTTGCTCCTTTTATTGCTTTGTTTTCGTGGTGCCTATTGTGTGAACACCGCTGGCTAAGATTGATAAAGCGTCCTATTAACAACACCCAGCCTTTACCCTCCAACAATAAGACGGATGTAGATAAGCCGCTTTCGAGGGCTGCTTTCGTTTTCAGTTCTGAGCCAGCCGTAAGGCGGATGTAGATAAGCCGAGGGCTGGATCTTACGGTTCTCTGAGACGGTGTTCAGTCGGACGTAGATAAGCCGCAGCCATCATGGGTTCATCTCACTCTGTCCTCACCACCTTAGAGACGGTCTTGAAACAGCTCGACATAAAGGTTGATCAACGGACGCTGAGGAATTTCATGAAGGAGGTGGATCGCGTTGCTCCCTGGTTCGCAGTCTCGGGGTTGTTGGCCCTCCCCTGTTGGAACAAGCTGGGGAAAGACCTAGAAAGGCATCGCAATAGCAATGATTTGAGAATGGGCATGGTAGCAATTTGGAAACTGGTGAAAAACTGCTTGCAAGATGAGAATTGTAAGACAGTAGTGAGAAAGGGACAGCTTACGCTAGAAACTGTTCAGGACAGCATGTCAGAAACCGAACGTAGTGAGAGACTAGGTGCACATAAAAAACAGAGTACTCAAACAAAAAAGGCTAGCAAGGATCCTCTCGATAAGAGAGGAAAAGAATCAACTAATAAACAAGAAACTAAAGATGGAGACCGCCTCTATCCATCCTTAGAGGGACTAGATCTGGATGAATCAGACAGCTCTGATGGTTTGTCTGACACTGATACTTTAGATCCTGCCGATGAGGCGGATCTGGAGGAGGAGGCTGTCAGATATGAGGCAGAAAGATATCACCCAGATGATAACGGAGGTAAGAGGCCTCAGGCTAGACCCCCATTAAGAAAGACCGTCCCCTCCGCACCTCCGCCTCCACCATATGCCTCTTCCCATGCCCCCTCGGTGGAGTATTCCCTGTTGCCAGAAAAGGTCAGAAGAAAGCTTAGGATGGCCTATCCAGTATTTGAAACAGAAAATGGGGGAAGAGTACATGCACCTGTGGATTCTGCACAATTAAAAGAACTGGCTGAGTCGGTCCGCAAATATGGCCCCAGCGCTAATTTTACTTTGGTGCAATTGGACAGGCTCACCACCAATGCTCTTACCCCGGCTGACTGGCAAATGATTGCTCAGGCCGCCCTACTTAGCATGGGCCAATATATGGAGTGGAAAGCTTTATGGCAAGAAGCCGCTCAGGCCCAGGCTCAGACTAACGCCAACGCGTTGACCCCAGAGCAGAGAGAATGGACCACTGATTTATTAACAGGGCAAGGAGCCTATGCTGCGGACCAAACACATTATCATTGGGGGGCGTATGCCCAGGTCGCAGCTACAGCCATCAGAGCCTGGAAAACATTATCAAAAAAGGGGGAAGCTAATACTCAGCTTTCAAAGATTATTCAGGGACCACAGGAGTCTTTCTCTGATTTTGTGGCTAGAATGACAGAAGCTGCAGGCTGCATCTTCGGTGATGTTGGCCCTGTAGAACCATTTATTCAACAACTAATTTTTGAACAAGCTACCCAAGAATGCCGTGCGGCTATTGCTTCAAGAAAAAAACAAAGGGCTACAGGACTGGTTGAGGACCTGCTGAGAACTTGGAGGGCCTCTCACTAACGCAGAATTGGCGGCTGCCATTCTACAATCCCAAAAGAAAGTAATGAAGGGAGACAGAGTTTGTTTTGGATGTGGTAAGCCCGGACATATAAAAAGAAATTGTCCCAACAGTACAACAGGTAGGGATGCCCCAACATTATGCAGTAGATGTGGCAAGGGCTATCATAGGGCTGCAGCCTGTAGGTCAGTCAGAGATCTTAAAGGACGGCTTCTTCCCCCTTTGGGAACTCAGTCTAGCGGCCAGTCAAAAAACGGGATAACGGGCCCTCGGTCCTCGGGCCCACAAAAATACAGGACCCGTTGGGCACATCAGCAAGAGGAGGAAAGAACAGGGAGCCAGGAGCCCTCCCAGAGAGACCCTGCAGACTGGACCTGCACGCCGCCACCGACTTCTTACTAATCCCCCAGATGGGAATTCAACCTGTCCCTGTGGAGCCAGTTGTGCTCGTTCCGGGTACCCTAGGGCTAATATTGGGAAGAGCATCACTCGCTCTGCAAGGCCTATTAGTCATGCCAGGCATAGTGGATACTCAACACTCTCCTGAACTACAGGTTCTTCTTTCTTGCCCAAAAGGGGTGTTCTCTATTAGCAAAGGGGATCGCATTGCCCAGCTGCTCCTGCTGCCGGGAAGCGAACATATATCCATAGGGGAGGAAAAAGAGATTGGATCAACTGGAACAGACTCTGCTTACCTAATGATCTCGTTAAATGAGAGACCAAAATTGATTCTTAAGGTACAGGGAAAACGGTTTGAGGGGATACTAGATACGGGTGCAGACAAGAGTATTATTTCTACACATTGGTGGCCTAAGGTGTGGCCTGTCATAAAATCTTCTCATTCCTTACAAGGTTTGGGATATCAGTCCAGCCCCACCATGAGTTCTGCCCTCCTCCAGTGGGAAGCTCCTGATGGGAAGCGAGGTTCTTTTATACCATATGTACTCCCTCTGCCTGTCAATCTGTGGGGCAGAGATGTTCTACAAGACATGGGGTTTGCTCTATCTAATGACCATTATGATGCCTCATATTCACCCCAGGCAAAGGCTATCATGAATAAGATGGGATATGAACATGGACAGGGCCTGGGGAAGTCTCATCAAGGAAGAATTGAACCCATATCTCCTAAACATAAGCAAGATAAAAAGGGGTTGGGTTTTTCCTAGGGGCCGCTGAGGGCTTCTTGCCTATACCGTGGAAAACAGAAGAGGCGGTGTGGGTTCCTCAGTGGCCACTTTCCTCCGAAAAACTTGAAGCCGTTGTAAAATTAGTAAAAGAACAGCTCATTCTAGGAAACCTTGAACCCTCTATGTCACCCTGGAATACAACCATTTTTGCAATCAAGAAGAAATTGGGCAAATGGCGGCTCTTACATGATCTTAGAGCCATCAATGCCCAGATGAACCTTTTTGGACCTATTCAGAGGGGGCTCCCTGTTCTTTCTGCCCTTCCACAGAAATGGCCTCTGCTTATAGTAGACATTAAAGATTGCTTTTTTTCTATTCCCTTATGCCCCCAGGATTGGCCCCGCTTTGCATTTACAGTGCCCACTATTAATCATGCCGGGCCAGATAAACGATATCAGTGGAAGGTCTTGCCTCAGGGCATGGCAAACAGCCCCACCATTTGCCAGGCTTTTGTGCAGGCTGCCTTGGCTCCATTACAATCCAAGTTTCCCACTGTTCTTATTTTCCACTATATGGATGATATTCTGATTGCTCATCAAGATATTCATATGCTAGAACAGGTTTATCCACAGTTGACCTGTTTGTTAGAACAGCGGGGTTTAAGGTTGGCAACAGAAAAGGTCCAGTTCGCCCATACTGGAGAGTTTTTGGGGACCTCTATATTCCCTGATTATGTCTATCCTCAAAAGGTGGAGATTCGCAAAGACAGACTCCACACTCTCAATGATTTCCAAAAGCTCTTGGGGGATATTAATTGGCTATGTCCATTTTTGAAAATCCCTACAATGACCTTAAAACCTCTATTTGCCATTTTGGAAGGGGAGTCTAAGATTACCTCACCCCGATATCTTACCCCTGTTGCCCGTCAGGTGCTGCACCATGTTGAGGAAGCTTTACAACATGCTCAACTAAAACGAGTTGACCCCTCTAGTTCATTTGCTTTGTGCATACTACAGACCCATGGACTGCCGACTGCTGTTTTGTGGCAGCGAGGACCCCTTTTGTGGGTCCATCCCAATGTGTCTCCCAACAAGGTCATTGAGTGGTATCCAAAAATGGTTGCTCAGCTTGCGATTCAGGGCATAAAATTGGCTATATCACATTTTGGGAAAGAACCAGCTGACCTCTTTGTCCCCTATACAGCTCATCAAGTTCAGGTTTTGGCGGCTACATCCAATGACTGGGCAATATTAGTGTCTACCTTCCTGGGCAAAATTGATAATCATTATCCCCATCACCCGCTTTTACATTTTGCTTCTCAACATCCCCTGGTGTTTCCTAGGGTTACCTCTTCCCAGCCAATTGGGGGTGCCTTGACTGTATATACTGATGGATCGTCCACCGGTTTGGGGGCCTATGTAGTGGGAGAGAAAGTGGTCACAAAACAGTTTACAACTACCTCTCCCCAATTAATAGAATGCCATATGGTCTTGGAAGTCCTTAAGGTTTTTTCAGTTCCCCTTAACATTATTTCTGATTCTGCGTATGTGGTTAATGCTGTTAAAGTTTTGGAAGTGGTGGGAATTATAAAAGCCACAAGCCCCCTATATACTGCCCTTTTTAATATTCAACAGGCTCTGCTCGCTAGAAAGACTCCAGTGTTCATCACTCATATTCGTGCCCATTCTGGCCTTCCGGGCCCAATGAGCAAGGGCAATGATCTTGCTGATCAAGCTACCAAATTAGTGGCGGCTGTGCTACAATCATCTGTAGATTTGGCAAGAGCCTTTCATGATAATTTTCATGTGACAGCGGAGACTTTGCTCCGTAGGTTTTCTATTTCCAGAAAAGAAGCTAGAAATATTGTCATTTCTTGTCAAAACTGTTGTGAGTTCCTGCCCACACTACACGTGGGGATTAACCCCCGAGGCATACAGCCGTTACAGATTTGGCAGATGGATGTCACTCACATCCCAAATTTTGGAAAATTACAATATCTTCATGTTTCCATTGACACCTGTTCTGGGGTTATTTCGGCCACTCCTCTGGCAGGTGAAAAGGCCTCTCATGTTATTCAACACTGTCTTGAGGCTTGGAGTGCCTGGGGTCAGCCAAAGATCCTAAAGACAGATAATGGCCCTGCTTATACTTCTAAGAAATTTTCTCAGTTCTGTGCAAAGATGGGTGTCACCCACTTGACAGGTTTACCCTATAACCCGCAAGGCCAGGGCATTGTGGAGCACGCCCACCGCACCATAAAAACTTATTTGACTAAACAAAGAGGGGGTTTGAAGGATTTTCCTCTCCCTGGCCCTAGGGTGGCCATTTCTATGGCCCTATTTACTCTCAATTATTTGAATTTAGACGAGCAAGGCCATTCTGCGGCCGATCGTCATTGCTCAGAGCCTGCTCGACCTAAGGAGTTGGTCAAATGGAAGGATGTGTTATCTAATGAGTGGAAAGGACCGGATCCTATTTTAATAAGATCCAGGGGAGCTGTTTGTCCAGGGCGAGGAAGTCCCGTTCTGGATCCCAGCAAGACTGACGAGAAGAGTGATCGAGCCTGACCAAGATGCAAAAAAGGGACCTGAATTGGACCAAGATGCTGAACTTCAGCCTGCTGATAACCTGCTTCCTCCTTCAAGTTCCTAGTGCTATGGGAGTTCAGAGATGGGCAATCATGAACACTTTCCCGCTACCCATGCCAGTTATGCATAATGCACAGGTGTTCCCGTGTTTTTTCACAACGAATAGGACTCTGGGCCTTGCATTTATCCCACTAGATGAGCAAAGCCATGCAGTTATTACCAACAATACCTATATGTTAAAAGGAAGTTTGTGCTTTACTGTTATCCCTTCTCCCAATAGAACTAGTCAATGTATCCAACTTTATATTTGCCATTATTGAAGTGAATTCTATTGGACTTGACCCTAACAGAGGGATTATCTACCTGGATCTCCTCCATCTTTTCTTATTTTAAGGAATGGGTAGGTGTGGGACTTTTTGGAGCCGTGCTCTGCTGCGGTCTGGTGCTCACGCTCTGGCTCACTTGTAGACTTAAGGCACAGCGCCAACAGGATAGGGTGGTGATTGCGCAGGCACTTGTAGCGCTGGAGCAGGGCAATTCTGCTGCTTTTTGGATAGCTAAGATGAAGGATCGGCCAAAAGACCTGTGGGAGCAAAGTCACTATCTTTTCTGAATCCCTTCGGGCGGCCCTTGCACCTCCGGGAGCTATAACTCCATTGCACGAGAGATGGGTGCTCGTCATTTCCTTGCTACCCTTGGGAGCCTAGTCCGGGCTTGAGAAGGGCTCGAGTTCCCATTGCACCTCGAGACCTGACACTAGGTTGCTCTCACCTTCTAATATCTGGGAGGGCTCGAGTTCCCATTGCACCTCAGATGAAGAATGAGACACAGGCCTGCCCCACTGGTTAAGGAAGGGTTTTTCAGTGACCCCTTCTTGGTGAACAGCGGGTGGCTGCCTGGCCCACAGCTTTTTCCTTCAGTGACTTTTCCCCGTAATGGTCAATTAAAAGAGAAGGGGCAGATGTGGGGAGCGGCTCCGCCATTACATTACGGTGTGAGCACATGCTCACGTCCTAGGTAGAGTAAACAAGAATGTGAGCATATGCCTACGCGTCACCCCTTCCTGGCGAGTGTGCCCAGGCCATACGTTAAACGGTCTGAGACAGGTTTGTGACCCCATGAGGAATGTAACAATACCAACCAACCAGAACTCCCCAGGGTCTAAACCACCAGCCTGGGAGCACATAGGGAGGGACCCATGACTCCAGCTGTATATGTAGGGGAGGATGGCCTTGTTGGGCATAGGTGGGAGAGGAGATTCTTTCTTTTCTTTTTTTATTAGATATTTTATTTACATTTCAGATGCCATCCCCTTTCCCCAATCCCCTCCCTAGAAAACCCATATCCCATGCCCCCTTTTACTTTTTGCCTTTATACAATTTTTAAAAAATGTTAATCAAAGACTTTATAAGTTTGGTAATGCTCAATCAGAAGTGTAACACAATACCCAACCTAGATATATCAAATATCTTTGACTGATGGAGACACCTGAACATCTGCCTCCATGTCCTTCTTCTCTCTTTCTCTCTCTCATCACATAGCTTCTCCTCTCCTTTTCCTCCTCCCCTTCATACTCCTTGTCTTCCTCTCACCTTAACTCCTCCTACATATTACCCTTCCTGTTAAAACTTTTCTCTCAAAACACAATTAGAGTATAATTATACCAATTTGTACCAGTGAGGTACAAGATAGTCCTAATACCCAGTCCATCATTTTGTTGACTAACCAGAACCTCTTTCATCTCTCCTAACTAAAAGACTTAGTTCTGAACCTGAATTTTTTCTTGGCTTTAGAATGAATGTCAGCTGAAAACCATCCACTCAAATCTTTTCTCTCAAAGTAAATAGCCAGAATTGGCTATGAGACTATAAGTTTTCAACCCAGTCAGAAATCCAGAATGACTGAGTTAACTGAAATTATAGGAAGCACAAAGCATAGCTTCTAAATCTTAGCCAATTTCTAGAGACCGCTGAACACCTGGACAGTCCCTATACTACAAAATGTTGGAGCATCTGATCTTCAGCCTTCTGGCCCAGGATCATCTGACAGACCTTAGTGATGCAGAATTATTAAGGGCTGATTACTCTGTCTAGACAGATATAACCAGTCAACTATTCTGCAAGTGTGTCCTTTTCTGGACAGTAATTTGTCTGTAGATGGAAAGAGGCAATTCTTGCCTAGTGGCTGTCTCACCATAACTGGAGTAACTCCAAAGATGCTCAATTTCTTCTTAGAATCCAAGACAGAAAGCTGTCAGGAATAAACAGTTCTCTAATTAAAATGATGCAGGTGAATAACTGTGAGGCATGTTACAGTCAGCCATGGCCCTATACCTGTGAACATTCCCCTGGACTGTTGTGATGGTCCTGGGAGGGACATGGAGATCTGCACTTGGGCTGGTACATAAGCCAATGTGTAATTAACAGAATTACTGAAGACTGTGGGAACAAGGAAGCTGGGCTTTTCTAATGCAATTTTAAAAGTAGTTGCTTCTTATTTATTGCAAGTAGCTTACAAAGAAATGAGACAGAAACTGTTGTATTTATTTAATCAAGCTTTGTGGCTCAATAAGTGAGTAGCCATTGATCCATTCTAGTCCTCTAAGTTGGCTAACTCCCAATGAAAATCTCTGAGATACTTACATTTTACTATTTTTCTGGTTGTCTGTGCTCCAAGTTTTTCCCCATGTGTCTCCTTAAGACCCTCTCCTGGTGGGTGAATTCTTTTTTTTTCTTCTCTCCTCCCATCCCTGGATGGTGGAAGAGCAGCCCTGTTTTCTCTTCTGCCCAGCCATTTGATGGTCAATTTTTATTAACCAATCAGAGAATAAATGGTGAGTAATGTTTATACAACATTGAAACAGAAGATATTTAGAATAAGCATTACAATGCCAGGTCTGGATTAAAACCAGATATAGGTGCAGAGAAATCAGCAATTGAATAACACAGGGTCAGCATTATAGAGTGCACAAAAACATTATGTCTTCAGGCTTTGATGGCTGAGATAGGCAAGACCTAGGTACCTGCTGTAAGTACATATAGCTGACTGAGGTTGAAGCTAAGAATAAGGGAAAGCCTCAACTAGTACTGTGAGTCAGAACAGGATGGCCTCAATTGCTACATGTCCCAAGTATGCAGAATGCCTTTGATGTGAGCTATGGGGTAGTTAAGAAAGTTAATCTACAGAGTGATGTTCTTGAAGGGCTGTAAGTTGATATTCCCCAGACCAAGAAAAAAAAAGCAAGCCTCAGTCTGTTTGTGAATAAAGAAAGAAGATTGGGAATGAGTGTAAGTCAGGGAGTGGGATGTGGCCTTCAGGCCAGGCCCAGCCCTTAAGATGGCATTTGTCTGCTCATGTGACTTCCTTTATGTGTATAACAGGATGACCAATAGAAGAAAGAGCAGGGCAGCCTCTCAGCAGCCTCGTAGTCTCCAGTGAAGGAAGGGCATGATGGGGTTGGGGTAGGTCCCTGGGTAGCCACCATGTTTTTTCTGCTCCTTGGGTCTGATCAGGGTTTTGACTAGCTGGATGCACAGGCCCTAGCACCCAGGAGACCCCAGTGTGGGGGATGGCTCTGTCAATCCATCATGCTGCATCCACAAAGCTTGGCTGAACCCCAGACAATATCTGCCATCCTTACAATACCTGGTAGAAATGAGACTCTTAAAGCTTGATGATTATCTAAAAGATTTATGTATTTAGAAATGCTCAATCAACAAGATGCCCACACAATGAGAGTTGTTACCCAAAATCTAAACTTTTGATAGAAGTTGCTCCCCAGGACAACTTTTGACCCATCGGTGGTTCTCCATGGCTGATAATCTCCTAATTTTCCCCTTCCTCTATTTTTACTCCCATTTATTTTTCTCCCCTTCCCTTCCTCTCTTTCTCTCCTCTCTCCACCTCCTCTTCTGCTGCCTAAACACCAAGCTCCACTGTGAACACAATATAGCAGAATAAATATCCTGCTACATATCACCCTTTCTGTTACAATAAAAGAGAAAAAAATTTTCCTCAAAATATAATAAGAGCACAACTATTACCAATTTGTAATAATAAGGTACAAGACAGACCTAATGCCCAGTCCAATATTGTCAATAAAAAGACCATTGTCATCTATCTTGATTTAAAGACTATAGTTCTGTACCTGGATTATGTCTTGGCTTTAGAATGTATGCCATCTGAAAACCATTCTTTCAAATCTCTTCTCTCAAAGTAAATAGCCTGGGTTGGCTGTGAAACTATAAGTACTCAACCCCGTCAGATATCCAGAATGACTGAATTAACTGAAGATATGGGATGCACAAAGTATAGCTTCCAAAACAAAGCCAATTATATAGACTGCTGATTACCTGGACAGTCCCTTATACTACAAAAGATTTGAGCATCTGATCTTCAGCCTTCTGACCCAGGATCATCTGGGAGACCTATAATGCAGAATATTGAAGGGCTGTTCACTCTGTCTTGGCAGATATAATCATGTGACTATTTCACAAGTGTCTCCTTTTCCTGGATGGTATTTTCTGTAGATGAAAAGAGGCAATTTGCCGAGTGGTTATCTCACCACTACTGGAGTAACTCCAAAGATGCTCAGTTTCTTCTTAGAATTCAAGAAGTGGAAGCTGTCAGGAGCAGACAGGTCTCTAGTCAAATGATCTTTAATAAAGAAATGTCTGTACCATCAATTCTGTGGACTTCTAACATTTTTGAAAACCAACTATGTATGTAAAGCAATCTGAACTGTTGTCCATAAGTTACTCTTAGCTATTACTAATTAAAATCTAGGAAACACTCTAACAATAAACTCAGAGCCATTAATTTGTTATAGGCCCTTAACTCACTTTGCTTAATCTTCTAAAAGCCATTAAAAACAGTTAAAGAAGGACTGAGTCTAAGCCTTGTACTCACAAATTTTAAATTAATCGCAGAAATATTACCAATGAAACCCTTGTATTTGCATCAAAATAAATTTTGTACCCTCTAAGAAATTAGAACTTCAGCTTAGTAACAATTATACTGATTTTTACCAATAGATATGGCTATACAATCAATTTAAGTTATTTCTCCCTGTTCCAATAAAACCATTAATTTTCTGTAGAAAGACAGCCTAATATTAACCACCTCAGTCCCCAAGTCCAGGGAATTGGGGTACCAAATCTTCATTAAGTTCTTCAAGCTGAATTTGGGCATTGAGATATTCGAAGAGGGGCAAGGGGAAGGGTACATAGGGGAGATAGTTGGCTTAAGAAGGTCACACCAGTGATTGATAAGCCTCTGATGTCTGTGTCTTAACTGGATCCAGCTGGAAGTCCAGGTCATCAGGAGTTCAAGCAGGTCAGTTCAGCATGTTCTGAAGAGGCGATTATTCACCAAGGCTATATATTCTGTAATATACAAATCTCAAAACAAATTTTAGTCTCATCAAGATAATTTTTTGTTTGATCTGGAATCCAGTCTTCTGGATGCCTTTCTCTGTCATGTCTGATCCATATAATTCTGTAAGAAATAACTACCTTAATGACCTCTTCTGAAAACACACAGACCAAACCTTTTTCCCAAAGCAGAATTTTCTTGAGCCAGTAACCAGAAAAACCTTTATCTTGACCTTTTTTCCCAGAGGAAAAATATAACTACACAACTCAGAATCACACCCATTTTGAAAGTTAAAGCAATCTAAAATAAATGAAGTAACTAAAGTATTGTATGTGCCTATTTTCAGACCTTTTCTATTTTGACAAGCAGGAAATAAACCCAGAATTCCCATGGGGCCCATGTTAGACAGAACCTGAGTATCCTGTGAGGCAATATAACTTTATACCACCTTAATACACCTGATTTACACTATCTTTCTGTTCTGCTTTCAACCTAGAGCAGCTTTGTATTTATACCATCTCTCTGATTGGCTCTACATCTAAAGAAGCCTTTTAGTTATTTATTTATCTCTAGACCTCTCTATAGGAGCCACAGACAAATTTTATTACCTGAACAAAGCAGGCAATGATTATCACTGTACTCTGTACCTGGAGTCTGTGACAATTTTCCCTTAGTTCAAAACCCTGGGATAGATTCCCCACATGATTTGGACAAATCTATTTATAAATTCTTTCCTAAAAGCAAATAATCCCTATATTGTAAATTTCACAGTTATATCAGTAACTGCTCAAAAACAAAGACTTAATCATTTGGTTCTCTTCTCAGAGCAGCCTGCAAGCAATTTCTCTCAGCAGGGGATCTGCCTGCAAGCAGTTTCTTTGTTCAAAATTCCCGTGCTGGAGTCTCCTGACTCACATCAGTGCTACTCACTCACTCACTCACTCACTCACTCACTCACTCACTCACTAACTCATTTTTAGAAGAAAAAAAATACAATTTTAACTCTCAGGTGAAAAGTCTTAAAATTGTAGTGAATTTATTGCCCCGAGGTGGTGCACCACTTGTTGGGTTAATATTTACAAAACAGCACCTGGTCCAGCCTCTTCCCCGGGTAGCCATCAAGTACCTGCTGCTCCCTGGCTCTGACCTGGGCTTTGGCTAGCTGGATGTACAGCACCCATGAGGCGCCAGTGTATGGGATGGCTCTTCCAATCCTTCACACTGCATCCACAAAGCTTCGCTAAACCCCAGACAATATCTGCCATCCTCACAGACCCCAGTAGAAATGAGACTCTTAAAGCTTAATGATTATCTAAAGGATTTATATATTTAGAAATGCTCAATCAACAAGATGCCCACACAATTAGAGT
This sequence comes from Rhabdomys pumilio, assembly GCA_030674055.1. NCBI lineage: Eukaryota > Metazoa > Chordata > Mammalia > Rodentia > Muridae > Rhabdomys > Rhabdomys pumilio. The sequence goes on along the minus strand of JANHMN010000003.1, from coordinate 33,666,582 downwards.
TGTTACCCAATATCTAACCTTTTGATTAAAGTTGCTTCCCAGGACAGCTTTTAACCCATTGGTGGTTCTCCATGGCATATAGCCTCCTTTTTCTCCTCTCCTTCCTCTAAGTTTTCTTCCCCTTCCTCCTTAACTCTCCTCACCTTCCTCTCTTTCTCTCCCAGCTCCATTCCTTTTCTACTGCCTAATCACCAAGCTTCACTGTGAATACGATGTAGCAGAATAAACGTTCTGCTACACATCACAGATAGTTGTGAGACACCATGTAGTTGCTGGGAATTGTACTCGAATCTGCTGGAGAGCGGCCATTTCTTAACTGCTAAGCAATCTCTACAGCCCCTTAGTTTTGTTTTTGACACAAGATGTATCTATTTAGATGTGACTGTCTTGAAACTTGCTAAGTCAACCTGACTGTGGCAAATTGTGACTCTCACTAGCAAACCAAGAGAATATGTGAAGTACCCATGTGATCCCTGAGTTACTCCACTGTTATAACTGGACATAAGGAGCCCACAGTCTTGTGATAAAGCCCAGAACCAACACATGATGTCAGTGTCTGTGCACTTCCTTTGGACTGCCAGCCTGGTGAAGCCTGTGGCTGCTTACATAATACTTGCCCTCAGACAACCCCAGTCTCAACAGTCTCATATAACTGTGGTAAACTGAGTGTGGGAGCTCACACCTATAATTTTAGCATGAGGGAGGAAGACATACATGAATCTCTGTGAGTTCCAGGCCAACCTGTTCTACAGAGCAACAAAAAGAAGGGTGCAATGGCTCTTATATCATCACCTGGCTAGTCAGTGGCAGTCACCGTGCTTTGAGTGACCACACAAGTCATTTCTCTCACTATTTCCTGGATCCTCTGAAGACCTCACAAGATTCCCATTCAGCACAGAGACAGGGCACAGAACAGAGCTGCAAGCATTTATTAGACTGAAGGATGAGGGCACAGGTGTCAGGAATCCAACTTCAGGAGACAGAGAGTACAGGTCAGCAAGATAGCGCTTGGATCAGACGAGTTGCAAAGATGGGTTGTCTAAAACCCATTAACTTCTAATACTGTTAATCTTGGAAAACAGATTTTCAATGCTTGTTAAAAGTTGGTTGCCATAGTATGTCTTGCATTCTGGGCTGAGAAGCAGAGATTTCTGGAAAACAAAAACAGGCAGAAACTTAGGTGGCTACAGGCAAGGTGCAACACTTCAGCAGGGCTTCCCAGGCACTCAGGATGAGATCATTCTTCATCCGCAGGAAATAAAATCTCCTGCAGTGAGTCAGTATGCAGCAACAGACTGCCTCTAGGGAACTGAAGCCCACCCACAGCCTTCAGGAGGAAGCCTGAAAGCTGCCATAGTCAGTCAGAGGAGAATGAGAGAAGGCTCTGGAAGGCATGATGGGGGATTGGTCTAGAGAGAGACAAAATGGTAGCTGAGTATGTGTTTTGGTGATGTCTCCAATAACTGAGGACGTCTCTCCAGGCACATTGTCTGTATGGTCATGTTAAAAATACATTCCTCTGTGTTAATATGTTAAAAGAATTCCTTTTTGGATAGCACTATTGTTTAGAAAGACCCGACAGTCAAAGCAATATACTTTGGGGGACAGGACAGAGCTGCACTGTTCAAAATACTCATCTCTGCAATCCAGATAAGCTTGAAACAAGAGACATCAGGAGACAGTTGTGGTGAACAGCCGCAGACACTCTCTTGGTGTGGGGTGGCATGTCAGACATGGAGGGAGGTTCTGGTTGTAGTTCAGATGATGCCAGCAAAAGGGGAATCATTTGAGGTAGGGGAGTAGAGTGAAGGCAGGTTCCAAAGAAGACACTGGGCAGTAGACAGAAAGTTTCATGCACCTTAGAGTATAGCTGGGGGTACCATACATGTGCAGGGGTCAAACCAAGGAGTCCCTTGTTCCTACTATGGGTGAGAACCCAAGGTTTACCCAGCATGTGGGAGTTAATTCCAGGAAGCTGCATGGAACAGGCTGGATGTATACCTGGCATGCTGCTTTGACATGTGCTATGGTGGGCAAGGATTTGAGGTTTTGGTTGCTGGTCACCTACAGATATTAATAGTTGCATTGATCATTTGTACACAGCCTTCCACCATTTGCTGCATGGGTGAGAGGAGGTAGCAAGGACATTACCATAAATTTCACATCTTCAATTTTAGCTTTTAATCCTGCTTCCTGGTAGCAGTCCTGAATTTTTTGAAAGGCCTCCTTTTCATTTTCTGAAGGGTTAAAAAAGAAAAGTTCCTTCTTCAACCACAAACTGCTTCCAGAGACAATACTTGAATAGATACCGAAGAATGGAAGGCATGCTTCTGCTGCAAACATAGACAGAAAAACATCTTTAAATTACCACAGACTGAAATGGAGAGATGGCTCAGTAGTTAAGATCCAGAGGTTCTGACTTCAATTCCCAACAACCACATTGTGCCTCAAACCATCTGTAAGGAGCTCTGGTCCCTTCTTCTGGTGTGTCTTAATGTACTCATATATGTAAAAATGAATGGCTACATCATTGAAGAAAGAGAGAGGGTGCTTAGGCTGACAGACTCAGAGGCTCATGTTACCTTGCCTCATCTATAAACGTCTTAACTGACCTCACCCGCAGTCCCACCCTCCCAATGGCTGCAGCTTCCCAGATACAACATGAATTCCACAAGACACACAATTCTAGAAGAAAATGATACATGAGTGGACAGGCCTGCATATCTGACCTTCACGAAAGCCACACACTTGCCTCTGCTGCAACTGTGCAGCTATGGACCCTTCATCAGGAGTTATCATCAATAGCACACCTTTGTCTCCCTGTTCCACCCACCCACCTGTTGTAACCCAGTGCAGAAAGCATCAACATTCTTCTGCAGATCCTTGCCAGTGGCCTCCTGAGGATCCCTAGATCTATCTCAGGGCCCCACTTTGAGATCTACATGAGACTGAGATGGGGTGAGTGATGGTCCCGGTCTCACTTGTCTGGAAGCACAGCTCTCCAATCACCAGCAAGGCCAGCAGAAGAAGTGTCCCCTTCATGGTGGAGAGTGTAAATGCTCTTCTCAGAGTGGATCCTCTTCCTTATAAACCATTGTAGCCATGAACCCAGCCAAACCCACCCCAACCCTGACTCCCAGAAGCTCCAAATACCTTTGGGCAAGAAACTAGCATTTGTGGATCGACTTCCCACTTGCATAGAGCCATGAGGATGGAGGCATCTCCCAATCTGAAGAGCAAACAGTCTGAGATAGCCTGATGTCATCAGTTTTAGGAGAGAAGACACTGTGCTGTTTCTGGTTGTATCTTTGCCAAACAGGAGGTAGAAGTGCCCTTTGTAAGCAGCCCAAGAGCTGAGCCAAATGCCCTGTGGTCCTGTCCCTCTTGTCACCTCTGCTTCCTGGTCACACTTCTCACCTCTCCTTGCTCCAATTGTCCAAGCTGCCAAGACCTTTGGATTGGAAGGCTGCGGACATGGAGGCACCACCCCTCAATTGGTGACTGTCAGACAGGGTAGTCTCTGCCTGTTTGGCCATGTGAGTATCCTCGGGGGCTGTTGTGATGGTTTTGTACTACAAATTCTGCTTCACTCCACAGTACTTCATTCCTGTAGTCCTGCTCTCCTTGTCCCCTCTCAGCTCTGTCAGTACGCATGTCTGAAGGAGATTTGAAGAACAGAGTCCATGTGGAGAGAGCAGTGAGCAGTACAGTGAGGGATTCACCCCTGTACATGGACTCTCAGTTGTCCACAACCCCACAGGCTACTGTGGACTGCCTGGCTGTAAACTACACTTCTCCACAGGCCACAGGCAGTGCTATGTGTAGACTGTCTCAACTTCAGGTCAGTCTACTTACCCTAAGGAAGACATTTTCAGCACAAATGAGATTGTCAGCTGGGTGTTATACTACTCGTTTCTCGAGACAGCAAGCTCTTAAAAGCAAGCTCACCCTGCTTGCACTGTGCAATGGTTATTTTTGAGGATCATCCTGACTGGGTTGAGAGTTACCATAGAAACAAAACTCTGAGTGGGAGTTTTTAGGCTTGGTCAATTGTACTGGGTAGACTGACTTTCATGTGATAGTGAGGACTATGGTCTTAGACGGGGTGGAAAGGGGACAACAAGCTGAGCACAACCATTCGTGCCTCTCTGCTTCCTGATTGTAGCTGTGACCAACCACTTTCAGTGTCTGCACTGTGCCTAGCTCACCATGATGCACTGTGTCTCTTCACACTGTGAGCTGAAACTGTGCTTCTTCCCTGTCATTTGTCATTAGTTCCCTACAACAGTGGTAGAGTATTGTCTTAGCAAGTGCAAAGCCCTGGGGTTACTCCACAGCCCCACACACATAAACAGGGCAGCCAAAGAGATGGATAAGTGTGCAAAGTGCTTGTTATGCAAGCATAAAGGACTGGGTTCAGATCCTCAGGACCCCTGAGAGTGGTGGCATGCACGTCTAATCCCATGTGAGCTTCAGGTTCAGTAAGAGACCTTGTCTCAAAAAATGAGGAGGATGGCTGTGAAGACTGCTCAGTGATTAAAGGTGCAGTGAATGAAAGTGAAGACCTGAGTTCAAATCCTGAACCTACCAGGTAGAAGAAGAGAGCTAACTCCTCAAAATTGTCATCTGACCTTCACACACACACACACACACACACACACACACACACACACACTCACACACAAACATCTGGGCACCTCTTCCCTCACTCACATCACACACACACACACACACACACACACACACAC
>JANHMN010000003.1:33638771-33650520 GCA_030674055.1 Rhabdomys pumilio | reverse complement strand
ACACACACACACACACACACACACACACACACACACACACACACACACAAACATACACACAAATATACACACAAAATAAAGGTAGAAAGACTTGAGGTGACTATGCTCTAGAGAATGGTGAGAGAAGCAGACAATAGTTAAGTATTGTCAAAATATGTCTTATTGTTGACTGTAAATGCCAAGTAACTACTATGTATATCATTACGCATATTGTCTTAGTCACATCATTCAACAGATAGTGGCAGGGCTGAGAAAAATCCTAGCTCTGACTCTGATCCTCATGCTAGGTTCAACCATACATGTCACTTCTCGCTGTCTCTCAAGGTCTTTGTTCAGTCAGCACATACTCTCCCCTAAGCATACAGGTCCCAGATACAAAGGGCTGAGTCATGGTTGCTTTAGTAGAGTCTCTATGATAAAGACTGATTTTACTTATGATTTTAAAAACAGAACAAAACAGGAAGAATCTTCAGTTACAAAGACTCATTTCTATTAACAGTTTATTTTCAAGTGAACTCAACATGGAAGTGTATCGCTCTTGTTACCATCCAGATAGTGGGCGTGCTCTGGAAGACAGCAAGATGAACATTAGCATCAGATCTGAAATACCTCACCCCACCTTATCCCATCCCAACAATGCCTGTGTGCTTCAGGCTTGAATTCCAAGGCTGCAGATCAGAGGTGGGGCTATGGGGAAATGACTGGATGCTGAGGGCTTTGACAGATGATTATAGTGACAAGTTCACAATGGGGTGGGCAGTTAGAATGTGGTATAGACTTTAATATGCAGGGTCTAGTTGAACGAAGGAGGCCATTGGGTTCCTGTGAATGATAATATTTTCTCCATAGCCTTGTCTCTTCTCTCTTGTTCTTTGATTTTTTTGTAGCCAGCATCTAAGCGTCTCTCATCTACCATGATCCATAGACCTGAAGCAATGAGGCCAAGTAATGATGAGATAAAATCCAGAAGACTGTGAGCCAAGGTGGGTTTTCCAGGTCCTTTGTCAAAGTGACAGAAAGGGAATCAGTTATGTGGGTCCCTCACTGAAGGTTCTGGGCTTCCAGAAGGGCTTCTCAATCCTCTCAGAAGGGTAGCCATAGATTCTTGCCTCAACTGCTTTTTCTTGTCCCTAAGATTTTAACACAACTTTGACGTAATAGGCAATGATATTCAGAACATTAGACACACATGCTTTCAAATTAAAACATCTCATGAGAACTATGAGAGAAGGAAGTCACATCAGTACAGGATTAGTTATTTTTAAAGCAAGAGACTTTTCTGTTTGTGGCACTGGGAACTGAACCCAGGGCTCCTACATGCTGAATGAAGTTAGGAGTTGCATTCTCCAGTAGCCAATAAAGATCATGATTTGGAGACGAACGTAGTTTACAGGATTGCTACAAAGTGCAGGACCATGTGTAATGTAACATGAGAACCTAGAGATGACACAAACTACACACAGTCCTCTTAGAGCTCAACTGTAGGCACTGGGATGGTTTTTGCTGAGACAGAGAAAGGTAAAATCAGAGAAGCTGTCTCTGTGGTGGTCCTGAAGTCACAGCTATGACTTTAATGAGGGACTGAGAGGGAATGAGCCAGGCCTCAGGGCCCACTCTGTGACTGTGACTGGCCACTGGACCACTGTGACTATTCAAACTATATTTTCACTTCCTATAAAGGAAAGAAGCCAAGTGGTGATAATGTATTTTGTTGTTCCCAGCACTTGGGAAGCAGAGGCAGGTGGATCTCTATAATTTCAAGGCTAGCCTGGTCTACAAAGCAAGTTTCAGAACAACTAGGGATACAAAGAGAAACCCTTTGTCAAGTGTGTGCATGTGAGCAGAAATACACACACACACACACACACACACAGACAGACACACACAGAGACACACAAAAGGTGGTTGGTGTTTGAAAATCATTTTGCAAAACTGTTCTTTTGTAAAAATAGCTTCTCAGCATTGATATGAAAACATGTATGCATTACTGTTAGAGCACAGGAGAAGAATGGAGTCCTTTGAGGTGAATTCTGTGTAGGTAAGAGAAAACCCCCAAGAAAAAATAGAATTTTATGACATTAATTTCTCCACAATTGCAGAATTGAATTGTTCTTGAATTGTACTTTCCTGCTGCTCCCAGGTGTAACAGATAGGAGTGAGTTTATTTCAGATTGTTCATTACAACTGGTTATTATTATTTATTTATATTCCTCTATAGAAAACTATGTTTTACCATCATACAGTTCACCCCTGTACTTGTGCACAATGCTCATGATTCTTCTTAACTCTGATAAATTATCTGATGCTATGAATAAAATTGGTTATTGCATGAGACTTTGGTCCATCTGATTTATTGGCTTCATTCTCCCAGGTCCATCTGCCTCTAGAGAAGTAAACAATTTACAAGTCTAGGCATGGTGGAGCATGGTCTTACCACAGCACTCAGGAGGCTGAAGTAGAATCTCTCTGAGTTTGAGGCCAGCTGGATCTCCAGAGAGTTTCAGGCCAGCCAGGGCTACAAAGTGACACCCTGTCTCAAATAACAACAACAACACAAATGGTAAATTTGGAGCCTTAAATGAGAAAGCACCAGTAATTAAGTCATTTTTTCATGTGCAGAAGAAAACCAAAGGTTGCTTCTGTGTGCCACCCACCCCTTTGCACCGAATAGGGAAAAGAAAGAGAAATTCTAAAAGAAAGCTACCAAAATCTAAGATGTCTGCCAACAACTACCCTTCCTAATAGTATAGAAATAATTTCTAAGTGAAAGAGAGAAAAAGGTTTCTTGTTCTCAGGAAGTCATCTTTATCCACTAGGGAATCAAGAAGAGGCTGAAACAGGGGCTACACGCAATCAGCAGGCATTGGCACTGCTGGCAGTCAAGTGTCCTGAGGGGTTCTGATCTGATATCAGGTCTCATTTCCAAGTCAACATTCAAGGGAACACTTCCACTGTCACAATGAATTTGAAGAGGAAGTGATTTGGCTTACAGCTAACCTTGGCTGAAGACCAATGTAGGTCCTGTATGACTGTGCCATGAAAGGCAGGAGCCCTGTGAATGAGAAATTCATTCCTTCTGGAAAAGGACTTTCTAGGATACTTTGCTCACCAGGATAAGATGAGGCCACAAGCCTCATTCAACCTGACTTGGTGTTAAAAGAATACCAAAGTAGACTAACCTAAGAAATCAGCCCCCAATATGTGTTAGAGGTGGGTGGTTTTGTGTCTGGTGATGTTGCAGTGTCATGTCTGATGGTGTCATAGTCAGCTTCAGCTGTCAATTGTACATGTCCTTGAATGAACTAAGGAGAATGGACATCAGTCAAGGAATCATCTTCATCATTGTTCTGTGTTAAAAACAGCCTTGCTTATACAGTGAAGGCTTAAAATCAGCCATAGGCCTGAGTCAGTCATACATACCTGCTAACACAAAGTATTGGTCTCTGTGGAAAAACACTGATCCTAAAACAGCTAGCTATAAGATCTTGTAAACAGGCAGCCTTGGTGGAAATTTAACAGCCTGGATAAGAACTAGTGGTCATAGACCTTGTGGATAGGTAGCATTGGTGGAAAGTACCAGCTTAGATAAGAAGCAAGTGAATCATAGACAGAATCATAGTGACCTGTTCCCTGCTTCTTCACCCAGCTGATACCCTGTTCTGGAAGATATCTGTACTTCCCCAGAGAACACCTACACTCTTGTATCATCCCCTTTCCTACATCCTGCCTTTATTTGTTTATAATCCCTGTGTGAAAAAGTTAAAATGGTAGTTTAATCAGTTTATAGACAAGCCGCTTGTTCTTTGTGCCCCCTGTCCTCCAGTTCTCTCTTCCAGGTCTTCTGATACCAGTTCAATATCCCTTCGTACTGGGGCAGTTGTGTGGGGAATTTTTTCTTAATTGACAATTGTTGTGAGAAGGCCCAGAACACTATGGGCATTGCTAGTTAGTCATGTGGTCCTGGGTGTATAAGAAAGAAATTTGAGCAAGCCAATGGATGAGCAAGCCAACACAATCCCTCAGGATGTGTTCCTCTTTGGTCCCTGCTTGAGCTCCTGCCCTGGCTTCTTTTCATAATGGAAGATTATAACCTTCAAGCAGAAATAAATGCTTTCCTCCCAAACTGGGTTTGCTGCATGTTTTGTCAAAGCAACAGAATGCATTGACATTAGACTGTCTCTAACATCACATCTAAATGGGATGATGTGGCTCCTCACTTAGAAACATCAATTCAGTAGCTATGGTAGAGGGTTTTATGTGTGTAAATGTTTCTGCAAGCATAGGAGTGTATCTTGGGTCTAGGAAGTTCAGGAGCCACATAACTCTAAGAGGAAGCCTCCACAGCAGAGGTGTTGCATCTCCAAGGAGAGAGAATCCTCAACTGAGCAGAGGAGCTCTGGAGCCTCAGCCCTGCTCCACTTTCTGGCTTCTTCTCTTCTTTGCTGTTTTTCTTCTTCCTTTCTTCTGATGAGAGTCACACCAGGCAGGAAATATCATAAAAGGGATTTTAAGGGTCCAGAGTGTGTAGGGATGACTCCAGGATGACTTTCCTCTGCTCCAGGCCAAGGCACAGTGCTTATATAGTATTTCTGAGGGGTGGAGCTTATCAGGGTGGAGATTTCCAGAGTGAGGTCTGGTGAAATTTCAAGTCCTGAGCTTGGGTAACTCAAGAATTTTTGAGTTTTTCTGTACAGGGAATGATAGCTTTCATGTTCTGGGATTGGCAAGTTTTTGTGGAAGGCTCAGGGATTGGTGGACATTCCTGCTCAGATAATGGTAGGTTTATTTTCACCCCCTTTTCTCTGCCTCAGGCCCATGGGTTAGGGTGGAATGTACTTTCAGGCTGTAGGCTACTTTGTCTGATGTGCCATCATTATGGGGCTTTTGGGGTAATGGAGAGGGTGGAGAGGAGGTTCTGCCACTGTGTGCAGCTCCTGTAGGACAGCTCCTATGGACAGCTCCTGTGGACAGCTCCTGTGGGGCAGCTCCTGTAGACAACTCCTGTAGACAGCTCTTGAGGGACAGCTCTTGAGGGACAGCTCTTGTGGGACAGCTCCTGTGGGACAGTTTCTGAGGGACAGCTCCTGTAGGGGTGTTTTAGGAAAGCAGCAGGCTGAGCCCTGAAAGAAGTTGTCACCACCATGGACAGCTCCTGCATGGCTGCTCTGGCTGACCTGGGAAAGTCAGTATGCTACTTGTTTGTGGACAGCTCCTGCTGTTCCTGTGAAGGCTGCAAGGTGAGGAGATGGGATGGTGGATCCATTTTAACAGGAGCTGCCATCTGAAACAGCGCCTATGAGATATTTTACTGAGGTGGCTGGAGAAACTGTTTGGAAGGAGGGATGTGCCTCTTTTTCAAATGTTTTTGCTTTGTGGTGGCTCTTGTACAAAGCTTAAGGACTGATCTGTATGCTTATCTTACATACCATCTCTCTCTCTCTCTCTCTCTCTCTCTCTCTCTCTCTCTATCTATCTTTATCTCTATCTCTCTCTATCTCTATCTCTATCCACATACAATACAATAAGCATAGGGATATATTTATATACATGCACATGTTTATGCACATGCATACATTGCTATATATATTTCAGGTATTCCTAGTCAGTTTCTATCATGAATAACTGAATTTTTTCATGGAGTCCACTGGACTTTATCCAATGGAAAAATCTAGGATTTTAACAAATACCTCCTTCTGCACATCTTTAAATGTTCCTTTTATTTCTGCCTTTGAGTCTGTGATGACCCATGGGGATGTTCATATATTGAACCAACTCTGGAATAATACGTTCTTGAATTGAGTCCAACATGACTTTACCGAGAATATTGTGTTTACTTTTGTCATAGCAAGTAGCATATAATTTTTTCATGTTGTATCTTTGTCTGACTTTGATGTCAGGGTAATATTGGCTTCACTAATTGAGTTCTCCTTATCTACTTTATGGAATAACTTGAGACTCATTAATCTTAATGACTCTTAATCAGTGAACCCAACTGACCCAGACAATTTGACCTTGAAACTTTGCACTACTGCTTCAATCTGTTTTCTGTTGTAACTTATATTGTAGTTATGTTATATTGTTGTTTTAAGTTCCATTGTAGTTTAAAGTTACATTGTAATATATGTTACATTTTAGTTATAAATTACTGTGGGGTAGTGGGCTGTGAAAGGTTGCCTAGTTCCTGGTTGAGCTAAGGCTGGAAACCCCAGAGTCCCTAAAGGGACAGTTGGAGTTTCACCTGTTCCTGGGCACCAGTCCCCTCTCACATAGTTACAACCACCCGAGACCCCTGTAGAGAGGTGTGTGGATATCAGTTACAAAGAAGCAGCACTCTAAGCCCTCCCACATGTAGATAAGTTATCCCCAAGCTCACAGACTAAGCCAATAGGAACCACCTACTGTCAGACCGTGACCCAACCCAACACTGTATATAAGAATCCTATCCAGAAGTAATAAATGTATGTAAGAATTACTCCATTATCTGAGAGCTTCTGTCATAAGATCTGTAACAACATTGACACATAGGTAAGACATCTGCTCTCCTGAAAATGCCACTAGAAGCTTCCTGGAACCCCTTGCTGTCTAGTCAGCCTCCTGCCGGCTCTGCCCAGCCTGACTCAGTGCAGGGTGACTGGTGCAGCACCTTGGAGCTACTAAAGTTGTAGTGGCAGAGATGGAGGTGGAGGCAGCTGCAGCTGCAGAGGCAGACAGCAGAGACAATTCTCCCTCCCTGCTTGCTTTCTCTTCCCTTCACCTGAACTCTCACACCTGGCTGGGCCAGAAATCTCCATAGAAAGCCTGAAGTACACAGGCTCACATTTTGCAAACACATGGGGCTCAAACAGGGACACAACTGCAGGAATAGATACTGCAGGAAGGTGAGACTCTCTGCTAGCTGCCCCCCTCCATGTACCTCATTTTCCCTAAATCTGGAGACAAGCAAACTGTCCCTTCCTGCTGTGTTTCCAGTCAGTATCATCAAGTGGATTTGGACAAGTTAAAGGGCAACTGAAGCCTCCTTGCCAGAGTTTCTCTCTGGTGTTGGCTGAAGGTCCCTCTTGCCCCTGTCTAAATCCAGATAGCCTGCAATGGGCTTTGGCAGAGACTCTCTATCTAATATTTCTTTAAAACAAAAAAAAAACCTGGTAATGCAGCAGCTACTTAATAGTCACAGGGCTGATGACAGTTCTTCAAACTGTCGGAAGGCTTAGCACTTCTGTGGAATCCCCCAAAGCCAATAGGCCAAGGGAATGCGCCATTAGACAATTCATTTCTCCTTTTTTCTGTCATGGGCAACAACTCAACACATAAGAAATCCCCCCCAAACCAGAGAGATATGTGCCCTACTAAAATACCAGAAAATAAAAATAGTCAAAATCAACCCCCCTTGTTTTCGGAGGCAGTCCTTCAAGATAGCACCATGCATAGCCAATCACAATATTTATAGTCCAAACTCATGGATATGAGTAGCTTCTCTCATCAAAAAGAGAAATAACCAAGAAGGAAAAACACTCTCCTCTGATTTTTTTTTTCTGATCTTAGCCACATTTTGCCAATGCATCGGGCCATCTAAATAGGATGGGCTGAGGTTCAAAATTAAGTGTTTTAGTCAAGAGAGACGACAGAGATTCTCATTAGTCAAAAAGAGGAGGGACTGGGTATTAAGACTATCTTGTACCTCACTGGTACAAATAGGAATAATTATGCTCTAATTGTATTTTGTGAGAAAAGTTTTATTTTAACAGGAAGGGTAATATGTAGGAAGAGCTAATAGAGAAAGAGCACCGAGAGGAAAAGATGGAGTAAGGAGAGGAGAAGATGAAGTAGATGAGAAGCTAATGAGAGAGAAAGAGAGAGGGGGCATGGAGGCAGAAGTTCACATGTCTCCACCAGTCAAAGATAGTTTACATAGCTAGGTTGGGTAGTAGGTTACACTTCTGATTGAACATTACCATACTTACAAAGTCTTTGATTAACATTTAAAAAAATTGTATAAAAGCAAAATGGAAAAGGGGGCACGGGATAGGGGTTTTCTAGGGAGGGGAAATGGGGAAAGGGGTTGGTATCTGAAATGTAAATAAAATATCCAATAAAAAAATTAAATATTAAAAAAAATAAATAGGACGGGCTGATAGCAACACAGCTCCTGAGCCCCTTAGTCAGATGAGCCCAAAGATAACGGTCCTAAAAACCACCCTATTATAGATCTCACAGCCCTTACCCAACTAATAAGGGGAATAAAATCCTCCTACCCACACTTGCCTCCTTATGCCTCAAAGGAAACACCAATTAAACATTCTAATCCTCCTGCCCTCACTCTTTCACCCAAGGGCAGGGCTTTGTTAGAAAAACAAAGAAGCTTCCACCTACCTCTCCCCTTACTCCACATCTCCCTGCCCAACCAGAGAGAGGTATCTCTCCTCCCCTTTTCTAAGCCACAAAAGCAAGATTTTCAAAATGCTTAGACAAAACCCCACCAAACTTTATAGTCCCTTACCTCCAATTATGTATCACCCAACGACTTTACAATTTTCAGGACTCCCTTGCAAAAACAAAACCTGCTTCCCATGCTACTCAGGAGTCTGAGTTGGAACTAAAACCCCAAAATGCTTGAGCATTCCCCATTAATATCAACCCCAGCAAACTAAGCCACTCAACTGGTACCCATTCTAAGCCTCAGACTTAAAAGAACTCAGGCAAGCAATTAAGAAAAATGACATCCACACACCCTGGACAAAATCTCTTTGACAGAGTCATATTGCCAACCTAAACACCCCTCAATATTGGAGAGATATTTGCCCTTTGTTCTCCCTTTCCTGGTCCAATGTTTTTGGAGTGAGAGGTCTTATTTCCAGAAGAATTCCTTTAACGAGTCAGGCAAAATTGGACCAAGGAGACACACCACAGAGTTTTAATAAATACTTTGGACTTTAAGATTTTTTTCTGCTGGAGAATAGTAGGCAACTCAGCCAGTAGGATATTATGAACAGGTTTCCTCTGTGCAACACAAGATTGGGAGAGGCTCAAACCAGCCTCAGGGTCATAAGACCCTGCCTCCTCCCTGCTCTCTCTCTCTATCAAAACCCTGGAGAACCCTTAACTGATTTTATTCTCATAACTAGAATGAACCTAGAAAAAAAATCCCAACCCTACAGCCAGAGACCTCCTTAAAAGCATTGTATGGAAAGGCATGACTTCTGAATCCAGACTAGCTTGTCAGAGTCTCTGGGAGGAGCATCATGATAGGTGGATTGTGGCAACCCGAGATATAGGAAGAACATCACACCATATTAAATCCATAGCTCAGGCATTTGTAGCAGCAGTAAGAACAGAAGGAATCTGCTTCAAATGTGGAGAGGCAAAGCATTGGAGGAATGAATGCCCACAAAACTTTTCATTAAAACAGATCCTAATCCTCCTAAGAACGAGTATTTGGGGTGACCCCCTCTCCTTTGTGTTCAGGATGAGCCCAGCACATTGGAACAGTAAATTCCTATTGCTTTTTGCATCGATTCTCAGCTCCAAGTGGTTCACTCAGGAGGCCTCTAGTAAGCTAAGGCTTGGAATCTTACAATACTGGAGCAGACAAGACAATTTTAAGACAGCAAGAGATCCTATGTGACTGGGAACTGATACCTGGGCCCCTGCTCCTAGGTATAGAGGATACCTCTCACAGATTCATCATCAAGCATGCATACAGATGGAGTTACCAGTCTCATACTCCACCTGGAGGCTCATGTAGCCTCCAATCTTCTAGGGAGAGATATCTTACAAGCCTTAGATGTAATTCCTACCACCCAACCAGTAAGAGACAACATCAAGATTTATAGGACATTACCTATAAAGAAAGGAGACCCTAAAAACCCTCCTCCAAATCACCCCTGATTCTAGGAGCCACTGTTAGATTTAATACTCCCTGCCTTGATTGGCTCTCCAATGAAGGTGTCTGGGTCCCAGTGTAGCCTTTATCAAGGGAGAAACTTAGAGTCCTCACTCAGATGGTAGAAGAAAAGCTGTTGCTATAAAACATCCATCATTTCTGCAGTCCATGGAAAACTCCTGTGTTTGCTATAAAAAATAGATCAGGAGAATCGTGATTATTACAAGATTTAGGGCATTTAACAAAACCATGAGAGTCTGGGGCTGCCCATCAAGAGAGCTACCTTATATCTCACCCATCCCTCCCAATGTTCCCCTATTAGCAATAGACATAAAAAAACAACTTTTTTCCATCCCTCTCTATCCATGAGACTGGAAATGCTTTGCATTCTCAGTCCCCCCACCCCCCATTAACAACTCTAGCCCAGCCTCACAATATCAATGAACTGTCCACCCAGAGGCAATGATTAACATTCCAACTACTTATCAGGAGTCTGTAGCCAGTGTGTTAAAACTATTTAGACAAAAGATTCAACATATACCACTATATGGATGATATATTGTTACGAAGAGACTCTTCTACCTCCCTCTCCCAAGTTAAGGATCATCCAATACCTTCCCTATCTGCCCTAAGATTCAAAATAGCCCCTCAAAAGTTTAACTTCTTTTGCCCATTGCATTTTTAGGAACAGAGATAATTCTTACCTCAATACACCTCCTCAAACTCACCATTTCCTTCCTTCAAAAATTAAGTCTTACCTTCCTCTAAAGCTTTTTGGCCAACCTCAGTTGACCAAAAATTAAGTCTCACCTTCCTCTGGAGCTTTTTGGCCAACCTCTTTGACCCTTGCTTCCCCTTCCCACAAGCAACCTTCATCCCCTCTTCAACCTCCTGAAAGGATTGAAAAGTTTCTCCTCCTCAAGAACACTGTACCCAGAGCAGTCCAAGCTCTAATTTTTGTCAATGCAGCTCTAAAAGATATGGCTCTTGCTCAGTATGACCCAATAATAGCCATACAGTTTTTTATCTTTAACTCTTACCCTACACTTGTGAGAGCTCTTTAACAACCTCAGGGGGTTCTGGAATGGCTCCACACCCAGATAGGTGGTACACCCTGAATTTTAAACGAGGTAGATATACTTGCTAGCATGATTTAAAATGGCAGGTATAGAGCCCTGCAAACCCTGGGGAAAGTACCTGATGCTCTTGTCACATTTTTCTCCCTCTGACATTCAGAGGCTAATCAAAAATCAATCCTGCTTTGCTATCAGCTTATAATAAGATTTCCAGGAAAAATTGACAATCATTGTCTTGACAAAATGGACCTCTGCCCTCCCTCTGTTGTGATGGCTGCCCCCAAACTATTCTAAAAAGGGCTCATAGTGGGGGCCTTGTCAATATTTACTGATGGCAGAAAGAAGGGAGCTGAAGAAGTAACATACTACTTTCCTGAGGATGAACCCCCTATCCTCTGATTTAAAGAGCTGCCCCATCACTTTCCCCAACATAAAGAATTATATTCCTTCTATCTAGCTCTAAAGAAGTCGAGGATCCCCTTGACCTCTTTAGGGCAGTGTAAATGCTGTCAATTTGCTCCCCTGGTTGTCAAGATCCTTTGTCAAACTGGATGCCAACCTGCTTTCTCCTCTACTCATACAGGTTTCCACCTTCCAACAGGAAAGAGTCTCCCCCATCTACATCTAACATATCCAATCTCACAGTCCCCTGTCAGGTCCTATATCTGAGGGAAATGGACTCACTGACCACAGCACATCAACAGGGACATTAGTAGCCTGCACTGAGCAAGCAGATAAATTTCATTCACACACACACACACACACACACACACACACACACACACACACACAC
>JANHMN010000003.1:33593270-33638761 GCA_030674055.1 Rhabdomys pumilio | reverse complement strand
CACACACACACACACACACACACACACACACACACACACACACACACAGATATAAAGTGGCTTCATGCCTACATCCCCTCATCTCTCTTTCTCAGCTCCAAAGGATAATAAAACCATGATCTTCTTGTGCATCCCTCATTACCACCCCAGCTTTACAAATGATGGGCACCAATCTACAAGGCCTCAAATCTAATGTCTAATGGCAAATTGAAGTCACTTATATTCCACAATTCAGTAGACAGAAACATGTTTTTGCCAACATAGACACATAGTCACATTTTATATGGGCTACAGATCAAACTTGTGAAAACTCAAAAAGGTTAGTTCACCTTATGTTCTTCACTTTTGCCATCACGGGCATTCCTTAAAAGATAAAAACTGATAATGGCCCTGCCTTCATTAGCTCTCAATTCAAAACCTTCTACACATGTTGGGAAATTGCCCATCATATGAGAATTCTTTACAACACTCAGAGCCAAGGAATAATAGAAAGAACATATTAAACCCTAAAAGCCCAACTTCTAAAACCACCTACCCTCCTAATGTACAATTAATGATGGCTATGACTACCCTAAACATACTTAACATCTACAAAAATCCAAACACCCTCTTATCTCCCTCCATTGGCACACACCAATACTAGCTTCCACTATCCTTATATGATGGCAAGATCCTTTGGATGGAATTTGAAAGGGACCAGACAACTTCCTTACATCTGGGACAGGTTTTGTTTGTGTTTCTCCACAAGACCAGCCTAAGCCTATGTGGGTTCCTGCCAGAAATGTCTGACACCACCCACCCCACCCACCAAGAAGATGTCCCATCTCTTCTTGGTAGATCAAAGACAGAGAAAGAGGAAGAGGCAGAGCAAACACCTCATCCAAAGGGATAGCAAGATCTCCTGGAAGGACATCCTTGACCCAAAGACTGCTGCTCAGGCCATGTGCCCTTCACATGCCATCCTCTCCTATATTCTTATGGCTGTTTTGGTCATTCTTCATGTTAACTCTGCTACTGCCTAGCCTCTGCCTAGTCTTCTCAATACCTACCACTGGAGATTCTATGCTAGAGAAATCTACAAGAGACACAACAATGTTATCAGAACACGGGACTGCCCTTTTGAAGAATGTTGAACAAGGATTGAGATTCCTCTACACCCAGGTTCCACCTCCACTACCCCCAGCACTTTCCTCTGTGTTCCTTACTGAAACACAGGTGAATGTCTCCAGGAGGTCTCCACATCTGGAGGTTGTAGATATTGGAGTTGCAGGATAAAATACCCCAGCTGTGTTGATCTCATGCTAACCAATCTTAAAACTCATTTTCAGCTTTCCATCAGCAATTCATGGTATGAACGTTGACAAACTGGAGTCATGGGTAAACTTTACCACAATGGCTATGCTCAATACCCTGTAGCTGACCTGCACATATCCTGTGAGCTTGTTCCTGCCTCCAAATCAGTCTTTACCCAAGCTAATATTATCCAACAGGAAAATCAGTATCAGAAGGAACACCTTTCTACCCTCTTGTGGCTACAGTACATCCAATATGTATCTGACCTTTCTTTAACAGCCTACCTCAATTCCTGACAATGCATTTTCTGTGCTTTTCTCTCCCAACCATTATTAGCATGTTATGTCCCATTAGCATTTCCCTTCACAGCCCCCAAAAACCTCTACCCATGAGGCAAGTTCAGGATATTCCTGTCTTTGACCTACATTCTCTTTGCCTTGTAGAGCCCTCCTCAAAACCCCATCTTACGTTTGCCCGTGACATCACCATCACCAATTCTGTATATGTTAACCCTCCTGCCCTCCTCTGGTACAAAGGCACTACAGATGCCTGTATTAATCACCTCTTTCAAGGTTCCTGCATCCCTGTAAGAAATGTTTCCCAGGTTTTTCTCTATGAACCTGAAGAACTCGCCTTGCAGATGGGAGGAAGCTGAAAGGTAAGAGAGATGTTCGTCCCTCTGATTATTGGACTGGTCCTTGCTGCAACAGGAACCACTAGAGCAACCCTTATTCAAACACAACATCTGGCCAGTGACTTCCAAGACAAGCTTGACCAGGCAATGTCTTCCAGGAAAGACAGCCTTTAGTCTTTTCAATGCCAGATACCCTACCTAGCAGGAGTTGTTCTCAAAAACCAGAGAGTCCTGGATTTACTGACTGCTTAATAGGGAAGAGCTTGCATTTTGCTGGGAGAGGAGTGTCAATGAATCTGGACTAGTAGAACAAGATATATAAATGTCCAAAGAGCTATACTCCCAACATCCCTTCTCCTTGGTACTCTAACCTCTTGGTAGCCTGTATTTTTCCCCTCCATGGCCCCATACTATCATTAGAGCTTTGCTTCTCTTTGAACCATGTCTCATTCAGTTTCTAAAGCAGAAGATGAGTAGCATTGAAAGATCACTATCAATTAGGTCTTGGTCCCTTAACAAACTCTTGCCAACATAGAAAACACTTATTCTGATGACACCTCTCTTTTATAAAAAGAAAAGGGGGAGTTGTGGGGCTGTGGAAAAATAGCCTAGTTCCTGGTTTAGCTAAGGCTGGAAACCCTAGAGTTCCTGAAGGGATGGTAGGGGTTTTGCCTGTTCCTGGGCAGCAGTTCCTTATCAGGTAACTACAGTCCTCATTCTCCTCAACCCCAGTAGAGAGATCCAGGCCCAAAGTAACATATCTTTCCTTGTTTTAGCCTTGGTAGTTTGTATCTACAAAATCCATTTTTTTTTTTTTTTAGATTTTCCAATATAGAGTGACATATGTTTTTAAGGTGTATCTTTATGATGTTTCTAATATTGTTGGCATTGTTAATCCAAAAGCTGTGATGAGAAAAATACCCACCCAAATCATTATAGCCAAATTGATTAAAGAAAGAAATTAACTAAACCAAGCTCTTTGTGTATACAGCCAGCCTTTCCCTAAGATTGGGTTCATATGTCAGCATCGGACATGAAAAAGACAAGACCTACATAGTTTTGGAAATGAAAATTTTCAAATAGAGATTTTGTGGGCAAAATAGGCAGGGTTACAGGCAGCATGGCTTTCAAATTTCTTCATAATAAAGGCTCAGATCCTCATCTTAAGTTTGGACCTAAATCTTGTATTCTGGCTCTCTAGTCCCATAAAATTTAAGAGATGACTCAGTCTTGTCTCTAAGCACTTGTGTATTCCCAGTGTTTTTAAAACCTCCTATATGACATTTTATCAATGGGGTGAATCCACACAGTCCTTGGTCTGGACTCCAGACTCCTGAATCAACAGATCCAATGGTCAACAACTTCCAGTGGGAACTGTGAAGCTCCATTCATTGATGCACACTCACCATGAAAGCCACTACTCACCCACAAAGGTTTAAATAGCCTTTATTTCCCTCCAACTAAATGAGCTGTCTCATTGAAGCCTTTTCCCCAAGAATGTTCTGAAAGCATCCAATGCTGCAGCTTGAGGCCTCTCCTTTCTCTCTTCCCCTATCCCACCCCACCTATCCCTCCCCCCCGTATGACACACACACACACACACACACACACACACACACACACACAGGCATGCTATCAGCCATTCACACCATTACAGGTTGGGGAGAAGCAGTGTGGGAACAGCACATATTCTCTGGCTCAGGAGTGGAGTACAGATGACTGGCTGGAGACAGGAGCTTCTGGGACAGTGCCAATGAAGGGCAATCTGATAATCACTGTGATTTCAGGTATAGAAAGAAGGAATGTCTTCTGTTGGTCTGGTCAAAGAATCCAATAGGTGTAGAGACAAAGAAAGGACACAAGGCCACCTGAGCCTTTTGATCTCTGTAGCTGGAAAGAAAAAAATGCTGTCTGCTGATGTGGAAAGGTCAGATGGATAACTTTTTAGAAAGAATGCTAAAGAGTAGGTATGAGGACATGTTGAATCTGAGTTGTTCTAGAGAAGTCTGTGTAAAGGCCTTGATTTATGTCTGCACACATGTCTGGAGAAGTTCAGAACCAAGGTTCGAATTGAAGACAACTGGGTATTTGGTGCTGTGTATGTGGATATAAGTAGAAGTTAGTTACTCTTAGGAAAGGAAGCATTCAGACGATGGTGGTAGTGGTGCTAACAGCAAGGAAGGGAATGGCCACTTAGGCACACTGGATTCATCTCTCTGACTGAGATGACTGTCCCAAAGACAGATGAGGTTAAGTCATGTTTATGGGTTAGAACTGTGTTTGGCAAGGGGCCAAGGTTGCCAAGAGACACTGGTCATGGGTTGGGATGGATCAGAACAATGGAAAAGGTCGGTGACAGTGGGTGAAGTGTCAGTGATTCAGGTGACTGTGAGGCAGGTGACTGTGAGGCAGGTTAAGGTGACAGCGAGGCAGGTGACTGTGAGGCAGGTGATTGTGAGGCAGGTGAGAGCAAGGCAGGTGACTGTGATTCAGGTGACTGTGACACAGGTGATGCTGATGCAAGTGACTAACTGTGACACGGGTAATGTGATGCACGTGACTAACTGTGAGGCATGTTGCAGTCAGCCATGGCCCTATACGTGCGAGCATTCCCTGGACTGTTGTGGTGACCCAGGGTGAGGCATGGAGGTCTCCACTTGGGCTGGTAGATAAGCTGATGGGTACATAAGAGAATTACTGAAGACTGTGGGAACAAGGAAGCTGGGCTTTTGTTAATGCAATTTTAAAAGTAGCTGTTTCTTATTTATTGTGGCTAGCTTCCAAAGAAATGAGACAGAGACTGTTGTATTTATTTAATCAAGCTTTGTGGCTCAATAAGTGAGTAGCCATTGATCCATTATAATCCTCTAAGTTAACCTGGCTACCTACCAGTCAAAATCCATGAGATACATTTTACTATTGATCTGGTTGTCTCTGCTTCAAGTGTTTTCCCACGGTGTCTTCTTAAGACCCTCTCTTGGTGGCTGAATTCTCTCTTTTTCTTCTTTACTTCTCACCCCTGGCTGGTGAAAGAGTAGCCATGTTTTCATTTCTGCCAAGCCATTGGATGGTCAATTTTTATTAACAAATCAGAGAATAAATGGGGAGCAATGTCTATACAACATTGAAACAGAAAACATTTAGAATAAGCATTACAATGCCAAGTCTGAATTAAGACCAGATATGAGAGCAGAGAAATCAGCACTTGAACATTATGCCTTTAGGCTTTGATGGCTGAGATATTAACAGATAGCCTGTGCAATAGAGTTGGCAAAGTCCTAGGTACCTGCTGTAAGTACATATAGCTGACTTAGGTTGAAGCTAAGAATAAGGCAAAGCTTCAATAAGTACTGTGAGCCAGTACAGGATGGCCTCAATTGCTACATGTCCCAAGTCCTCAGGATGCCTTTGTTGTGAGCCTTGGGGTAGCTAAGAGAGTCGATATACAGAGTGATGTTCTTGAAGGACTGTAAATTGATATTCCAAGGACCAAGAGAAAAAAAGCAAGCCTGAGCCTGTGTGGGAACAGAGGAAGCAGATTGGGAATGAGTGTAAGTCAGGGAGTGGGATGGGACCTTCAAGCCAGGCCCAGCTCTTAAAAGAGGGTTTCTCTGCTCATGTGACTTTCTGGATGTAAAAAACAGAATGACCAACAGAAGAAAAAACAGGGTGGCCTCTCACCAGCCTCATAGTCTCCAGTGAAGTAAGGGCATGGCTGGTTGGGGGAAGTTCCTGGGTAGCCACCATGTTCTTTCTGCTCCATGGCTTTGACTGGGGCTTTGGCTAGCTGGATGCACAGGCCCTGGCACCCACAAGATGCCAGTGTGGGGGATGGCTCTGTGAATCCATCAGGCTGCATCCAGAAACCTTGGCTGAACCCCAGACAATATCCACCATCCTCAAAGTACCTGGTAGAAATGATACTCTTAAAGCTTAATGGTTATCTAAAGGATTTATATTTCTAGAAATGCTCAATCAAGAAGATGCTCACACAATAAGAATTGTTACTCAATATCTAAAGTTTTTTTGTTTTTTTGTTTTTGTTTTTTTATTGGATATTTTATTTACATTTCAGATGCCATCCCCTTTCCCCATCTCCCCTCTAGAAAATCCCTATCCCATGCCGCATTTTCCATTTTGCTTTTATACAATTTTTTAAAATGTTAATCAAACGTTTTATAAGTATGGTAATGCTCAATCAGAAGTGTAACCCAATACCCAACCTAGATATATAAACTATCATTGACTGGTGGAGACATGTGAACTTCTGCCTCCATGCCCCCTCTCTCTTTCTCTCTCTTTCTCTCTCATCACCTAGCTTCTCCTCTACTTCATCTTCTCTCCTTACTCCATCTTTTCCTCTTGGTGCTCCTTCCCCCTTATCTCCTCCTACATATCACCCTTCCTGTTAAAATAAAATTATTCTCTCAAAATACAATTAGAGCATAATTGTTCCTATTTGTATCAGTGAGGTACAAGATAGTCTTAATACCCAGCCCATTCTTTTGTTGACTAACCAGAACCTTTGTCGTCTCTCTTGACTAAAACACTTAGTTTTGAACCTGGCTTTTTTCTTGGCTTTAGAATGAATGTCAGCTGAAAACCATCCACTCAGATCTTTTCTCTCAAAGTAAATAGCCAGGAATGGCTATGAGACTATAGGTCTTCAACCCCGTCAGAAATCCAGAATGACTGGGTTAACTGAAGTTATGGGAAGCACTAAGCATAGCTTCTAAAACTTAGCCAGTTTATAGAGACTGCTGAACACCTGGACAGCCCCTATACTACTGAACGTTGGAGCATCAAATCTTCAGCCTTCTGGCCCAAATTCATCTGACAGACCTTAGTGCTGCAGAATTATTAAGGGCTGGTTACTCTGTCTAGGCAGATATAATCAGTCGACTATTCTGCAAGTGTGTCCTTTTCTGGACAGTAATTTTTCTGTAGATGGAGAGAGGCAATTCTTGCCTAGTGGCTGTCTCCGCACAACTGGAGTAACTTCAAGGATGCTCAATTTCTTCTTAGAATCCAAGACAGGAAGCTGTCAGGAGCAGACAAGTCTCTAATCAAAATGAACATTAATATAGAAATATTTGTGACATCAATTCTATGGATTTCTGACGTTTTGAAATCCAACTATCCATGTAAAGTAACCTGGACTGTTGTCTGTTAACTCCTCTCAGCTATTTCTAAATAAAATATAGAAAACACGCTAACAATAAACTCAAAGTCATGAATTTGCTATAGTACCTTAACTCACAGGCTAACCATCCAAAATCAGTTAAAAAAGTTAAACAAGGACTGGGTCTAAGCCTTGTATTCCTAAATGTGTTATACAGGCACAATGCCCATGAGAGTATCAATATTCATTTCACTTTCATATCAATAAGAAGCTCATACCAATGAAAACCTTAAATTTGAAATCCAAGTGAATTTTGTACCATTTAAGAAATTATAATTTCATCTTGATACTAATTATACAAATTTATAACAATAGGTTATGGCTATGCAATAAATACTAGCTAATCCTCTCTGTTCCAACAAAACCACTACTTTTCCCCAGAAAGACAGCCCAATATTAACCACCTTAGTCCCCAAGCCCAGGGAATACTGGTGCTGACTCTTCTTTGACTTCTTCAAGCTGATTATGGGCATTGAGATATTAGAAGAGGGGTGGGGGAAAAAGTAAATTGATAATCCTCTGATGCTGTGTCTTCACCATATAAAGATGAAATTCCCGGACACCGGAGGATTGAACAGGTCTGCTCATTTTGCTTGATGAGTAGATACACCAAGGCTGTGTATTCTGCAATATACAATTCTCAGAACAAGTTTTAGTATCAAGAAAAAAATTTTTTTTCCTAGAGGGCTGACATTTTTTAAAAGATGTTGGTTCTAACAACTTTTTTCCCTTTTTCGTAGTTGGTTATAATATTTACATTTCATGTTTTATCCTCTTATCCCATTTCCCCCACCACCCAGGGACCCCTTATCCCATTCCTCCTCCTTGTGCTTCTATGAGGCTGTGCCCACACCCACTCCCCACCCCCACTGCCCCCTCCCCACCCTCACATTTCCCCCCATTCTGTGTTCGTTTTTCATGGGACCAAGAATCTCCTCTCCCCCCTATGCCCAACAAGGCTGTCCTCCTCTACATATACCGCTGGAGTCATAGGTCCCTCCCTATGTGCTCCCAGGGTGGTGGTTTAGACCCTGGGGGGCTCTGGATTGTTTGGTATTGTTGCTTTCCTCTTGGGGTCACAAACCCTTCCTGCTCCTTCAGTCTTCTCTCTAAGTTCTCCATTGGGAAACCCTTGATCATATCAGTGGTTAACTGTGAGCAAAGTCCTCGGAATGTGTTAGTCTTTGGCAGACCTCTAAGGGGACAGCTATATCATGTTCTTGACAGCATGCACTTCCAGCCATCCACATCAGTGTCTAGCTTAGGTGACAGTGCATGGGATGGATGCCCAGGTGGAATGGTCTCCTGATGGCTCCTCCTTCAGTTTCTGTCCCATATTTTGTTTCCATAATTGCTCCCTTGAGTATTTTTTTTTTTTACTGGTTCTAAGTAGAACTGAGGCGTCCCCTCTTAGTCTTCCTTCTTCATGAGCTTCATGTGGTCTGTGGGTTGAATATTCGCTATTCTAAGCTTTTGGGCTAACATCCTCTTATCAGTGAGTGAATACCATGTGTGTTCTTTTGTGATTGGGTTAACTCTCTCAGGATGATAATTTCTAGATCCATCCATTTACCTAAGAATTTCTCGAATTCATCATTTTTAATAGCTGAGTAATACTCCATTGTGTAGATGTACCACATTTTTTTGTATCCATTCCTTTGTTGAAGAACATCTTGCTTCTTTCCAGCTTCTGCCTATTATAAATAAGGCTACTATGAACATAGTGGAGCATATGTCCTTATTTTATGTTGGAGCATCTTCTGGGTATATGCCCAGGAGTGGTATAGCTGGATCCTCAGGTAATGCTATGTCCAGTTTTCTGAGGAACTGCCAGACTGATTTCCAGAGTGGTTGTACCAGCTTGCAATCCCACCAACAATGGAGGAGTGTTCCTCTTTCTCCGCATCCTCGCCAGCATCTACTATCACCTGAGGTTTTGATCTTAGCCATTCTGACTGGTGTGAGGTGGTATCTCAGGGTTGTTTTGATTTGCATTTCCCTGATAACTAAGGATGTTGAGCATTTCTTAAGGTGCTTCTCAGTCATTCGAGTTTCCTATGTTGAGAATTCTTTGTTTAGCTTTGTACTCCATTTTTAATAGGGTTATATGGTTTTCTGGAGTATAATTTTTTGAGTTCTTTGTAAATCTTGGATATTAGCCCTCTATGGGATGTAGGATTAGTTAAGATATTTTCCCAATCTGTTGATTGCCATTTTGTCTTATTGACAATGTCCTTTGCCTTTCAGAAGCTTCACAATTTTATGAGGTCCCATTTGTCAATTCTTGATTTTAGAGCATACGCCATTGGTGTTCTGTTCAGGAACTTTTTCCCTGTGCCTAGGTATTCGAGGGTCTTCCCCACTTTCTCTTCTATTAGTTTCAGTGCATCTGGTTTTAAGTGAAGGTCTTTTATCCACTTGGATTTGAGCTTTGTACAAGGAGATATGAATAGATCGATTTGCATCCTTCTACATGTTGACCTCCAGTTGAACCAGCACCATTAGCTGAAAATGCTGTCCTTTTTGGCTCCTTTGTCAAAGATCAGGTGACTATAGGTATGTGGGCTCATTTCTGGGTCTTCAATTCTATTCCATTGATCTTCCTACCTGTATCTGTACCAATACCATGCAGTTTTTATTACTATTGTCATGTAGTACAGTTTAAGGTCAGGGACAGTGATTCCTCCAGAAGTTCTTTTGTTGTTGAGAATAGTTCTTGCTATCCTGGGTTTTTTGTTGTTCCAAATAAATTTGCAAATTGCTCTTTCTATCTCTATGAAGAATTGATTTGGAATTTTGATGGGGATTGCATTGAATCTATAGATTGCTTTTGGCAAGATGGCCATTTTTACTAAATTAATCCTGCCAATCCAGGAGCATGGAGATCTTTCCATCTTCTGAGGTCTTCTTCTATTTCTTTCTTCAGAGACTTGAAGTTCTTGTCATACAGGTCTTTCACTTGCTTGGTTAGGTTTACTCCAAGATATTTTATATTTTATATTGTGACTATTGTGAAGGGTGTCATTCCCCTAATTTCTTTCTCAGCCTGTTTATCTTTTGAGTATAGGTAGGCTACTGATTTGTTTGAGTTTATTTTATATCCAGACACTTTACTGAAGTTATCAGGTTTAGGAGTTCTCTGGTGGAAATTTCAGGGTCACTCAAGTATACTATCATATCATCTGCAAATAGAGAAATTTTGACTTCTTCTTTTCCTATTTGTATCCCTTTGACTTCCTTTTGTTGTCTAATAGCTCTAGCTAGGACTTCCAGTACTATATTGAATAGGTAGGGAGAGAGTGGGCAGCCTTGTCTAGTCCCTGATCTTAGTAGGATTGCTTCAAGTTTCTCTCCATTTAGTTTGATGTTGGCTACTGGCTTGCTGTATATTGCTTTTACTATGTTCAGGTATGGACCATTAATTCCTGCTCTTTCCAGGACTTTTAACATGAAGGGATGTTGAATTTTGTCAAATGCTTTCTCAGCATCCAGTGAGATGATCATGTGGTTTTTTTCTTTGAGTTTTTTTATGTAGTGGATTACATTGATAGATTTTCGAATATTGAACCAACCCTGCATTCCTCGGATAAAGCCTACTTGATCATGATGGATGATTGCTTTGATGTGTTCTTGGATTCATTTTGCAAGAATTTTATTGAGTATTTTTGCATCAATATTCATAAGAGAGATTGGTCTGTAGTTCTCTTTCTTTGTTGGGTCTTTGTGAGGCTTTGGTATGAGCGTAATTACAACTTCGTAGAACGAATTGGGTATTGTTCCTTCTGTTTCTATTCTGTGGAATAGTTTGAAGAGAATTGGTATTAGGTCTTCCTGGAAGGTCTGGTAGAATTCTGTACTAAAACCATCTGGCCCTGGACTTTTTTTGGTGGGGAGATTTTTGATGACTGCTTTTATTTCTTTAGGGCTTATAGGACTGTTTAGATGGTTTATCTGCTCCTCGTTTAACTTTGGTACCTGGTATCTATCTAGAAAACTGTCCATTTCATCCAGATTTTCCAATTTTGTTGAGTATATCCTTTTTGTAGTAGGATCTAATGATTTTTTAAATTTCCTCTGTTTCTGTTGTTATGTCTCCCTTTTTAGTTCTAATTTTATTGATTTGAGTGCTGTCTCTGTGCCCTTTGGTTAGTCTGGCTAAGGGTTGGTCTATCTTGTTGATTTTCTCAAAGAACCAGCTCTTGGTTTTGTTGATATTTTGTATAGTTCTTCTTGTTTCAACTTGGTTGATTTTAGCCCTGAGTTTGATTATTTCCTGCCATCTACTCCTCTTGGGTATATTAGCTTCTTTTTGTTCTAACGCTTTCAGGTGTGCTGTCAAGTTGTTAATGTACGGTCTTTCCATTTTCTTTTTGTGGGCACTTAGAGCTATGATTTTTTCTCTCAGTACTGCTTTCATGGAGTCCCACAAATTTTAATATGAGGTGTCCTCTTTTTCATTTACATCTAAAAAGTCTTTAATTTCTTTCTTTATTTCTTCCATGACCAAGTTATCATTAAATAGAGCATTGTTCAGTTTCCATGTGTATGTGGGCTTTCCGTTGTTTTTGTCCATGTCAAAGACGAGTCTTAGTCCATGGTGGTCTGATAGGGTACAAGGGATTATTTCAATCTTTTTGTATCTGTTGAGGCCTGTTTTGTGACCAATTATGTGGTCTATTTTGGAGAAGGTACCATGAGGTGCTAAGAAAAAGGTATATTCTTTTAGGATGAAATGGTCTATAGACATTAGTTAAATTCATTTGGTTCATAACTTCTGTTAGTTTTATTGTGTCTCTGTTTAGTTTCTGTTTCCATGATCTGTCCATAGCTGAGAGTGGGCTGCTGAAATCTCCCACTATTATTGTGTGAGGTGCAATGTATGCTTTAAGCTTTGGTAAAGTTTCTTTTATGTATGTGGGTGCCCTTGCATTTGTTCAGAATTGCAAGTTCTTCTTGGTGCATTTTTCCTTTGATGAATATGAAGTGACCTTCCTTATCTTTTTGATTACTTTTGGTTGAAAATTGATTTTATTTGATATTAGAATGGCTACTGCAGCTTGTTTATTGGGGCCATTTGCTTGGAAGATTATTTTCCAACCTTTTGCTCTGAGGTAGTGTCTGTCTTTTTCACAAAGGTGCATTTCTTGTATGCAGCAGAATGTTGGGTCCTGTTTATGTATCCAGTCTGATAGTCTATGTCTTTTTATTGAAGAAATGAGTCTGTTGATACTAAGCGATATTAAGGAAAAAAATGAATGTTGTTTCCTGTTATTTTTGTTATTGGCAGTGGAGTTATGTTTGTATAGCTACCTTCTTTTGGGTTGTTGGAGGATTACTTTCTTGTTTTTCCTAGGTTGCAGTTTCCCTCCTTGTGTTGAAATTTTCCTCCCATTATCCTTTGAAGTGCTGGATTTGTGGGAAGATATTGTGTAAATTTGGATTTGTCATGGAATATTTTGGTTTTTCCATCTATATTGATTGAGAGTTTTGCTGAGTATAGTAGTCTGGGCTGGCATTTGTGTTCTCTTACGGCCTGTATGATATCAGTCCAGGATCTTCTGGCTTTTATAGTCTCTGGTGAGAAATCTGGTGTAATTCTTATAGGTCTGCCTTTATATGTTACGTTACCTTATTCTCTTACTGCTTTTAGTATCTTCTCTTTGTTTTGTATATTTGATGTTTTGATTATTATGTGGCGGGAGGTATTTCTTTTCTGGTCTAGTCTATTTGGGGTTCTGTAGGCTTCTTGTATATTTATGGACATCTTTTTCTTTAGGTTAGGGAAGTTTTCCTCTATAATTTTGTTGAAGATATTTACTGGCCCTTTAAGTTGAGAGTCTTCACCCTCATCTATACCTATTATCCTTAGGTTTGGTCTTCTCATTGTGTCCTGGATTTCCTGGATGTTTTGTGTTAGGAGCTTTTTGCATTTCACATTTTCTTTGACCGTTGTGTCTGTGTTTTCCATGGTATCTTCTGCACATGTGATTCTCTCTTCTATCTTTTGTATTCTGTTGGTGATGATTGCGTCTATGACTCCAAATCTTTTTCCTAGGTTTTCTATCTCCAGGGTAGTCTCCCTTTGGGATTTCTTTATTGTTTATACTCCCATTTTTAGATCCTGGATGTTTTTTGTAATTCCTTCACCTGTTTGGTTGTGTTTTCTTGTATTTGTTTAAGGGCTTCTACCTGCTTACCTGCTTTCTCCTCAAATTCTTTGAGAGTGTTGTTTATATCCTTTTTAAATTCCTCTATCATCATCTTGAGAAGTGATTTTACTTCTGAGTCCTGCTTTTCAGATGTGATGTGGTGTTCCGGACTTGCTATGGTGGGGGAACTGGGTTCTGGTGATGCCAAGTAACTTTGGTTTCTATTGTTTACATTCTTATGCTTGCTTTTTGCTATTTGGTTAGCTGTAGTGCTACTCGCACTCACTGGTTCTGACTGGAGTCTGCCTTTCCAGTTATCTTGGTCATGTCAGAACTCCTTGGGGCCCGGATGACTCTATGATCCTGAGCTCCAGCTGTTCTGGGTACAGTGGCTCCTCTAGGATATATCAGGATATGGTGTCTCCATGGTAGTAGACCAGCTAAGTGTTTGCTGCTCTGAGTGTAGTTGCTCCTCTAGGATGCTCCAGGATATGGTGTCCCCTGCTCTACAGCTCTGCGGTCTGTGTCCTGGCTGCAGCTCAGCGGTTCTTGACCTGGCTAGAATTCCCTGGACGCAGTTTTCTCAAGGGAGCAGATCAGCTGTGTGGCTGCCCTGTCCACCGGGGAATATCTAAAGTTTTGATAGAATTTGCTACCCAGGACAGCTTTTGACCCATCGTTGGGTCTCCATGGCTGATAGCGTCATTCTTTTCCTCCCCTTTCTATATTTTTCTCCCTTTTCTCTCTTCTTCTCTCAGTTTCATCTCCTCTTCTACTGCCTAATCCCTAAGATTTATTGTGAATAAAATGTAGCAGAATAAATATCCTGATACATATCCCCCTTTCTGTTAGAATAAAAGAGAACAAAAACTTTCCCTCAAAATATAATTACCACGAGCACTTGGTGGCACAGAGCTTGGGCGTCTTAGGGCAGGCACGCCCCTTCCAGTGCCAGTTCGAATCCCATGAGGACTCTGTTGTGGAGTCTGATGGGAAAAAATATAATTACCACACAGCTGTTACCAATTTGTAGTAATAAGGTACAAGACAGACCTAATACCCAATCCAATATTGTCAATAAAAAAGACCATTGTCATCTATCTTGACTTGAAAGACTATAGTTCTGTACCTGGCATATATCTTGGCTGTAGAATGAATCCCATCTGAAAACCATCCTCTCAAATCTTTTCTCTCAAAGTAAATAGCCTGGGTTGGCTTTGAGACTATAAATATTCAACCCCGTCAAAAATCCAGAATGACTGAATTAACTGATGATATGGGAAGCACAAAGTATAGCTTTGAAAACATAGCCAATTATATAGACTGCTGATTATCTGGAAAATCCCTTATTCTACAAAAGATTGGAGCATCCAATCTTCAGCCTTCTGGTCCAGGATCATCAGAGACCTATAATAAAGAATATTGAAGGGCTAATCACTTTGTCTTGGCAGATATAATCAGGTGACTATTTCACAAGTGTGTCCTTTTCCTGGATAGTATTTTCTGTAGATGAAAAGAAGAAATTTGCCTAGTGGCTGTCTTCCCACTACTGGAGTAACTTCAAAGTTACTCAGTTCCTACTTAGAATTCAAGAAGGGGAAGCTGTCAGGAGCAGACAGGTCTTTAGTCAAATGATCTTTAATAAAGAAATGTCTGTACTGCCAATTCTCTGAACTTCTGAAGTTTTTGGAAACCAACTATCTATTTAAAGCAGTCTGGACTGTTGTCCATTAATTACCCTCAGCTCTTTCTAATTAAAATCTAGAAAAGACCATAACAATAAACGCAGAGCCATTAATTTGTTATGGGTCCTTATGTCACATTTCTTAATCATTTGAAAGCCATTAAAAAAACAGTTAAAGAAGGACTGAGTCTAAGCCTTGTACTCACAAATTTTAAATTAATCGCAGAAATATTACCAATGAAACCCTTGTATTTGCATCAAAATAAATTTTGTACCCTCTAAGAAATTATAACTTCAGCTTAGTAACAATTATACTGTTTTCTACCAATATACATGGCTAAACAATCAATTCTAGCTATTTCTTCCTGTTCCAATAAAAACCATTAATTTTCCTTAGAAAGACAGCCTAATATTAACCACCTCAGTCTCTGAGTCCAGGAAACTGGGGCACCAACTCTTCATTAAGTTTTTCAAGCTGAATTTGGGCACTGAGATATTAGAAGAGGGGTGGGGGGAAGGATAAATAGAGTAGTTAGTTGGCCTAAGAAGGCCACACCCATGATTGATAAGCCTCTGATGTCTGTGTCTTAACTGGATCCAGCTGGAAGTCCAGGACATCAGGAGCTCAAGCAGGTCAGTTCAGCATGTTCTAAAGAGGAGATTCATTCACCAGGGCTGTATATTCTGTAATATACAAATCTCAAAACAAATTTTAGTCTCATCAAGATAATTTTTTGTTTGATTCTTTGGACTCTAGTCTTCTGGAGGCCTACCTCTGTCATGTCTGATCCACATAATTCTGTAAGAAATAACTACCTTAATGACCTCTTCTGAAAACACACAGCTAAAACCTTTTCCCCAAATCAGCATGTCCTTGAGCCAGTAACCGGGATCACCTTCATTTTGACCTTTTTTTCCAGAGAAAAAAATATAACTACACAACTCAGAATCACACCCATTTTGAAAGTTAAAGCAATCTAAAATAAATGAAGTAGCTAAAGTACTGTATATGTCTATTTTCAGGCCTTTCCTATTTTGCCAAGCAGAAAATAAATCCAGAATTCTTGCGGAGCCCACATTAGACAGAACCCGAATATCCTGTGAGGCAATATAACTTTAGGCCATCTTAATACACCTGATTTATTCTATCTTTCTGTTTGGCTCCCTACATAAAGTAGCCTTTTATTTATACCATCTATCTGTTTGGTTCTCTGTCTAGAGTAGCCTTCTAGTTATGTATATGTGGGCCTCTCTATAGGAGCCACAGACAAATTTTATTACCTGAACATGCAGGCAATGATTACCACTGTACTCTGAACCTGAGTCAGAGAAAATTTTCCCTATCTCAGTTCCAAATCCCAGTCTAGATTCCCCACATGATTTTAACAAATCTGTTTATAAATTCTTTCCTAAAAGCAAATAAACCCTATATTGTAAATTCACAGTTAAATCAGTAACTGCTCTAAAACAAGGGCTTATTCATTTGGCTCTCTTCTCAGAGCAGCCTGCAATTTCTCTCTGTAGGGGACCTGCCTTCAAGCAGTTTCTTTGTTCAAAGTTTTCATGCTGGAGTCTTGTGACTCATATTAGCACTACTCACTCACTCACTTTAAAAAAAAATACAACCTTAACTCTCAAGTGAAAAGTCTTAAATTTATAGTGAATGTTTTTACCCGAGTTGGTTCACTACTTGTTGGGGGTGATATTTACAAAGCGGTACCTGGTCCAGCTTGTTCTTGGGTAGCCAGCATATTCCTGCTACTTTTTGGCTCTGACTGGGGCTTTGGCTAGCTGGATGCACAGGCCCTGGCACTCATGAAATGGCAGTGTGGGAGATGACTTTCCCAATCCAGCACACTGCATCCACAAAGCTCAGCTGAACCCCAGACAATATCTGCTATCCTCACAGTACTTGGTAGAAATGAGACTCTTAAAGCATAATGATTATCTAAAGGATTTATGTATTTAGAAATGCTCAATCAACAAGATGTCCACACAATTAGAGATGTTACCCAATATCTAACCTTTTGATAGAAATTGCTACCTAGGACAGCTTTCAACCCATCGGTGTTTCTCCATGGAGGGTAGATTTCTTCTCCTCCCCTTCCTTTATTTTTCATCGCCTTCTGTTTTTCTTCCCTCCCCTTCTTCTCATTCTCTCCCAGATCCACTCCTTTTCTATTGCTTAATCACCAAGCTTCACTGTGAATATAATGTAGCAGAGTAAATATCCTGCTACACATCACAGATAGTTGTGAGACAGCATGTGGTTGCTGGGAATTGTACTCAAATCTGCTGAAAGAGCAGCCATTTCTTAACTGCTAAGCTATCTCTCCAGCCCCTTTGTTTTGTTTTTGACACAGGATGTATCTATGTAAACCTGGCCTACTTGGAACTTACTAAGTCAACTAGAATGTGGCAAATGGTGACTCACTAACAAATCAAGAGAATCTGAGAAACACCCATGTGATCCCTGAGTTACTCCACTGTTATAACTGGACATAAGGAGCCCACAGTCTTGTGATAAAGCCCAGAGCCAACACATGATGTCAGTGTCTGTGCACTTCCTTTGTCCTGCCAGCCTGGTGAAGCCTGTGGCTGTTTACATGCTATTTGCCCTCAGACAACCCCAGTCTCAACAGTCTCATACAACTGCAGTAAACTGAGCATGGGGGCTCACACCTATAATCCTAGCAGTTGGGAGGAAGAGACACATGGACCTCTGTGAGTTCCAGGCCAGCCTGGTCTACAGAGCAACAAAAATGAAAGGTTCAGTGGCTCTCCCATCATCACCTGGCTAGTCAGTGGCAGTCACTCAGGTCTGAGTGACCACACAAGTCATTTCTCTCACTGTTTCTTGGATCCTCTGAAGACCTCACAAGATTCCCATTCAGCACAGAGGTGAGGCACAGAACAGAGATGCAAGCATTTATTAGACTAAAGGATGAGGGCACTGGTGTCAGGAATCCAACTTTAGGACTGAAAGAGGATGGGGTGGCATGTAGGTCAGCAAGATAGCGCTTGAATTAGACAAGTTGCAAAGATGGGTTGCCTAAAACTCCCAAATCTTGGAAAACACATCCTCAATTTTTGTTGTAAGTTGGTTACCATAGTATGTCTTGCATTCTGGGCTGAGAAGCAATGATGTCTGGAAAACAAAAATAGACAGGGAGTGAGGTGGCTACTGGAAAGGTATAAGACCTCAGTATGGCTTCCCAGGCACCCAGGATGAGACCATTCCTCATCCACAGGAAAAAAATCTCCTGCAGTGAGTCAGTATGCAGCAACAGATTCTGCCCAAGGGAACTGGAGCCCACCCACAACCTTCAAGAGGAAGCCTGAAAGCCATCATAGCTAGGTAGGGGAGAATGGGAGAAGGTTCTAGAAGGCATGATGGGGGCTTGGTCTAGAGAAAGAGAAGATGATAGCTGAGTATAAGATTTGGTGATTTCTCCCATACCTGAGGGCATCTCTCCAGGCACATTGGCTGAATGGTCATGTTAAAAATGCATTCCCCATGTTGATGTGTTAGAAAAAATTCCTTTTTGGTTAGCAATGCAGTTTAGAAGGGCCTGATACTCAAATTAAAAGTCCTTTGTGGACAGGACAGAGCTGCACTGTTCAAAATATTCATCTCTGCAATCCCAATATGATTGAAACAAGAGACATCAGGAGACAGTTGTGATGAGCAGCCACAGATACTCTCTTGGTGTGGGGTGGCATTTAAGACATGGAGGAAGGTTCTGGATGTAGCTCAGATGATGCCAGCAGAAGGACAATCATCTGAAGCAGGGGAGTAGAGTGAAGGCAGGTTCCAAAGAAGACACTGGGCAGTAGACAGAAAGTTTCATGCAACTTAGCGTATAGCTGGGGGTACCATACATGTGCAGGGGTCAAACCAAGGAGTACCGTGTTCCTACTATGGGTGAGAACCCAAGGTTTACCCAGCATGTGGGAGTTAATTCCAGGAAGCTGCATGGAACAGGCTGGATGTATACCTGGCATGCTGCTTTGACATGTGCTATGGTGGGCAAGGATTTGAGGTTTTGGTTGCTGGTCACCTACACATATTAATAGTTGCATTGATCATTTGTACACAGCCTTCCACCATTTGCTGCATGGGTGAGAGGAGGTAGCAAGGACATTACCATAAATTTCACATCTTCAATTTTAGCTTCTAATCCTGCCTCCTGGTAGCAGTCCTGAATTTTTTGAAAGGCCTCCTTTTCATTTTCTGAAGGGTTAAAAAAGAAAAGTTCCTTCTTCAACCACAAACTGCTTCCAGAGACAATACTTGAATAGATACCGAAGAATGGAAGGCATGCTTCCGCTGCAAACATAGACAGAAAAACATCTTTAAATTACCACAGACTGAAATGGAGAGATGGCTCAGTAGTTAAGATCCAGAGGTTCTGACTTCAATTCCCAACAACCACATTGTGCCTCAAACCATCTGTAAGGAGCTCTGGTCCCTTCTTCTGGTGTGTCTTAATGTACTCATATATGTAAAAATGAATGGCTACATCGTTGAAGAAAGAGAGAGAAAGAAAGAGAAAGGGTGCTTAGGCTGACAGACTCAGAGGCTCATGTTACTTTGTCTCATCTATAAAAGTCTTAACTGAACTTGCCCACAGTCCCACCCTCCCAAAGACTGCAGCATCCCAGATACAACATGGATTCCACAAGACACAGAATTCTAGCAGAAAAAGATACAGGAGTGGACAGGCCTTCATATCTGACTTTCATGAAAACCACACGCTTGCCTCAGCTTCAACTGTGTGTCTATGGGCCCTTCATCATGAGTATCATCACCAGCTCACCTCTGTCTCCCTGTCCCACCCACCTTACTGTTGTAACCCAGTGCAGAAAGCATCAACATTCTTATGCAGATCCTTGCCAGTGGCCTCCTGAGGATCCCTAGATCTATCTCAGGGCCCCACTTTGAGATCTACATGAGACTGAGATGGGGTGAGTGATGGTCCCGGTCTTACTTGGCTGGAAGCCCAGCTCTCCAATCACCAGCAAGGCCAGCAGAAGAAGTGTCCCCTTCATGGTGGAGAGTGTAAATGCTCTTCTCAGAGTGGATCCTCTTCCTTATAAACCATTGTAGCCATGAGCCCAGCCACACCCACCCCAACCCTGACTCCCAGAAGCTCCAAATACCTTTGGGCAAGAAACTAGCATTTGTGGATCGACTTCCCACTTGCATAGAGCCATGAGGATGGAGGCATCTCCCAATCTGAAGAGCAAACAGTCTGAGATAGCCTGATGTCATCAGTTTTAGGAGAGAAGACACTGTTCTGTTTCTGGTTGTATCTTTGCCAAACAGGAGGTAGAAGTGCCCTTTGTAAGCAGCCCAAGAGCTGAGCCAAATGCCCTGTGGTCCTGTCCCACTTGTCACCTCTGCTTCCTGGTCACACTTCTCACCTCTCCTTGCTCCAATTGTCCAAGCTGCCAAGACCTTTGGATTGGAAGGCTGCGGACATGGAGGCACCACCCCTCAATTGGTGACTGTCAGACAGGGTAGTCTCTGCCTGTTTGGCCATGTGAGTATCCTCGGGGGCTGTTGTGATGGTTTTGTACCACAAATTCTGCTTCACTCCACAGTACTTCATTCCTGTAGTCCTGCTCTCCTTGTCCCCTCTCAGCTCTGTCAGTACGCATGTCTGAAGGAGGTTCGAACAGCAGAGTCCATGTGGAGAGAGCAGTGAGCAGTACAGTGAGGGATTCACCTCTGTACATGGACTCTCGTCCACAACCCCACAGGCTACTGTGGACTGCCTGCCTGTAAACTACACTTCTCCACAGACCACAGGCAGTGCTGTGTGTAGACTGTCTCAACTTCAGGTCAACCTACTTACCCTAAGGAAGGTGTAATCTCATTTCAGCACAAATGAGATTGTTAGCTGGGTGTTGTATTACTCGCTTATCGAGACAGGAAGCTCTTAAATTCAAGTTCACCCTGCTTGCAGTGTGTGATGGTTAATTTTGACTATCATTTTGACTTGGTTGAGTTTGCTATGGAAACAAAGCTCTGAGTGGGAGTTTTTAGGCTTGGTCAATTGATATGTGTAGACTGACTTTCATGTGGCAATGTGCTCATTTGAGTCTATGAGTTTCAGCCCGCAGAACCTGTGAGGACAGCCATATACAAAGTGCCCCCTGGTAACTCTAGCACCAGAGAGTCCGCTCCTGGGTTTACTGGCCAGCCCATCTAGCCAAATTAGCAAGCTCCATGGTTGGAACGAGGCCCTATTTAAAAAAAAATAAGGTGGTCTCAGCTGTAAAGAAGATACAGATTCTTTTTCAGCAAACACAGAACAGCTAACAACCATCTGAACTCCAGTTCCAGAATATCTAGTGCTCTTCTGTGACCTCCACAGGGAAAGCAACATGACTGCATAAGACACTCATGAAGGCACAGTCCACATACACATAAAATAAAATTAAATAAACTGTCAAATAACCATGTACATATGCATGTATACAATCGTGTGTACACACACACACTTACAAACATATATCATGTCTATACACACATGTTTATATGGAAGAGTACAACTGAAGGCACCTCACTGTCTTTCCCTGACCCCCTTGTGCATACACATATGTTTGCCATGTGTCTTAGATAAGATGACTGTTGCTGTGATAAGACACCATGACCAAAATCAGAGTAGTGTGGGGTCACCCAGCAGTAGACACTTGCTTAGCCACACTATGCCCTTGTCTCCATTCCCAACCCTGTAGAGAATAGAGAAGTTCCCAGCAGTCACATTCTACAGACCTCCACAGCCCTCGACATGCAAGATCATACAAACAGAGACCAGTGGACTCAGCAGAGAGCTCACAATTAGATCCCAGAACTTGGCACCAAATTGCCCAAACAGTTACAGGATATACATCCTGTTTGGCTTAGCTAGCCAGTAAAAGTCAAAGGCTTAAGCCTCCCTAAGTCTTCAGCAAACTTCACTGTGCCACCCGCTGATGTAGAGTAAGTGGTAGTCAAGTGTGCTTTACAACACACTTCTGTATTCTGACTTATCAAAACACTTTCAATCTTTACTTTGAAAATTAACTACCAGCCAAATTACATAAACACATAGACTTATATAACATAGGCACGGGGTGGGGAGGAGTTAGGCCAAGCCTGAGTTGTGTGGGAAGATGGTGTTGAACAATTTAAAAAGGGTCTTGTTTATAGACTTGAGAGGAGTGAGATAGCCCTTTGTCCAGTCTAACCAGCATTTGTGAAGACCTCCTATGTGTGTTGACTCTGGGAGAGAGAAAGGCCCTGCTCTCCTGAGCCTTCAGACATTTCAAAAACACCAAAAAAAGCAGCAGATGCAAGAGGAGCTAGGGAAGAGGAAGCAGGGTTTAGAGTCTTCCCTATGGTGGAGGTCAGGTGTGTTCTTATATACAAGGGAACCATGTGCACTGCAGGGTTGTAATCTGTGTTGTGTTGCTATGACAAAAGACCCAAGACTAGGTAATGCATATGGAAAGAAGTTAATTTTCTTTATGGTCTGGAATCTTGAAAGTTCAAGATAGAGCAACTTCAGGTAGCCATGGCCTTGATGCACAGCAGAAGGGCAATAGAGGATTGTGGAAGACAGAGAGCAGAGGCTCCACCCTGCTTCTCAAGCAACCTCCATATACTGTTCAGGCCTGCCTCACCTGGAACCAAGGCTCAGTGTGGGTGATTGGTGGGTGTCCTAGACATGTTGAAACCATAGCTGGCTCTCCCTCTGATATTTTGGTTTTTGATGCAGTCTGGGGATTTAGGTGACAAATCTCCCAGGCGAAGAAAAAGCATTTCAGGCAGTGAGAACAGAGCATGTGAAGGCCCTGGTTCCTGACTGGTGCATCCTCATATAGAAATGGTGTCCTACTTCATCCAGAGACACAGAAAATGACAAAAATACTAGGTAAATGGTAGATTCCATGTTTTTTGGGATGCAGCGAACACTTATTGATGGTATTTAAGAGAGTACAAAGGGCTCCCTAGGCCCCTCCTGTTGTTGTGGGGTCTGGGATGGAAAGGTGAGGGAGATGCTCAGTGTTGGAACAGGGACTCCTCAGAAATCGAAGGCCTTTCTCTTGCTCTCAGTGTCCTTGCTGGTAAGGGTGGTCCAGGGTTTCTTACTCCTTGGAGGCCATGTAGGCCATGAAGTCCACGACCCTGTTACTATAGCTCTATTCATTGTCATACCAGGAAATGAGCTTTAGAAAGTTGTCATTGAGAGCAATGCCAGCCCCAGCATCAAAGGTGAAAGATTGAGAGTTGCTGTTGAAGTCACAGGAGACAACCTGGTCCTCAGTGTAGCCCAGGATGCCCTTTAGTGGACCCTCAGATGCCTCCTTCACCACATTCTTGATGTCATTATACTTGACAGGTTTCTCCTGGCTGCAAGTCAGTTCCACAACTGATACATTGGGGGTAGAAACATGGAAGGGCATGCCAGTGAGCTTCCCTTTCAGCTCTGAGATGACCTTGCCCACAGCCTTGGCAGCACCAGTGGATGCAGGGATGATGTTCTGGGCAGCCTCACGGCCATCACTCCACAGCTTTCCAGAGGGGCCATCCACAGTCTTCTGAGTGGCACTGATGGCGTAGACTGTGGTCATGAGCACTTCCACGATGCCAAAGTTGTCATGGACCATCTTGTCAAGGGGGGTAATCAGTTGGTGGTACAGGATGCATTACTGACAATCTTGAGCGAATTGTCATATTTCTCATGGTTCACACCCCTCACAAACATGGGGGCATCTGCAGAAGGTGTGGAGATGATGACCCTTTTGGCTCCACCTATCTAGTGGGCCCCGGTCTTCTCCATGTTGGTGAAGAAGCCAGTAGACTCCACAACATTGTCAGCACCAGCATCATCCCATCTGATGTTAGCATGACCTGGCTCCTGAAAGATGGTGATTGATGAGAAGCTTCCCATTCTCAACCTTGACTGGGCCATTGTATTTGCTATGGGTGGAGACATACTGGATCATACAGACCATGTAGTTGAGGTCAATGAAGGGGTCGCTGATGGCAACAATCTCCACTTTGCCAAGTGCAGAGCTGAAGGCAGCCCTGGTAACCAGACGCCCAATATGGCCAAATCCATTCTCACCGACCTTCACCATTTTGAATATGGGGTGAGGCTGGCACTGCACAAGAAGATGCGACTGTCTCTGGAAAAGAGAGGAGCAGAGAGCCAGTAAATCCCATATTAAGGTACATGCACACAGAGTGGTCTAGTGACTGACAAAGTCCAAAGAAATGAAGTGAAACATAATGCTTCTCACCTGTGATCCCCACTTGTGAGAAGCCAAAGCTGGTGTGCCCCAATTACCTGTCAGGGACCAGTTTCATCACAAAGACAAAAATTATGCTTGGGTAGGGGGCTGCTCTCTGGAGCTGGCTTCAGCCTCCTCTTTGCCCTCCATGTTTGGCAAATGTGAGCACAAGCTGGTTGTAAATGAAATATATGCTTTAACTAGCCTGTATAAAACACACAGACTTGGTATATTATGTGAAGACCTTTAAGCCTGGATTGGGCAGGTTCTGTAGTATTTTAATTACATCAATTCCATAGGCCCCGTGTTATTGCTCTTTAAGTGTTGCCCAGGCTTCTTTCTGCTCCATCAGTCTGTCCTCATGTCCACTTCTCCTGTTCATGTGATCTTGAGGCAGCAGGCTTCATGGTACGCTTCCTCTCTCTCCATCTTCGTTCTCCTCCTCTCTCCTCTTCTCTTGCCCTTTCTGGGAGCCACATTTTTTTTAAGCCAGTCAGAGAATAAGATAAGCAGAATTTACAAAACAACATTTGGTGTATGTGAGAATTTGCTTACCAGATTACCAAAGAATTGGAGGGTGCAGGGCATCCAGATCCTGAGGTCCAATACTTAGCATTTGAATATACAGCAGGAGGAGACCAACCCCAACAGCTGACGTGTGGTACAGGCAGCAGTGCTACCCTCTGGTGAGCAGTCCTCACACTAGCATGGGACCCAGAGGCCTACCTATGCTGTAGATTCCTCCACAGCATGGACAGGGAGCTGAGCCTCCCTGCCACTCTGCAGTGAGGGGGCTCTAGACCCTGGTGGAGTCTCTAGAGCATGCACAGCTCCCTCAACCTATTCTGGAAAACAAGGCCCTAAAGTTTCTGTTTTTTTGGATCCCTTTTCTCCTTCCTCAGAGTCTGCCTTTGCCCTCTCTTCATTCCATGACCCTACTGTCCCCTGCCCTCCCCCTGTCACATGGCAGCAAGGAGCTTGGCCCATTTCACAGCTCAACCTGCTGACCACTCAGCCTTCAAATCCCTGTCTTAATCTTTTTTCTGCTGTTTTCTGCCTCCTCCATCATATCTATTCATAGCACACTTCCTAAAGAAGGAGAAAATAGCTTTCAAGAGAAGCCTTTCATGAGGCCTAAAATGGCAATACCAGAGGGGACAGCTCCATGTGTCTCCTGGCTCAGTGAATGGGTTTAAGCAGTCTGCTTCCAGAGTAGGGAGGAGAAGGGAGCTTACCACAGCCTTGCTGCTTCCTACCCTTCACTACAGTCCCTCTGCTGTGCCCCTGCAGTGGGGGATGTTCCCTCTCTGGCCCAGGTAGAGATGGTTGAGGGGTCATCTGCAATTCTCTAATATTAAAGCTCATGTATACACACTGGCACAAATGGCTGAAGCTGAACCTTCAAAAGCTGGAAAAACTAGCTGACATTGGACTCCAGTTTTTCCAGAGTAGCTGTGGAATATTCAAAATGGCCGTCCTGCTAGCTTTTTGACCAGTAGTCAGCGTAGCTATAGCAGCAATGCATACGCTGGCAGTGGCCAATTAGGGGGCCAGGTCTCTCCGAACTGAAATGCTCTTGCTTAGTTATGAGACAAGGAACATGAGGCACTGGCGGTGTGAACTTAATGAACACACTAATGATGGTTATTAACAGGGTCTTGCTGTGTAATTCTGGCTGGCCTGGAACTCTCTGTGTAGCCTAGGCTGACCTCTAACTCACAGAGATCTGCCTGCCTCTGTCTCCTAAGAGCTGGGATCAAAGGTGTGGGTCACCATAGCTGGCCTTTTCTAAAAGATTTTGCCAATGCTTGCCAGCAGCCCCTAGGAAAGCTGGATTCACCACTCATACACACAAAACAGCCAAACAGCCAAACACACACAGACACACAGACACATGGACACGGACACAGACACGGACACGGACACGGACACGGACACGGACACGGACACGGACACGGACATAGACACACACAGACACAGACACACACAAAGACACACACACACACAGACACACACAGACACAGACACACACACACAGACACACACACACACACAGACACACACACACACACAGACACACACACACACACACACCCCTTTGTCCAGAGGGTTATGAGCTCAAGACTAACCTGGTTTAGATAAAAAAAAAAAAAGAAAACAAACCCCAAAACAGAAAATCTCAACCAGGGGTTTAGGGGTCAAGGTTAGGCAGATGTGGCAGTGTTTGCCTTTAATTCTAGCATTCACATGGGAGAGAGGCGCAAAGACCCCTGTGAGTTCAAGGCTAAACTGGTATACTTAGTTCCAGGACAGACAATGCTGTGTACAGAGATCCTAGCTCAAAAACCCAAGAAACAACAACAGAAATGTCAAGTTGAAGGATGCCTACAACAGCAGGAGAAGTGTGGGCTGAAGAGACTGGTTAGTGGGAAGCCACGAAGCAAATAAAGGACAGGGGCAGGACAGAGACAGGGCAGGGTCACAACAGTCAGTGGTCTGAGGTCTGGATTGTCTAGACACTGACTGTGAGTAAGGCTCTTGACTAAACACTGAGATCTCCAGTGTAATAGGGGGACACAGGCTTCCCCATGGAGGTCTGATTGAGAGGCCATGTGACCCTCTTCCCTGTCATCTTTCCCTTTTACTGTCAAATGATACGTGACCTTAGGAAGATCACCAAGAAGGGGAATAAGCTTAACAGGTTGTTGATCAGGATCTTATTGTCTTGCCAAAATACACACCTTCCAAAGACACAAACACACAGCCTCAGGAAATTCCAAGATGTGTCCTGGGAGGGGCCTGGAGAGGCTCAACATGGGACCTTTTCTGCCCACTGAGCAGCCCAGGGCAGATACAAAAGGGAACCAAGCTAGGTAGGAGCACCTGCCACCATTACCATGAAGCTCGCTGGTACTCTGGTGCTCCTCGGGGCTGCCCTGCTCCTGACTTCAGGGAAGGTGGGTATTACTGTGTGGGGGTCAGGGATGCAGGCTCTCCAGGCTCTTACACCCTCCATCCCTTGGGTGTGCTGATACCTGTCTTTCAAGGGAGGGTCACCTTGTCTTTGTGTTCCAGATTGTTCCATTGCCCAGCTATAAAACAGGATGTTACTTTGTTTCTTGACGTGACCCCAGAAGAGTATGTTGAGTTCGTGAAAAAATACAAAGATGACCCTGAAACACTGGAAAATACGGAAAAAAAAATCAAGAAATATGTCGATAGCAAGCTGACACAGGAAGACAAGGCACATGCAGGCACTTTCATTGTGAGTTTCTATGTGTCTGGCTAGGGGTGGGGCTTGTGCTCCTCACCATTGAAACTTCTCTGAGAATCCAGAAATGTGACACCCCTGTCTGAGGATGTCAGGAGGATGGGGCAGGAGGGGTCTCCCAGGCTGCCTGAGCTTGGCCTGGCTGCTCAGCTCAGCCAAGCCACACTAGATCCCTGCCTGAGTTTGGCCTCCATCACCCTTCCTGACACAGGCTCCCAGTGTAGCTGCACAAGCACAGGGCCTGGCACCTTCTCCAGCCTGGGTCTTCATCCTAACTTTTCAAGCC
Source organism: Rhabdomys pumilio (assembly GCA_030674055.1). Classification (NCBI taxonomy): domain Eukaryota; kingdom Metazoa; phylum Chordata; class Mammalia; order Rodentia; family Muridae; genus Rhabdomys; species Rhabdomys pumilio. The sequence continues at coordinate 33,610,974 of JANHMN010000003.1, read as the reverse complement.
TGCCATCCCAGCCCCAAAACATCTGTTCTCCTGTTCTCTGCACCTCCAAGGCCACTGTGTGGATGCCAGGCCCGAGACACTTAAGGGTTGAATTAAAGTGAACCCCCTCTTGTCCCTAGAACTATTAGGATCAGACACTGCCTCAGCCGCAGATGTCTGAGAGTCATCATCATCATGTGACAGGAGTCAGTTCCTTTGTGGGGCCTCAGCTGCCCACAAGCTCACCTGGAGCCCATTTCTCATATTTGTGCCTATGGTGTCTCACAAGCTGGCTCCTCCCAGCTGTCTGGATTGGAGGCTCTTTACAGAACTTGTCTCAACAGTTTAGGAACAAGGCTCCCTGAGCCTGGTCAGACCCAAGAGCAATTGCAAAACACCTGCATGGCCTTCCACGAGGTGACCCAGTGCATGGTCAGTGGAGCATCAGGTCTTCTGTACATCTGTGGCCTCACTTGACTTTCTCTTTGCAGGAAAAAAGTAGAAGCCAGCCCAAAATGTTGATGGGTACATCTTTGGTGTCAAGGAAGCCACTTGTCTGCTCATCTGCATAGCTGCAGGAAGCCCTAACCCTTCTCCCAAGGTGTCTAAAAACAGGAATCCAACAATAAAAGCCTTGCAATTCATAGGGAAGCCTGGATTTTTGGATTCAAGGTTGGGTCTGATTGGGTGGAAGGATATTGCAGGGACAACCAGTGAGACTTTTAAGTGCCACTGCTCAATTGTGGTGCTGCAAAAAATGTCTTAGCATTAGAGAATACTAAGAGACCATAGTCACTACACCAGAGTGTCTGTCACTTTCATGGGACAGGGTCCACAGGGCAAACACATCACCTCCCAGATTGAACTCCCCATGCACATGGAACTGATTAAGGCTATGGACACCAAGGATCTGTTGAGGACCACACAGGCTCTAAATAGCAGAATCTTTCCCCACTCCACAGTGTGTAGGACATGAGCCAGTTGTGCATTGTATGTGCATGTATCTGGGCCTCTGTGTTTCTCTGGGTCTCTGTGTCCCATCTAGAAGACAAAAATAAAACTAAGTATATCCAAGGTTGTCGTGAAGCTTCCCACTCCTCACACTGAACAGAAGTTCAGCCTGGAAATCCATGTGGAACCTGGCCAGAACCAGTACTCAATTTATCCTAATATAAACTACCCAAGTCTGAACCCAGTTACTTCCCCACTGGGTGTTACACAGAGTTGGGACTCAGGGTCCTAGAACTTTAGGACATGTCCTGAGCCTCTGCTCTGTAGACATGTCTGGAAGTTCTTTCCCACACCAGTCATCAAGTAGTCACCTTGAGGTCAGTCCTAAGGCCATGTCCTCACATGGGTCCCAGGCTGACACCACCAGGTATATCCAGAAGAATATACACAGTTCCTCATCATGCACAGGTTTATGGGAGGCCCAGAGTGTGCTGCCTTTCTTGTTATAGGGCATGCTCTGAAAAGAGTAAAGTGTATTAATCTTTTTCATAAGGCCATGAAAAAATAAGCATGGCTTAGTATTTATTTAAAAAAAACTAATCATTTTGAAGGCTCCATGTTCAAAGTCCTGAAGCCTCAATTTTTAGCATTTGTTAAGAACTATCTCACCAGCAAAGAGACACTGTGTGGGTTATCACCAGCACTCACACAGGATATCTTCTCATCCAGTGTTCCTTCCCAGGGAAACACTCCAAAGACCTAATCACCTTTCCAGTTGTCTCTGGCATCAATCACATCATATCTTGAGATCCTACAATGGGAACTAAAGTTTCAGCCCATGAACTCTTAGGAGACACATGGAACCAGGTTCAAATCAAACAGCACATGAGGAGACCATCTTGCATAGACTGGGGCCTGATGTCTTGACACAGCCCTCCAACTCACCATTTCTAGCCAGAGCTTGCTTTTGAAGGAGGCCTCCTGCCTTCTGGGAGCTAAGGGTGGTCTATGGACTATGAAGATGCTGTGGCCTAGCTCAACTTGATACACATGTGGGACACAGGAGGCTATTCTACCATGCTTCTTTCTACAGATTAAAAAAACCCAGAGCTTCTTCAGTGTATCTGGTTTTATGTGAATGTCATTTATCCACTTGAACATGAGCTTTGTACAAGAGGATAAGAATGGATTGATTTGCATCCTTCTACATGCTGACCTCCAGTTGAGCCAGCACCATTTGTTGAAAAGGCTGTCTTTTTTCCACTGGATGATTTTAGCTCCTTTGTCAAAGATCAAGTGACCATAAATGTGTAGGTTGATTTCTGGATCTTCAATTCTATTCCATTGATCTTCCTGCCTGTCTCTGCACCAATACCATGCAGTTTTTTATCACTACTGCTCTGTACTACAGTTTAAGGTCAGGGATGATGATTCCCCCAGAAGTTCTTTTATTGTTGAGAATAGTTCTAGCTATTCTGAGTTTTCTGTCATTCCAAATGAATTTGCAAATTGCTCTTTCTATATCTATGAAGAATTGATTTGGAATTTTGATGGGAATGATATTGAATCTGTAGATTGCTTTTGGCAAGATGGCCATTTTTACTAAATTAATCCTGCCAATGCAGGAGCATGGGAAATCTTTCCATCTTCTGAGATCTTCTTTGATTTCTTTCTTCAGAGACTTGAAGTTCTTGTCATACAGATCTTTCACTTGCTTGGTTAGGTTCACTACAAGATATTTTATATTATTTGTGACTATTGTGAAGGGTGTCATTTTCCTAATTTCTTTCTCAGCCTGTTTATCCTTTGAGTAGAGGAAGGGACTGATTTTTTTGAGTTGATTTTATATCCAGCCACTTTACTGAAGTTGTTTATCAGGTTTAGGAGTTCTCTGGTGGAAGTTTTAGGGTCACTTAAGTATATTATCATATCATCTGCAAATAGAGAAATTTTGACTTCTTCTTTTCCTATTTGTATCCCTTTGACTTCCTTTTGTTGTCTAATTGCTTTATATAGGACTTCTCGTACTATACTGAATAGGTAGGGAGAGAGTGGACAGCCTTGTCTAGTCCCTAATCTTAGTGGTATTGCTTCCAGTTTCTCTCCATTTAGTTTGATGTTGGCTACTAGCTTGATGTATATTGCTTTTACTATGTTTAGATATGGGCCTTGAATTCCTGATCTTTCCAAGACTTTTAACAAGAAGGTATGTTGAATTTTGTCAAATGCTTTCTAAGCATCCAGTGAGATGATCATGTGGTTCTTTTCTTTGAGTTTGTTTATGTAGTGGATTACATTGATGGATTTTTCGAATATTGAACCATCCCTGCTTTCCTGGGATAAAGCCTACTTGATCATGATGGATTATTGTTTTGATGTGTTTTGGATTAAGTTTGCGAGAATTTTACTGAGAATTTTTGCATCAATATTCATAAGAGATTGGTCTATAGTTCTCTTTCTTTGTTGGATCTTTGTGAGGTTTAGATATGAGCGTAATTGTAGCTTCATAGAAGGAATTGGGTAGTGTTCCTTCTGTTTCTATCCTGTGGAATAGTTTGAAGAGAATTGGTATTAGGTTTTCCTGGAAGGTCTGATAGAATTCTGCACTAAAACCATCTGGTCCCAGACTTTTTTTGGTGGGGAGAGTTTTAATGACTGCTTCTATTTCTTTCAGGGTTATGGGACATTTTAGATGACTTATCTGTTCCTGATTTAATTTTGGTACCTGGTATCTGTCTAGAAAATTGTCCATTTCATCCAGATTTTCCAATTTTGTTGAGTATAGGCCTTTGTAGTAGGATCTGATGATTTTTTGAATTTCCTCAATTTCTGTTGTTATGTCTCTCTTTTCAGTTCTGATTTTATTAATTTGGACACTGTCTCTGTGCTTTTTGGTTAGTCTGGCTAAGGGTTTATCTATCTTGTTGATTTTCTCAAAGAACCAGCTCCTGGTTTTGTTGATATTTTGTAAAGTTCTTTCTGTTTCTACTTGGTTGATTCCAGCCCTGAGTTTGATTATTTCCTGCCATCTACTCCTCTTGGGTATATTTGCTTCTTTTTGTTCTAACACTTTCAGGTGTGCTGTCAAGTTGTTACTGTATGCTCTCTCCAGTTTCTTTTTTGTAGGCACTTAGAGGTATGAATTTTCCTCTTAGTACTGCTTTCATGGAGTCCCACAAGTTTCGGTATGATGTGTCCTCATTTTCATTAAATTCTAAAAAGTCTTTAATTTCTTTCTTTATTTCTTCTTTGACCAAGTCATCATTGAGTAGAGCATTGTTCAGTTTCCATGTGTATGTGGGCTTTCCATTGCTTTTGTCATTATTAAGGACCAGTCTTAGTCCATGGTGGTCTGATAGGGTACAAGGGATTATTTCAATCTTTTTGTATCTGTTGAGTCTTGTTTTGTGACCAGTTATACGGTCTATTTTGGAGAAGGTACCATGAGGTGCTAAGAAAAAGGTATATTCTTTTAGGATGAACTGTTCTATAGATATTAATTAAATTCATTTGGTTCATAACTTCTGTTAGTTTTATTGTGTCTCTGTTTAGTTTCTGTTTCCATGATCTGTCCATTGTTGAGAGTGGGGTGTTGAAATCCCCTACTGTTATTGTGTGAGGTGCAATGTATGCTTTGAGCTTTAGTAAAGTTTCTTTTATGTACGTGGGTGCCCTTGCATTTGGGGCATAGGTCTTCAGAATTGAGAGTTCTTCTTGGCACATTTTTTCTTTGATGAGTATGAAGTGTTCTTCCTTATCTTTTTTGAGTACTTTTGGTTGAAAATCAATTTTATTTGATATTAGAATTGCTACTCCAGCTTGTTTCTCGGGACCATTTGCTTGGAAGATTGTTTTCCATCCTTTTACTCTGAGGTAGTGTCTGTCTTTGTCATAAAGATGTGTTTTTGGTATGTGGCAAAATTCAGGGTTCTGTTTATGTATCCAGTCTGATATTTTTTGTCTTTTTATTGGAGAATTGAGTTCACTGATATTAAGAGATATTAAAGAAAAATGATTGTTGCTCCTGTCACTTTTGTTATTGGAGGTGGAATTATGTTTGTGTAACTATCTTCTTTTGGGGTTGTTGGAAGACTACTTTCTTGCTTTGTCTAGGTTGTATTTTTCCTCATTGTGTTGGAGTTTTCTATTAATTATCCTTTGAAGTGCTGGATTTGTGGGAAGATATTGTGTAAATTTGGTTTTGTCATGGAATATCTTGGTTTCTCCATCAATAGTGATTGAGAGTTTTGCTGGGTATAATAGTCTGGGCTGGCACTTGTGTTCTCTTAGGGTCTGTATGATATCAGTCCAGGATCTTCTGGCTTTTATAGTCTCTGGTGAGAAGTCTGGTGTAATTCTTATACGTCTACCTTTATATGTTACTTTATCTTTTCCCTTACTACTTTTAGTATTTTTTCTTTGTTTTGTACATTTGATGTTTTGATTATTATGAGACAGGAGGTATTTCTTTTCTGGTCTAGTCTATTTGGAGTTCTGTAGGCTTTTTGTATATTTATGAACATCTCTTTCTTTAGGTTATGGAAGTTTTCTTCTATAATTTTGTTGAAGATATTTACTTGCCCTTTCAGTTGGGAGTCTTCACTCTCATCTAGACCTATTATCCTTAGGGTTGGCCTTCTCTTTGTGTCCTGGTTTTCCTGGATGTTTTGGGTTAGGAGCTTTTTGCATTTTCTTTGACAGTTGTGTCAATGTTTTTCATGGTATCTTCTGCACATGAGATTCTCTCTTCTATCTCTTGTATTCTGTTGGTGATGCTTGCATCTATTACTCCTGATCTTTTTCCTAGGTTTTCTATCTCCAGGGTAGTCTCCCTTTGAGATTTATTTATTGTTTCTATTTCCATTTCTTTCACCTGTCTGGTTGTGTTGTCTTGCAATTCTTTAAGGGCTTCTACCTGTTTACTTGTGTTTGCCTTAAATTCTTTGAGAATGTTATTTATGTCTTTCTTAAAGTCCTGTATCATTATCATGAGAAGTGATTTTAATTCTGAGTCCTGCTTTTTCAGTGTGATGGGGTGTTCAGGGCTTGCTATGGTGGGAGAACTGGGTTCTGATTATGCCAAGTAACTTTGGTTTCTACTGTTTACATTCTTGTGCTTGCCTTTTGCCATCGAGTTAACTCTAGTGCTATCTGCAATCACTGGTTTTGACTGTAGCCTGTCTTTCCAGTTATCTTGCTTGTGTCAGAACTCCTCAGGGTTCAGATGTCTCTGTGATCCTGTGATCCTGAGCTCCAGCTGCTCTGAGTACAGTGGCTCCTCTAGGATGTCTCAGGATCTTGTGTCTCCATGGTAGCAGATCAGCTCGGTGTTCACTGTTCTGATTGTAGTGGCTCCTCTAGGATGTCTCAGGATATGGTGTCTACTGCTCTGAGTTCAGTGGCTCCTCTAGGATGTCTCGGGACAAGGTGTCTTCATGGGAGACCTGCATCTTGTACCAAGCCCCAGAATATTGTCCAGAAATTGATAAATGAACAACGTATACTAATCCAACTGTACCTCCAGTTCCAGGGGATTTGATTGTCCTCTTCTGACCTCCAGGCACCCAACATCAATTTTTGCATCTACATACATGCAGGAAAAAAAACATACATTAACATAAATTAATTAAAAACCAATAAAGACAAAATTTCAAAGGCCTACTTTACAAATGATTGAACAGCCTAGACATATTAAACAGCTTACCAGATTCAGTGTATCTAGTTTCACCCATTTCCTGCAAATGGGAAAATTTTTCTTATTCATGGTTATACAGAAGTCTATTGCATATGCATGCCATGTTTTACCAGTGCATAAATCAGACTCAGAAAGATGTAGAGAGATTTTGGGCCCACTTCTAGTAATTTGGCAGGAATTTGACATTGGGCCAGCATATAGAAGTAGGCTTCAGGCAAGAATTTGACATTGGGCTAGGACAGGGAAGTAGACTCAGATATCTTGGTTACTCTGCTAAGTCCCTAGAAACAATGATCATAGGACTTTGTTTATTGCCTTGATTATTTTGTACCTATGTATGTGTATTGCCTTATTTGTTCCATAACCTAGAACTGACCTTATTACTTACATGTAATTAAAATGGTATAAAATCAGACTGGGAATAAATAAAACTGCTTCAGCCTCAGAACTGGCCGGGGTCATAGTACAATGTCATCTAGTAATCTTTTTTTCTTTTTAATCCTTGCTCCTTCCCTGGAGAGCCTGTTGAATGATTAAGCTGGCTTAGTCAGATGGCTAATTCTCAATGTTGGAGCTCCAGTAAATGGGATACAATGGACACCTTGGGAATTGGAAGCACATGCAAAGGAAAATGAAGAAGATTTGGCCAGCAGTGACTAAACCCTGTAAAATGCTCAAGGTAATGGTAAAATACTTTTTGTGTATATTTTTACAATAAAATGTAGAGAAGCAAAGAAAATTCTCAAAGAGGCTTTTAGTCTTTGGACCTTGACTAGAGATAGTTTACACCCTTGACATGAGAGAGAATGGGTTACAAAAAAGCAGTTCTTCCCACTTGTCCAAAGATGGATTGGCAAAGAATGTAAGCTGTTTCAGAGCTCTCCTAGGGACAGGAGGAGGTCAAAAGACATCCTGCTTCCTCTCTGGTTCCTATTGGAGGAATGCTTAGTTCTGGTTCTAGTTCTCTTAGGTAGGTTATCTGAGTCCCTTTGGCACATCTAGTTCTCCCCTCTCTGTCTATTGTTTTTCCTTGACATGCCAATCTGTCCATGTAGGTCAGTATATGTCTGTGTTTTTGTTTCATTGTTTGTTTGTTGCTGTGTTTCATGTTCAAAAAATTATTAAAACTTTATCTGCTAGTTGTTGAGCCCTTTATTTAGTTTTACCCACTGAATAAAAAAAAACAGTCTCAATTGGCCTTTGGAACCCTGCACCTGCAGCTACAAGTCTAGCACAGCTGGAGAAGCCCTGGCAGGAGCTGATTATCTGCACTAGCCACTGTTAAAGGGTAAAGGGCCCAGCAGCTTTTCAGCTTCTATAGCAAGAAAGCTGATGGCTGTTTCTCTTATAAAAACCTCTGTGACTATAATTGTTGGGTTCAGCAAGTGACAAGGTGCTCCTCTCTTGAAATTAGAGCTAGAAAAAGTAAGAAAATTTTGTTTGGTCTAAATAAGTAAATATGTATAATTACTTCATTTTCATTTCTGACTGGTTTTAAAAGTATAAATATGTTCTGCATGTCTTGGCTATATATTATTGACTTATAAATTATAGGGTATAATTAAAATTTTGTAACATTAGTAACAGAAAGTTGGCTTAAAACTGGTAACTCAGGGTTGGAGTCATTCAGAACAACAACATGTGCCATGAGCCAACCCAGGCACACTGGTCTCAATGAACTGATGCTCTTTATGATACTATTCAAATTACTGGAGAGGAGGTTCAGAGTTTAAGATTAAGAATCAATCTTGAGTGTCATCCTAAATACCAATGGGTTTGTGTTACTTCTAAAACTTACAATGACAGTAACTATAATTGGAAAAAAGTTCAAAGACACTTGCAGGGTATTTGGCATAATTCTAACACCTCTCTGGATGTTTTAAATTTACTTAAGGAGATTATGAATTTAAGAATGTTGTTCCCCTGAGCTTTGATGCTATGGATACTGCTGATAAAAATATTCATGTCCTGAGGTCAGTATTTCCATCTTGGTTAAGCTTCAAAAAAGGCAATATATAGCTTGAGCATGCTAGCTTTTCTTGTTCTGGGAAAGCTTTTATTCCTGCCCATTCTGATCAAACTTGCCTTTAACAACATAAACATGTTGGCAGCCAAAATACATGGCTTGAAACTAAAAATGGACTCCCACATGTGTTATTAATTTTAGAGACTGGCAGTCATAGACAAGGAAGTTTCTGCACAGAGCCTTACCAACCTAAGATATAAGTGCATTGCTTTGATAATGCATATTCTACAATGGGTTATGAAGGCATTCTTGTAAAAAAAAAAACAACCTAAGACAGATACAATCTTGTTTATGAAATAAGAAGGGTGAGATGTGGAGAGCTCTTGGAGATGTTTCTAGAAACTTTGTAGGAATTTGACACACACAAAGAAGTAAGCTTCAGGCAAAAATTTGACATTGGGCCAGGTATCTGATTTGGGGCTAGATCAAAGAAGTAGGCTTCAGGCAAGAATTTGACTTTGGGCTAGGACAGAAAAGTAGGCTCAGTTATCTTGGTCATCCTGATAGGCCTTTAGAAACAATGATCACAGGATTTTGTTCATTGCCTTGTTTGTTCCTTGATTATTTGTGTTTATTGCCTTGTTTTTTCCTTAACCTAGAACTGATCTTTTTATTTGCATGTAAATTAAATGGTATAGAGGCAGACTGGGAAAAAATAAACCTGCTTCAGCCTTAGAACTGGCCAGAGTAACGTTACAGTGTTGTCTAATTTTCTTTTTTAAACCCTCACTCCCTTCCTGGAGAACCTGTTGACTGATTGAGCTGGCTTGGTCAGAAGACAAATACTTGCTTTCAGGGATGGAAACTTGACATCACACACACACACACACACACACACACACACACACACACACAGAGGAGAGAGAGACACACACACACACATAAGGTAACTATGCTCTAGAGAATGGTAAGAGAAGCAGACAATAGGTAAGTATTGTCAAAACTTGTGCTGTTGTTGCCTGTAAATGCCAAGTGACTACTATGTATATCATTATCAATATTGTATTATGTCACTTCATCCAACAGTCAGTGCCAGGGCTGAGAATAATCCTATTTCTGACTTTGATTCTCATGCTAGGTCCAACCATACATGTCACTTCTCACTGTCTCCCAAGATCTCTGTCCAGTCAACACACACTCTCCCCCACAGCATACAGACCCCTAATACAAAGGGCTGAGTCATGGCTGCTTTAGTAGAGTCTCTGTGATAAAGACTGGTTTTAGTTACAGTTTTAAAACAAAAACAAAACAGGAAGAAGCTTCAGTTGCAAAGACTCATTTCCATCAACAGTTTATTTTAAAACTCAACATGTAACTGTATCGCTCTTGTTACCATCCAGATGGTGGAAGACAGCAAGATGAGCATTAGCGTCAGATCTGAAATACCTCACCTCACTCCACCTTACCCCATCCCAACAATGCCTGTGTGCTACAGGCTTGGACTCCAAGGCTGCAGATCAGAGGTGGGGCTTGGGGAAATGACTGGATGCTGAGGGTCTTGATGGATGACTCTAGTGACAAGTTCACAATGGGGTGGGCAATTAGAATGTGGTATAGACTTTAGCATGCAGGGTCTAGTTGAATGAATGAGGCCATTGGGTTCCTGTGAATGATAGTATTTTCTCAATAGCTTTGCATCTTCTCTCCTGGTCTTTGCTTCCTAATGGCCAGCATCTAAGCATCTTTCATCTACCATGACCCACAGACCTGAAGCAATGAGCCCAAGTAATGATGGGATGAAATCCCTGAGACTGTGAGCTAAAATAAGTTGTTTTTTTTTCTGATACTTTGCAGAAATGATAGAAAGATAATGAGGATTCTGGGGCACTCCCTGATAGGCGCTGGGGTTCCAGAAGGGCTTCTCAATATTCTCAGAAGGGCAGCCATAGGTCCTTGACTCACCTTCTAATTCTCCTGTCCCTAAGATTTTAACACAACTTTGACCTAATAGGCAATGATATACCAAACATTAGACCCACATGCTTCCAAATTAAAACATCCTGTGAGAAGCATGACAGAGGGAAGTTACATTTGTACAGGCTATGCTACTTTTAAACAGAGAGACTTTTCTCTTCATAGCACTGGGAACTAAACCCAGGGATTTGACATATGAAGTGTTGCAGTTAGGGGTTCCATTCTCACCTAGCAAATAAAGACCATGATCAGGAGATGAGCATGCTTTAAGGGTCTGCTAAGAAGTGAAGCACTACTTCTGAGCAGCAAGGGAAATTGTCATGCCCATTCAGGATCCCAATCCCTAAAAGACAACCAAGGGCCCAATTCAGATGCAATCTCATAGGGTCTTTTTACTCAAGCTCAAGCTTGGGCTCACCACCAACTCTGATGCAGCAGGACAGTATGGTGCAGCCCTGATCCCAGTTTCAAGTAAGCATTTATAGAGTCAAGCAAATAAACAAGGGGGTTTCTGGCCTGGCACACATTTGATTGGGGGCTATTATGGAATTCTGTTGCCTTTTAAAATAGCTGGCTGATGCTGGAAGGTAAACCATAAGCTTAACTTCTACTTTTCTCCTGATTGGTAGTTGTTGGGAAGTGACTTGGATGTTCAGTCTTGTTAGGGAGAAACCTGGAATCTAGTGCCAGGTGCAGGCTTGTTAGTTAACTTGAGTTCAATCTTAGGTCCAGTTTTCTAAGACGGAATCTGAAACTCAAGATGGAGTTGGTCTGGTCTTTCATTGCCCCTTCTTTGGTAGCTAGAAGGCCCAATCATGTGGCTTCTTGGAGTTTATAGGCTTCGTTGTTCAGTTTTTAAAGGACATACATGGATCCTCATAGCCATAAACTTAATAGTCCCAAGTCTTTCTTTCATGAACTCAATCAAATTGTTTAGAATTTAGGGGCCAAAGGTGAGGAGCAGAAGATGAGCAGGGGGCCCAGTGGTGATCCATGGGGAGCTGTTGTACCATAATTCAAACCAACTTCTAGGAAAAATGTATGCTCCTGACCAGACCCAGTGGCTCCAGACAGGGGTATTTTTGTTTGGAATTGCCAATGAACAAGTCACCTCCTTGCTCAAATCAAGCTTTGGATTTATACAATCCAGAGATGTAAGACAGGAAATCATTACATACCTTAAAAGTCTCAGTCAACAAGAGTGCAATGAGAAACTGGAAAGACCTGAGAATTTGATCACCTGTCTAAGTAACAACCAGGAGGAAAGATTTGTAAGACAAGTGATGGATCTATTTGAAGAAATTACTGTTGATATTTGTAATTCAGATGTATTGTCAATGACTACATGCAATCTGCAGAAATCCTCCAGATTAAAGAAACTTCTGCATATACAAAAGAGAGTTTTTTCAGAAATTCATGACCCAGAATGTTGTAACAGAGATTTTTACAGACAACAGACTGTGAGTACATCTCTGGACCTTGCTTACTGTTATTCAGTATTTGCCTTAATGTCCAATGCAATATTTTATAGATGTGTCCATGCTGTATCCATATAAATTCATGATGAAGCCAGAGGAAGATGTGGGATGTCTCTCTCTATTGTTCTCTGCCTTAGTTCCTTGGAACAATCTCTCATCATCTTGATGAGGCAAACTGACCAGGAAGATACTAGGATCTATGTGTTTCCATCTTCTAATGCTGGGCAACAGCCTCATGCAACCATGTCCACCTTTCTATGTCAGCATTGTGAATCTGAACTCAGGTTCTCTTGCTTGCACAACAAATACTCTTACCCATTAATCCATCTCTCCAGCATGGTAAAGTTCTTAAATGTCTATACTTGATTGTTTAGATGGCGCAGTCAGAAAGGCTTTCTGCTGTTTTTTCACTCTGCTGTTTGGAGCTGTGTTGCTCGCAACAGCCATGTCTGGGACTCCCTCTATTCATGCAAAGAAGAAAGTTCTCACAGGACCAGTGTGAAGTGGAAATGTGAACAACTTTATTGCAGTGTTTAATGCTTGTCTTCATAGATAGTATGTTTAGAGTGTCCTGGTGATTACATTAAGTTAGTGGTTATACTAGGTTGCTCTAGTTGACATGACTCACATGGAATTAAGGTTGCTAGCTCATACATGGTCTTTCAAATGTCCAGTTTTTTACTGGACATACTAAGTAATTCCCTCGGAGTCCCAAATATCTACCCTAATTCACATAGAATCATGTTTTGTCACTAAAACAAGAGGCACTAGAGATCCCAGTAAAGTTAGATGCCTTCAGCAGTGAATCATAGATAGTAATAGTGAATTTGCAACAGAGATTCAATTCCAGTTTATCTCATCTCAAGCCATGCCTCCTTATTGTATTTTTTCAGTGTATAGATTTGTAATTTTACTCTGATTCATAGTGTATTTTGGTTACTCTCACTTTCTATTCAGTTCCATTTCTTTTCTATCTCATCCCCTGACTTTACAAGTTCCTTTCTCACACTGACATCTTTTTGTTTTGTCAGCTATGGAGCTTAGCTAGGGTTAAACTCAGTGTGTCCAAGGGTTTGGAACTGAGCATTAGACCTCGATGGGCTCACTTGTGGAAATAAACTTGAAGATGACTACTCCTTCCCCAGAAGGCAGTGATTAAGCCAGAAGGGGTAGATCTGTGTGATCAGGTCTGGTTTTTTACAGGACAATTAAGACATGCATTGATGTGGTGGATCAAGAATTCAATGTTCTAGACCATGCCCTGAAGATGGGCATTTTGTATCCCACAGTGCTCTCTCTCCTCCCCCCTCTTGCTCTCTCCTCAGCACTCCTTGAGTCTCCTCTCCGAGCCTCTCTCCGAGCCTCACTTTGTTCCTTTCCTGTCCTTTCCTTCTTTAAGAGCAAATTTATTTATTTTTATTTAATGTATATGAGTGTTTTGCCTGTGTGAATGTCTATGTACCTTGTGAGTACAGTGCCTGTGCAGTCCAGAAGAGGCCATTAGATCTTCTGGGACTGAAGTTACAGATGGTTGTGAGCTTCCACATGGATTCTGGGAATCAAATTTGTGATCATTGCAAGAGTATAAAGTTGTCTTAACCTCTTAGGCATTTCCTACCCCAGGATCACTTTCTTAATCACTACGCTGTGTTGATCCATTTTATTTATATAAACTTCTCCCAGTTACATGGGTAATTGCCAGATTTGAGGGGGTTGGAAGTGATTTACCTATTTGGGGGATGTCTTTAGTTGAATTTAACCATTAGGAAATAATGATGTATTATCTCATTGCAGAAAAACAGCCAAATATTGGGAAATGTTATGCAATATTTTCTGCAACTTACGTTTGTTGGACCTGGACAGCTGTCATTTCAATAAAATGGTCATACAAGATCTCTGTAATTCGATGTCTCCATCACCTAGGGTGTCTCTGACTGCTTTTAAGTTCCAAAGCTTGTTGTAAGTTTAATAGTGACCCATCCTTTATGTAGATAGAAGAAATTCCCTCTCTTCCTTCAGAAGACTAAAGCATGAATAAATGCAGAATTAAAATCCAAGAATAGTAAATACAATAGTACTCAAGAGTCATATATTTGAACTTGTCTGTCTGTCTGTCTGTCTGTCTGTCTGTCTGTCTCTGTCACACACACATACACACACACACACACACACACATCTGATTTATGTATAGTTTAAAAGTCTATAAATCTAGTGTGTGTATGTGGCTATGCATGCACGTGGCAAAATAGCACTTAACAGGGACTGACTATATTTTAGAGACTTCAATGAATGTTAATTAAAGGTCTATTTTAAAATTATTTTTGATTGTGAATATGTATGTGTGCATCTGAATTGGGTTCTTTGGAGTTAGAGTTATAAGCAGTTGTGAGCTTCCTGACAGTGTGTGCTGGGAAATGAACTCTGGTTCTTCGCAAGAGCAGTATGTGCTCTTTTCCACTGAGCCATCTGTCCAGCCAAATACTAATCTCTAAGTCATTGTGATGACATCTACTTGTTAGCATGAGAAAACAAAGCCTGGATTAAGTCTGCTTACGTTTTTCACACCTTAAAAAGGGAATGAATACAAAAAGAAAAAAAATCGAATTTTCTTAAAAGTCTGGAACCCATTCTATGACCATCATAGACTGTGATGCCAAAAATATTAATACTTAATAAGCCAGGTGATGGTGGCACATCCTTTAATTCCAACAGTAGAGAGGCATGGGCAAGAAGATTCTGAGCTTGAAGGCAGCCTGGTCTACAGAGTAAGTTTCAGGATAGCCAGGGCTGCACAGTGAAACCCTGTCTCAAAAACCAAGCAAAAAAGAAAAAGGGAAAAATTAGAAAACCATTAGTAAGGAAATGCAGGGACAAAATAATGGAGCAGAGGCTGAAGGAAATGTCACTTAGAGACTGCTCCACCTAGGGATCCATCCCATCTGCAGACACCAGACTCAGACATGATTGCTGATACCAAATGCTTGCTAATTTCCTTTAGATAGGTAAAATTCTCAGTCAAAATTTTTGAGATGGGTGACTTGCCCCATCCATCAATTGGGGGCCATGCCTATCTACTGGAGATGGTCTCTACAGGTTCTAGCCCTGCTTTGTTGGGTATTTCAACTAATGTCATCCCTGTTGGATCCTGGGCACCAGCTTGCTTTCCTAGCATCTGGGACTGTCTAGTGACTACCCTCAGTTCCCCATCCTCCACTGCTACATATTTCTGTTCAATTATATTTCTGTCTCTCTTACTTCTGTCCTGTCTCTTCCCATACCTGATCCTGCCTCCTTTTTCACCCTCCTTCTCCTCTCTTCCTCCAAAGTCCTTCCCACGCTCTACCTCCCGAGATTATGTTGTTCTCCTTTCTAAGTAGAATTGAAGCATCCATAGTTTGTTCTTCTTTCTTCTTAAGCTTCATATGGTCTGTGAGTTGCACCATGGGTATTCTGAGCTAATATCCACTTATCTGTGAGTACATATCATGTGTGTTCTTCTGTGTTTGGGTTACCTCGCTCAGGATGATATTTTCTAGTTCTATCTATTTGCCTGCGAATTTCATGAAGTCATCGTCTTTAACAGCTGAGTAGTATTCTAATGTGTAAATGGACCACATTTTCTGTATCCATTCTTCTGTTGAGGGACATCTAGGTTGTTTCCAGTTTCTGGATATTATAAATAAGGCTACTATGAATATTATGGAAGCATGTATCTTTGTTACATGCTGGAGCATCTTTGGAGTACATGCCCAGGAGTGGTATAGCTGAGTCTTCAAGTAGAACTATTTCCAATTTTCTGAGAAACTGCCAGATTGATTTCCAGAGTGGTTGTATCAGTTTAAAATCCCACCAGCAATGGAAAAGTGTTCCTCTTTCTCCACATCCTTGCTAGCAGATGCTGGCACCTGAGTTTTTTTCCTTTTTTTATTGGATATTATATTTACATTTCAGATTTTATCCCCTTACCCCATTCCCCCCACCACGAGGAACCCCTTATCCCATCCCCCCTCCTCCTGCTTCTATGAGGGTGTGCCCTCACCTACCCCCCCACTCCCACCTCCCCACCCTTGAACTCCCCCCACTCAGTGTTCAGCCTTCATGTGACCAAAGATCTCCTCTCCCACCTATGCCCAACAGAGCCATCCTCCCCTACATATACAGCTGGAATCATGGGTCCCTTCCTATGTGCTCCCAGGGTGGTGGTTTAGACCCTGGGGAGCTCTGGCTGGTTGGTATTGTTGCTTTCCTCATGAGGTCACCAACTCTTTCAGCTCCTTCAGTCTTCTCTCTAATTTCTCCATTGGGAAGATCAGATCAATGGTTAGCTGTGAGCACCTGCCTCTGGGTATGTCAGACTCTGGCAGACCTCTAAGAAGACCGCTATATCAGGCTCCTGTCAGCATGCACTTCCTGACATCCACATCAGTGTCTATCTTTGGTGACTGCACATGGGATGGATACCCAGGTGGAATGGTCTCCAGATGACCCCTCCTTCAGTTTCTGTTCCACACTTTGTCTCCATATTTGCTCCCTTGGGTATTTTGTTACTTCTTCTAAGTAGGACCTAGGCATCCACACTTGTTCTTCCTTCTTCATGAGCTTCATGTGGTCTGTTAGTTGAATCATGGCTATTTCAAGCTTTTGGGCTAATATCCGCTTATGAGTGAGTAAATATCATGTGTGTTCTTTTGTGATTGGGTTACCTCTCTCAGGATGATATTTTCTAGTTCCATCCATTTACCTAAGAATTTCTCAAATTCATTATTTTTAATAGCCAAGTAATACTCCATTGTGTAAATGTACCACATTTTTTGTATCCATTCCTCTGTTGAGGGACATCTTGGTTCTTTCCAGCTTCTGGCTATTATAAATAAGGCTGCTACAAACATAGTGGAGCATATGTCCTTGTTATGTGTTGGAGCATCTTCTGGGTATATTCCCAGGAGTGGTATAGCTGGGTCCTCAGGTAGTACTATGTCCAATTTTCTGAGGAACTGCCAGACTGATTTTCAGAGTGGTTGTACCAGCTTGCAATCCCACCAACAATGGAAGAGTGTCCCTCTTTCTCCACATCATCACCAGCATCTACTATCACTTGAGGTTTTGATCTTAGCCATTCTGACTGGTGTGAGGTGGTATCTCAGGGTTGTTTTGATTTTCATTTCCCTGATGACTAAGGATGTTGAGCATTTCTTAAGGTACTACTTGGCAATTTGAGTTTCCTCAGTTGAGAATTCTTTATTTGTACCCCATTTTTAATAGGGTTATTTGGTTGTCTGGAGTCTAATTTTTTGAGTTCTTTGTATATATTAACTGTTAACCCTCTATCAGATGTAGGATTGGTAATGATCTTTTCCCAATCTGTTTGTTGCCATTTTGTCTTATTGACAATGTCCTTTGCCTTACAGAAGCTTTGTGATTTTATGAGGTCCCATTTGTCAATTCTTGATTTTAGAGCATAAGCCATTGGTGTTCTGTTCAAGAACTTTTCTCCTGTGCCCAGGTATTCAAGGGTCTTCCCCATCTTCTCTTCTATTACTTTCAGTGTGACCAATTATATGGTCTATTGTGGAGAAGGTACCATGAGGTGCTGAGAAAAAGGTATATTCTTTTATTTTAGGGTGAAATGTTATATATATATATATATATATATATATATAT
>JANHMN010000003.1:33575783-33593170 GCA_030674055.1 Rhabdomys pumilio | reverse complement strand
TGTGTGTGTGTGTGTGTGTGTATGTGTATGTGTATGTGTATGTGTATGTGTATGTATATGTATATGATGTATATGTACATATATATATATATATATATATATATATGTATGTATATGTATATGTGTATGTATATATCAGTTAAATCCATTTGGTTCATAACTTCGGTTAACTTCATTGTGTCTCTGTTTAGTTTATGTTTCTATGATTTGTTCATTGTTGAGAGTGGGGTGTTGAAATCCCCCACTATTATCGTGTGCGGTGTAATGTAAGATTTGAGCTTTAGTAAATTTCCCTTTATGTATGTTTGTGCCCTTGCATTTGGGGCATAGATGTTCAGAACTGAGAGTTCATCTTTGTGCATTTTTTCTTTGATGAGTATTTCCTTAATTTTTTTGAGTACTTTTGGTTGAAAATCAATTTTATTTGATATTAGAATTGCTACTCCAGCTTGTTTCTTGGGACTATTTGCTTGGAAGATTGTTTCCTATCCTTTTACTCTGAGGTAGTGTCTATCTTTGTCACAGAGGTGTGTTTCCTACATGCAGCAAAATTCTGGATCCTGTTTATGTACCCAGTCTGCTAGTCTATGTCTTTTTATTGGAGAATTGAGTCCATTGATATTAAGAGATATTAAAGAAAAATGATTGTTGCTTCCTGTCGCTTTTGTTATTAGAGGTGGAATTATGTTTGTGTAACTATCTTCTTTTGGGGTTGTTGGAAGACTACTTTCTTGCTTTTTCTAAGTTGTAATTTCCCTCATTGTGTTGAAGTTTTCCATTAATTATCCTTTGAAGTGCTGGATTTGTGGGAAGATATTGTGTAAATTTGGTTTTGTCATGAATATCTTGGCTTCTCCATCAATAGTGAGAGTTTTGCTGGGTATAGTAGTCTGGACTGGCATTTGTTTCCTCTTAGGGTCTGTATGATATCAGTCCAGGATCTTCTGGCTTTTATAGTCTCTGGTGAGAAGTCTGGTGTAATTCTTATAGGTCTGCTTTTATATGTTACTTTACCTTTTTCCCTTACTGCTTTTAGTATTTTTTCTTTGTTTTGTGTATATTTGATGTTTTGATTATCAAGTCATGGGAGGTATTTCTTTTCTGGTCTAGTCTATTTGGGGTTCTGTAGGCTTCTTGTATATTTATGGACATCTCTTTCTTTAGGTTAGGAAAGTTTTCCTCTATAATTTTGTTGAAGATATTTACTGGCCCTTTAAGTTGGGAGTCTTCACTCTCATCTATACCTATTATCCTTAGGTTTGGCCTTCTCATTGTGTCCTGGATTTCCTGGATGTTTTGGATTAGGAGGTTTTTGCATTTCACATTTTCTTTGACAGTTGTGTTGATGTTTTTTTATGGTATCTTCTGCACATGAGATTCTCTCTTCTATCTCTTGTATTCTGTTGGTGATGCTTGTGTCTATTACTCCTGATCTTTTTCTTAGGCTTTCTATCTCCAAGGTAGTCTCCCTTTGAGATTTCTTTATTTTTTCTACTTCCGTTTTTTAGATCCTGGATAGTTTTGTTTAATTCCTTCACCTGTATGGTTGTGTTTTCTTGTAATTCTTTAAGGGATTTTTGTGTTTCCTCTTTAAGTGCTTCTACCTGTTTACCTGTGTTCTTCTCAAATTCTTTGAGAGTGTTATTTATGACCTTCTTAAAGTCCTCTAACATCATCATGAGAAGTGATTTTAATTCTGAATCCTGCTTTTCCAGTGTGATGGGGGTGTTCAGGGCTTGCTATGGTGGGAGAACTCGGTTCTGGTTATGCCATGTAACTTTGGTTTCTGTTGTTTACATTCTTGTGCTTGCCTTTTGCCATTTGGTTAACTCTAGTGCTATGTGCACTCACTGGTTCTGACTGGAGCCTGTCTTTCCAGTTATCTTGCTTGTGTCCGTACTTCACAGGGTCCAGATGTGTCTGTGATCCTCTGTTCCTGAGCTCAAGCTGCTCTGATTGTAGTGACTCCTCTAGGATGTCTCAGGATATGGTATCTCCTGCTCTGAGAGCAGTGGCTCCTCTAGAATGTCTCAGGATATGGTATCTGCTGCTCTGAGTTTTGTGGCTCCTCTAGGATGTCTCGGGGTATGATGTTCCTTGCTCTGAGGTTCAGTGGCCTCTTTGAAATGTCTCGGGATACTGTTTTCCACCCGGGAGCAGACCGGCTGGGTTTCTGCTCCAGCCACAGGGACCCGGAGAGGGGTGGAAGGGGAGTGGTATTCTGCAGGGTTTTTGTGCCTGGGGGGTCCTGCAAGTTTCTTTCTCCCAGCTTGGCTCTGGGGTATAGGGCAGTGGGTAACTGATCTTACCTGCCTCTCTGAGGTCAGTGGCCTCTCTGGGATATCTCGGAATACTGTTTCCACATGGGAGAAGACTGACTGGGTGTCTCCAGCCACAAGGATCCAGAGAGGGGCGGAAGCCTGAATTTTTGATTAGCCATCCAGACTGGTATAAGGTAGAATCTCAGTGTCATTTTGATTTGCATGTTCCTGAAGACTAAGGATGTTGATTTCTTGAAGTGCTTCTCAGCAATTTGAGATTCCTCAGTTGATAATTCTTTGTTTAGGTCTGTACCCATTTTTAATAGGGTTATTTGGTTCTCTGGAGTCTAATTTCTTGAGTTCTTTGTATATATTGGATATTAGCCCTTTATCAGATATAGAGTTAGTAAAGATCTTTTCCAAATCTGTAGGTTGCTGTTTTATCCTATTGATAGTGTCCTTTGCCTTACAGAGACTTTTCAATTTTATGAGGTCCCATTTGTCAATAGTTGATCTTACAGTCTGAGCCAGTAATGCTCTATTCAGGAAAATTTCCCCTGTGCCAATAAGTTCAAGGCTCTTTCCCACTTTCTCTTCTGTTATATTCACTGAATCTGGTTTTATGTGGAGGTCCTTGATCCACTTAGACTTGAGCTTTGTACATGAAGATAAGAATGGATCAATTTGCATTCTTGCAGAGAAAGCTACACTTTTAAAAATCACTTTGAATGCTTAACCTTCAAAGTTTTGCTTTGCATTAGTACATGCTGCACAAAATGAGTTTCATTTTGACTGTTTCTTTTTCTCTTTATTTACATGCATGCATGTGTGCAGGGACCTATTCTCAGGTGCCTTCAAAAGCCAGGAGAGGGCATCAAGTTTCCTTTAGCTGGGATTATATACAATTGTGAGCTACCGGTGTCTGAAATTGAACTCTAGTCCTACGTTGAAGCAGCAAGTGTTAACTTCTGACCAATATCTCTAGCTCCCCCATTAGGACATTTTCAGCCATGTTTAAAATGTACTTATGACATATTCACTTAAGTTCTGTTGATTCCCATTCCCTTCTTTAAAATTCCCCTTGTGTTTTCATGACTTGTTTTTTTCCCCAATGATTTGAATACCAACAACAGCATATTTGGATTTTATTACATTTATTTATTTAGTGTGAGAAACAGGGTCCTCATAATATTCAGAGTTCGACTTGAAGAGGTGCCTTGTAAGCACTTAACAGCACGAAAACAATCCATATATAAAACTTCAACATGGTCTTTGGCAGGAGGCTAGAGAAGAAAAATAGGAGGCAGGCACGCAACTGGGCTATGTGGAAATGGTACGAGAATGAGAAGTTGGCAGGATATTGATGGTCTGATATTTCTAAGTGACATGACAACTCCGATGTAATTATTTTTTTGTTGTTTTCAATACAGTGTTTCTCTGTGTAGCCCTGGCTGTCCTGGAACTCACTCAGTAGACAAGGCTGGCCTCAAACTCTGAAATCCGCCTGCCTCTGCCTCCCAAGTGCTGGGATTAAAGGCGTGCACCACCACTGCCTAGCCTGATGTATATTTAAGATCATTGGTGTTTGTGATATGGTGGCTTATGTTAGGCAACATGCAGTTTGGTCTTTTCTTCCAGCTATGTAATGGAATTACAAATCTTTGTAATTTCATGAGTGCTTAATGGGGTTAACAAAACCATTTTCTCTCATGTCTGGACCGTTGCCTTGATTCCAGACAAGTAGCTTCTAACCTTTGATGTTTTCCAGGTGATAGGATAAACTTTTACTCTAATGAGGTGATCTTTAGTGGGCATAGTGGTCAGTCCCCAGAAGAACCAAATTAGCACCTTTTTCTGTAACTATCATTCTCATCCCCAATACTCAGCAAAAAGTTCAATTTGGTGTTAGCACCAACCATGCTTTCATGGTAAAGCCTTTGTTTAAAAAAATCCCCCAAAGTTCAGGGTTTTTATGCTGTTTAGCATTAACTTCAACTTGACCTAAAGTAGACTGTGTTAGTTCAGTAATTGTCTCTATTAGCTTGGTATTTTGGCATAATTGGTGAGGGAATATCTTGATTGTAGTTGATCTAAAAGGACACAGTGTATGATGAGTAAGCATGGTTCACTGGGTAGATGGTTCTGGTCTTTATAAGAGTCTAGCTAGAAAATTATGAACCAGCAAGCAGATTCTTCATGAGGGATCATGCTTTGACTTCCTCAATGATGCTGTGACCTGGAAGTGTAAAGCAAACCATTTCCATTTGCTTTGGTCAGACTGAGTGTTTCCTCACAGTGATAGAATAAAATGAGAGCAGGGGTCTTCTAGTTTGGCAAATATATTCATGTGGAGCACTCTACATGCATGAGGCAAAGGGTCTTGTACTTGGAATCTTTTCAGGTCTTTCCATACACATGATCACTCTGATTCTATCATCCCTATCATATCTGTTGAATATACTAAACTGGCAAGTCAGATAACAAAACATTAAGCTTTATGACTGCCTCAGAAAATTAAACACAAGGAGTAGGATGTAAGAATGTCAACCTGTCACGACCACCCGACCAGCAAGCAGACGCAACATGGTTGGATTCTTCTTAACAGCCTTTATTGCAGGAACTCTTAATGTATTCTACGGGGACCTCGAGCAGCTGGAGAGCGCTGCTTATATAGAGGAGCAGGGGTTGCCATGCAAGGATTGGCTAAGGCATCAATACCTCATTAGCATATACCCACTCGGGAGGGGTACACACCAGAATCGTGCTGACGCATGTGCAGAGTATTTGTTTACCAGAAAAGTCTGACAAGGCAGGCAGGAAGTTGGCGCCATCTTAGCATTGGCTACCGACATCAACCTGTAGCTGGCTGGTCAGAACCACAGGTTAGATGAAATGGGCTTAGTAACTGATACCTAAAATCTAGAAGAAAGGGTATCTGAGAGAGACCCAAGAAAAAGAAAGTGGTGTGTGTGTGTGTGTGTGTGTGTGTGTGTGTGTGTGTGTTTTATTAATATGGGTAATCAGACTTACTCAGGTACAAATCATATTTTAGTTATGGTCTCTATCTGTATACTGAAGGCCATGCCTTCTACCCACTACCTTTCAGTAACATCCTGTCTGTTCGTTGTTGTGACAACAATTAACATCACCAAACACTTCCAAATGGATCCTAGAGATTAAAATTACCCATAGTTGAAAACCACTAGCTTTAGGCTTATTTTCAATCAGTAGAACTCTATAAATTCACAATGATAGCCATGCAATTGTGCTTATAAATTTTACAAAACTATAATGTATGTCTGGACTGCTATTAGGATCTAAGGCATTTGTGCCAGTAATAGACAATCTTACATAGATCACCTAAAGATGTTATTCCTAACCTGTGATGTGTTTCTCACATGTAGCTTTGGTAAATGTGACATCTCAAGTGAGGCATGTGGCATAATTGGTACTTCCCTTATCAACTCTAAGGTGAAACATCTCTCATTGGTTGAAAATCCCTTTAAGAACAAAGGAGTGGTGTCACTGTGAGAAGCTGAAAGATCCAAGCTGTATTCTGGAGACACTGATGTAAGTTATTCTGGGAAAGCATGCCCCGGAGCTATTGCAGAAACCTGCACATGGGTCCAAGCCTCATAAAGGTGTCGAAGTGCCCACTGTAGAATACAAGAAAGCATAGGTTGTGTCATTAGACCCAATCACTTTCCATGCTTCAGTTGCCATACCAGTAAGTGGAGTAAATGCTAGCAGAGATATCATGAAACCAAGTTGAGACAAGTCAAGGCTAGTTCTGAAACTTCTTATACATTATTTTTAGTTTATTAAGTTTAGATGTTCTTATCATGTAAAGATGTTGCTTCTGGAAAGAGATTGGTTACTAGGCCAGAGGATAATACAAATAAAAAAATGATCATTTCGAAGGCAAGTCTTACTACATCTTACCTAAGTCACTATAAGCTATCTCTTGCCCTAAGATTGAGGTTGTTTTCTCCTGGTAGAAGACTGACAGATTATGGTCCCAGTGAAGCCATAATATATAACGTACTATTCCATCAATCAAAGGCCTTAGGATGGGAAATGTAGTCAAAGACACATTGGTTTATGGAAGAGGAAGAGTATACATACACAAATTATTATGTCCTTTGTAATCAAGTATTTGTGCAGTAATAAGTACATGTGAAACTTACAGATAAGACATGCATAAAAATGTAAGAACACTGAATATTGACCATTGTAGAAAGATCTGTTTATCAAAGAACACTAGTGCATATTAAGTATCTCTCACATGA
Source organism: Rhabdomys pumilio (assembly GCA_030674055.1). NCBI lineage: Eukaryota > Metazoa > Chordata > Mammalia > Rodentia > Muridae > Rhabdomys > Rhabdomys pumilio. Next base: position 33,586,620 of record JANHMN010000003.1, on the reverse strand, counting down.
ACTGCTTATAAAGAGACCAGAAGTATTTCATGCTTCATTTAATTTTTTGGAATATTTTCATATTATGAGTCTTGGTAATGGTCCCCAATTTCAACCATAAAATTTATTTGTACACTGTATAAAATTTGTGCACATGGCTTGGGTTTGCATATCCACATGGTTTTATACAATATTTTCAGTGCCTTTATGTTTTGAATACATGAGCACAGTTCTGTAAGTTTTTTATTGTGACATCGTGTAATTTTGAAAATGTTTTATATTTTGGAGCATAAAAATTTTCCATTTTTCAATTAAGAATGTTTAGTATGAAGTATACTAAACTTTACAAAATCTATTTATAAATTAATGTATATGTATGTGTGCTTGCATGAAGAAGGAAGACCAAGTGTAGATGCCTCGGTCCTTCTTGGAAAAAGTGACAGAATGCTCAAGAGAGCAAATAAGGTGACAAAGTGTGGGACAGAAAGTCAAGGAGGGGCCATCGGGAGACCACTCTACCTTGATATTCGTCCCATGTGCAGTCACCAAAGATAGACGTCAATATGGATGTCAGGAAGTGCATGCTGAAAGGAGCCTGATGCAGCTGTCTCCTCGAAGGTCTGCCAGAGTCTGACATATCCAGAGGCGGATGCTCGAAGCTACCTATTGATCTAATCAAGGGTTCCCAATGAAGAAGTGAGAGGACTGAAGAAGCTGAAAGGGTTGGTGGCCCCAAGAGGAGAGCAACAGTGCCAGCCAAACAGAGCTCCCCAGGGTCTAAACCACCAGCTTGGGAGCACAAAGGGAGGCACCCATGACTTCAGCTGTATACTTAGGGGAGATGGCCTTGTCGGGCATGGGTGGGAGAGGAGATCCCTGGTTCCATACAGACTGAACACCGAGTGGGGAGGAATTTTAGGGTGGGGAGGGGGGAATGGGGGGTAGGTGGAAGCACACCCTTGTGGAGGCAGGAGGGGGAATGGGGTGAGGGGATAAAATCTGAAATGTATTTTATAAAATAAATTTAAAAAAAAACAAAAGAAAACAAACAAAATTTTCCATTTTTCAATTAGGAATGCTTAGTATTAAGTATACTAAACTTTATAAAATCTAATTATAAATTAATGTATATGTATGTGTGTGCTTGCATGAGTTTATGTGTACCATGTCAGTGCACAAGACTGCTGAGGCCAAAAGAGGTCATCAGTCCCCTGGAGTTGTAGTTATAGGAGATCATGAGCACCATATAGGGTCTATTTGGTATTTGGAACAGCAACCCAAGTCCTCTGCAAGGTCAGCAAGTGATTATAAATGTTGAACCATCTCTCCAGTCCTGAAATAAAACTTGTGAAGGGAAAGGAAAAAATGCACTATAAAAAGTTGAAGGATGTTTCAGGAAAGGTAGGGGAAATGTCATTAGAAGACAAAATTATTTGGTTATTTAATTACCACTTGATGTTATATAGTTGGTCAAATTAAAACTATGCTCGGTGACTACTAATTATAAAGAGCTACATTGATCATGTCTTAAATATTTAGTCTTTAAGTACTAGTCTTTAACTCATAGAAGTAACAGGATTAGGGGAAATATTTAAAATAACAGGATTTGGCTGGAGTAATAGCTAAGTTGGTAAAAACACTTGCCACTCAAACATGCTGAGCTCAGTTTGATCCCAAGAACCCATGTGAAAAGCTGTGTAGTGACACATTGAAGAAGTGGAAGCCCAGGATCCCTGGGCTCACTAGACAATCATCCAAGTCATTAGAGTTCCAGGCCAGTGAAAGAGCTTTCCAAAAAGGGGGATCCGGGTGTTCCAGATTATGACATCTGAGCTGTTCTCTGACCTCCACATGCATGTGTACCTACACAGAGACAGACATACAGACACACAGACAGACACACAGACACACAGACAGACACACAGGCATACACACACAAGACATACACACACTCGCATAGACACCAAAAAGAAATTTAAAAAATTACTGGAAGATACTCTACTAGAACAGGATTCTCCAAAATGATAAATTTCTGATATGGGTGGAAGTTTTAGTGGGTTGTTTATAAATTGGCATGTAAATCAAGTCAATTTTGGAAACATCTGTACTGACCAATAATGTCAGTTTTCCAAATTTTTTTTTAAAATATTTCCATCACTTATTTGAGATAGAGTGGGGGATGGAAGGAGAGGGAGACAGAGGGAGAAAGAGAGGGCAGAGGGAGAGAGAGAGGGAGAGAGGATACTTGCACACATATAGAGGGCAGAAGACAGCTTGTGGGAATTGGTTATTTCTTTGCATCCTGTGGAATTGAACTCAAAATCCTCCCCCACCCCCCATTTTTCTCCGGATGCTGTTAGCCACAAACCTGATGGGAAAGGGGGAAGTGGTGGAGATCAGGGTTATCAGGGTTCAGATGACCATGAGTATGGACAGAACGATTGCCAGAGACTGTTACATCGAGACAATTCTACATTGTTTCTTAAGGGTATAAAAGGAATTTTAGGGGTGTAGTATGGATGGAAAGGGCTAATTGTTCCTGTATTCTAGGGAGCTGTAAGGGGTGATTGGTTATAGTACAGGACCTAATTATCATGCAAGTGGGAAGTCAAAGTGGAATGAATGTGCTGAGTTACGCACCCTTGCAGATAGCACTGTACAAGGTCACTTTTCAGACAAGTGCACACAAGGCCAGCCACTGTGTTCATGAACACTCTCCAGACAAAGACAAGGAGAGTCAGGAAAGCCCTGTGAAGAAGATTGTCCCCTATGTTGCACCAAACTTTGACAGCTGTCTAGTCCTCGGGGACTGCTAGCTTATAGGTCCTCAGACTTGGTGGCAAGAATATTTAGCCATCTTATGAGCCCATTTCAAAATTCTTTCATACAAAGTAGAAATTCAGTATAGGAAGACTATGAAAGCCTTTGAAAAGCATGTAAATGTTTAAACAGTAAGTGTGCTTCTGACATGGGATCCTCTTTCAGGTTGTCTTACTGCTGTCTCACATTCGTTGCCTGTGGTCATCTCTATGAAGCCCTTTTGAGCAACAAACATCTCTCCCTGTTTGATCTGGAATCAAATTTCCTGGAAGATACTGCAGTGAACCTTCTATGTGAGGCTTTGAAAGACCCAAACTGCACCCTTGAGGAGTTATGGTGGGGCTGTGTTCTCACCTATTGTTGGTACTGCTGTTTCAGCTGTTGGCATTCAGAAGTAGAAGGGTAGAATTGTCTGAATGTCAATTCACTTCAGGAATTGTTTTATGCCTGCCACCCATGATACCAATCATAAGACATGGAGCCCTGTGTGATTGGATCATGAACATGAGTCTGCATAAGTGTGTTTACTGCCCTGATAAAAGAAGCCCCAACCACTACTGCCTTGTCCATCACATGGCAACACTTTTACACTCCAACAAAGCTGGAGAGATGACTCAGTAATTGAAAGCCCTGGTCACTGAGTCATAAGGAACAGAATCTGGATCCCAGCACTCATGTCTGATAGACAACAAACACCTGTAACTCTAGCACCAAAGGGTCCTATGTCCTCCTCTAGACTCTATGTGGACCACCCAGACATGTACATATACACTCACAAAGGCATATACACACAGACACACATGAAAAAAAGGTGTATTTATGAGCCAGAAAAATCAGGCTTTCTATACATACTGTAGCAACCAGCTTATACATTGGTCTTTTTTTTTTATGTGACTGACATATCTATTTACAAGCATTCCAGTCTAATGTTGTGTTAAAGCAGGCCAAACAGGTTAATACACCATAGAGGGTGATGTCTGCTTGAGAAAACCAGGCTGTGGTTATCCCAGCTGATTCTCCTGGGATGCTCAGCGGCTTCCTGAATGTAGGCTTAATCAAAGGAGTTGTTAGAACAAGGGCTGTGCTGTATGCTGCTCTTGAGTTGAAACTGAATGGAATGAAGGGTATATTAGTGGCAGTGCACACTTGGGCAGGGGATTTCCTTACACTTCTCCCTTGATATATAGGAAGGTGAAGTATAGTTCTTATCTGGAAGAATTGAGGAGATGGACATGTAAGCATATCAGGCACAAAAGTATTGTGTCTATGCACAAAAGTTACAACTTCTAAATCTTTACACTATCGGACTCTTGTTGTGGCTGTCCTGAGATTTGTGGTTGGATGTAGCAGTATGTCTACATAAACTAGATGCAAGTCACCCTGTGGCCTGGTGTGACAAACCAAAATATCTCTAGATGATATTTGCGTCTCCTGGATGGTAAAATTCATTCCTGCTTATAAGCTATTAATATACACACATATTTTCTATGCAAATACATATGTATATATACCTCTATCAATCATGAATCTATGCATGTGTGTCTGAATCTATTTACATATCTATCTGCCTACCTCATATCCACTCAACTATTGTCTGTCATCTATGAATTTAATATCTCTTCCTTGTCTACCATTTATAAACTTACTGGCTTTACTTACATATCATAAATCTCTTTCTATAATCAACACACACATACTAATTATATTTCATTATGCATCTAACATACATCTGCCTAATGTCTATAATTAGCATCTATACATCATCTAAGTGTTCTCCATTCACCTATCTTATACCAACTATCTTTCTTCTGTCCCTCAATTTCTCTATTATTTATAGTGCCATGGGAATCATGGGCTTGAGGCTCAGGGAGGGTTTGAAGACATGTTATCATATTAAATACTGGCAGAAGTTAGACACATGGTGTCATTTGCATGTAAATCTGAAAACAGTGATATGGTAACCCCACTGGTTTTCAAGGCATATGTATTATAGTCAGGGGGAATGAGAATAAGAACACCACATAAAGAGATCAAAGCAGAAGAATTGTGGTGAGCCAACATGGAGCAGAGGACCTCAGATGGTGGAGCATCATCAGCTATTTCAGATGTACTCGGGGATTTCAGGTTCATACAAATAAGTCAAGCTGTTAAGATGGAATCTGATGGACTAGGGATGTATCTCAGGTGGTAGAATGCTTACTTAGCATTTACAGAGTCCTGAATTTGATTCTCCAGCACAGGCTGGAGAAAGCTAGGGTATCAACATGCCTATAATCTCAGCGGTAGGAGTGAGAGGTAGGAAGGTCAGAAGTTCAAGGTCATCCTCAGCTGTGTAATGAGTATGAAGCCAGACTGAGTTACATGAGATTCTATCTCAAAAGAAGGAAGGCAGTCAATGAATGGCTGCTGGGAGAGGGAGAATCAGTCTCCTCAAGGGGAAGCTCTGACCTAGGTTATCAAATCTCCTGGATACACATTCATACAAGGAAAGATAAATGAACTTAGTGGGTTACATATGCATGTATATATGTGCATGCACACACACATACCATACGTGAATATATGTAACAAGAATAATTAAAGAAGAGATTATGAATTAGGAAGGGGAACTGGAAGGAATTGCAGGTAGAAAGGAATTAATATAGACAGCTATAGATGCAGTTCTCATATGAAGTTCTAAACAATAAAATTATTGATAATGAATAAAGACAAAAGGATTGGGGAGTAAGTATGTTTTCATGTATGGTTTCCCAAGATGTCAGGTTGCTTTTTAACTTCATAATGCTGTGAGGAGATCTCTGCTGTTCTTACTTGAAATAAAAGTTTAAAGACCCTGAAACTGAGCAACAGTAACATACAAGACACTGGTGCCAAACAGTTATGTGAAGCTGCATCATCCTAACTGTAAATGGGAGTGTCTTGGGTGAACCCTCACTAACTGTCATGGTGGGAGGGCTCACAACTTGATGAGGAAATACTAGAGGGTTAATAGTGTTAAGAAGAAGTCCATCTAGAATAGGCTCATAAGATTTGAGGAAATGTTCTTGTACAGGCAACAACAGATGCTGTGAGATTTCCCCCCAACACAATATCTGGTTCTTCTTATCTTTCTGCCCCCTTTTTCTGTGGTGATCCCTGAGCATGGGAGATCTTTCTATCTTTTAAGACCTTCTTCGGTTTCTTTCTTCAGAGACTTGAAGTTCTTGTCATACAGATCTTTCATTTGGTTGGTTAGAGTCACTCCAAAGTATTTCATATTATTTATGACTATTGTGAAGGGTGTCATTTCTCTAATTTCGTTCTCAGCCTGTTCACACTTTGAGTAGAGTAAGGCTACTGATTGTTTTGATTTAATTTTATATCCTGTCACTTTGCTGAAGTTGTTACCATGTTAAGGAGTTCTCTGGTGGAAGTTTTGAGGTCACTGAAGTATACTATCTTATCATCTGCAAATGGTGATATTTTAACTTCTTCCTTTTCAATTTGTATCCCATTGACATCCTTTTGTTGTCTAATTGCTTTGGCTAGGATTTTAAATACTATATTAAACAGGTAGGGAGAGAGTGGGCAGCCTTGTCTAGTCCCTGATTTTAGTGGGATTGTTTCAAGTTTCTCTCCATTTAGTTTGATGTTGGCTATTGGTTTGCTGTATATTGCTTTTACTATGTTTAGGTATGGGCCTTGAGTTCCTGAGTTTTCTAAGATGTTTATCATGAAAAGGTGTTAAATTTTGTCAAATGCTTTCTCAGCATCTAGTGATATAATCATGTTGGTTTTTTTGCTTTGGGTTTGTTTATATAATGGATTACATTGATGGATTTCCATATATTGAACCATCCCTGCATTCCTGGGATGAAGCCTACTTGATTTTGTTGGATGATCATTTTGATGTGTTCTTGGATTCGGTTTGCAAAAATTTTATTGAGTATTTTTGCATCGATATTCATAAATACAATTGGTCTGAAGCTTTCTTTCTTTGTTGGGTCTATGTGTGGTTTAAGTATAAGCATAATTGTGGATTCATAGAATATATTGTGTAGTATTTTCTCTGTTTCTATTTTGTGGAATAGTTTGAAGAGTATTGGAATTAGGTCTTCTTTGAAGGTCTGATAGAATTCTGCACTAAACCCATCTGGTCCTGGGCTTTTTCTGGTTGGGAGACTTTTAATGACTGTTTCTATGTCTTTAAGGATTGTAGGACTGTTTAGATGGTTTATCTGATCCTGATTTAACTTTGGTATCTGATATCTTTCTAGAAAATTGCCCATTTTATCCAGTTTTTCCAGTTTTGTTGAGTATAGTCTTTTGTAGTGGGATCTGATGATTTTCTGAGTTTCCTCGGTTTCTGTTATATCTATCTCCCTTTTCCTTTCTGATTTTGTTAATTTGGATACTGTCTCTGTGCCCTCTGATTAGTCTGACTAAGGGTTTGTCAATCTTGTTGATTTTCTCAAAAAACCAGCTCCTGGTTATATTGATTCTTTGCACAGTTCTTTTTTTTTTCTACTTGGTTGATTTCAGGCCTGAGTTTGACTATTTCTGGCCTTCTACTCATCTTGGGTGTATTTGCTTCTTTTTGTTCTAGAGCTTTCAGGTGTGTTGTCAAACTGCCAGTGTATGCTTTCTCCAGTTTCTTTTTGTAGGCACTCAGAGCTATGAGCTTTCTTCTTAACACTGTTTTCAATGTGCCAGATAAGTTTGTGTATGTTGTGCCTTCATTTTCATTGAATTCTAAAATGTCTTTAATTTCTTTATTTTATCCTTGACCAAGCTATCATTGAGTAGAACAGTGTTCATCTTCCATGTGTATTTGTTTCTGTTGTTTTTGTTGTTATTGAAGACCAGCCTTAGTTCATGGTGATCTGATCTGATAGGATGCTTGGGATTATTTCAATCTTATTGTATCTGTTGAGGGTTGTTTTGTGACAAATTATATGGTCAGTTTTGGAGAAGGTACCATGAGGTACTGACAAGAAGGTATATTCATTTGTTTTAGTTTCTATTTTCATGACCTGTCCACTAACAAGAGTGGTGTGTTGAAGTCTCCCACTATTATTGTGTAAGGTGAAATGTGTGCTTTGAGCTTTAATAAAGTTTCTTTAATGGATGTGGTTGCCCTTGCATTTGGAGCATAGATGTTCAGAACTGAGAGTTCATCTTGATGTTTTTTCCTTTGATGAGTATGAAATGTCCTTCCTTTTATGATAACTTTTCATTGAAAGTCATTTGAATGGCTACTCCAGCTTGTTTCTTGGGGACATTTGCCTGGAAAATTGTTTTCCAGCCCTTTACTCTGAGGTAGTGTCTGTCTTTGTCACTGAGGTGTGTTTCCAGGATGCAACACAATACTGGGTCCTGTTTACATAATCCATTCAGTTAGTCTATGTCTTTTTATTGTGGAATTGAGTCCATTGATGTTAAGAGATATTAAGGAAAAGTAATTGTTTTCTCCTATTAGTTTTGTTGTTAGAGATGGAATTATGTTTCTTTTGAGTTTGTTGAAAGATTATTTTCTTGATTTTTCTAGAATGTAATTTTCCTCCTTGTGTTGGAGTTTTCCATCTATTATCCTTTGTAGGGCTGGATTTGTGGAAAGATATTGTGTAAATTTGTTTTTGTCATGGAATATCTTGTTTTTCCAACTATATTAATTGAGACTCTTGCTGGGTATACTAGCCTGGGCTGGCATTTGTGTTCTCTTAGGGTCTGTATGTCTTCTGCCCAGCTTCTTATGGCTTTTATAGTCTCTTTTGAGAAGTCTGGTGTGATTCTAAGAGGTCTGCCTTTATATGTTACTTGACTTTTTCCCCTTATTGCTTTGAATATTCTTTGTTTTGTGCATTTGGTGTTTTGAGTATTATGTGACAAGAGGAATTTCTTTTGTAGTTCAACCTATTTGGAGTTCTGTAGGATTCTTGTATGTTCATGGGCATGTCATTCTTTAGGTTATGGAAGTTGTCTTCTATAATTTTGTTGAACATATTTACTGACCCTTTAAGTTGGGAATCTTCAGTCTCTTCTATACCTATTATCCATAGGTTTGGTCTTCTCATTGTGCCCTGGATTTCCTGGATGTTTTGGGTTAGGAGCTTTTTGCACTTTGCATTTTCTTTGACTGTTGTGTCAATGTTTTCTCTGGTATCTTCTGCACCTGAGATTCTCTCTTCTATCTCTTGACTTCTGTTGGTGATGCTTGCATCTATGTCTCCTGATCTCTTTCCTAGGTTTTCTATCTCCAAGGCTATCTCCTTTTGTGATTTATTTATTGTTTCTATTTCCATTTTTAGATCCTGGATGGTTTTGTTCAATTCTTTCACCTATTTGGTTTTTTCCTGTAATTCTTTAAGGGATTTTTGTGTTTCCTCTTTAAAGGCTTCTAGCTGTTTACCTTTGTTCTCCTGTATTTCTTTAAGTGAGTTACTTATGTCCTTCTTAAAGTCCTCTCTATCTTCATTATGAAATGTGATTTTAAATCCTAAATTTGCTTTTTCTATGTTTTGGGGTGTCCAGGACTTGCTGTGGTGGGAGAACTGAGTTCTGATGATGCCAAGTAGCCTTGGTTTCTGTTGCTTATGTTCTTGCTCTTGCCCCATGCCATCTGGTTATCTCAGGTGTTAGTTGTTCTTGATATCTCTGACTGGAGCTTGTCCATCAGACTTTTTTTTTAATTGGCTTATTTTTAAAAGTTGTCATTTAGGTATAAAGTGATGAAATCACAAAATTTTTAGAAAATAAATATAGCAACCAGAAATAAATAAGCCACATATTCTTTCTCATATACAGATCCTAGCCTATACATGTATTCTCTCTCTCTCTTTTTCTGTCACACACACACACACACACACACACACACACACACACACGTATCATATACTGTACAAAATGGTAATAAAAAAGATAAATGAGAAGAAATATAAGTTTACATATAGTATACTTAGTGTTGTTTACTAAATGGTCTCTAGGTATAACAATTTTCTTTTTTATTTATTTATTTTTATTGGATATTTTCTTTGTTTATGTAAGAAATGTTTTTTCCTTTCTAGGTCTGCCCTTCAAAACCCCATTTCCCATCCCCTCTCCACCTGGTATAACAATTTTTTAATGCCAAGTTAAGTTTTAAAACTTTTTTGTTTGAGTGTTTTGTCAAACCTCCACCCTGCTGATTTTGATCCTGTACTAGGGCTATAAAGTGTAATGTTCAAGGATGAAAGAAAAGCTAGGGTGTTAGTACAGATGGTTAATCATGGTGAGAATGCTACATTTGGGGCAGAACTGACCTAAGGAGAGGGTGGAGAGTCAGGAGGTAAAATTACCCAAAAAATCTAAAAGAGGCTGGCAAAGCAGTGTGAACTCTTTGTGTAATTAAAGGTGACATAACATGTGCTTATCGTCACCAGAGAAGAAAAAAAAAAAACAGACAGAGGGGAGAAGTTTGAGGAAGTCAGCTGTAATTTCAGGGAGACTTGTGTTCCAATCTTATCCTGTGAAAATCAGGGGAAAATCCAAAATGTCTAAAGAAAAATGTTCAAAAAAGAAAATATATTAATTATGTTGAATATTTACTCCTTAAGACTTCATTTTGTCAAAAAGAACATAAAACAACAACAAGACAAAGACAACAACAACAGTAACAACAACAACAACAAAACAAAATCAAAAGCAGGTGTGTGTGATCCCCTTCTCCCAAGGTTCAGGAAAAATTGAAGGTGAGACAGAAAGTTGGTACGAGGTGGGGAGCACTTATAAAGCAGAACCTTCTAGACTTGATAAGGTAGACATACTCATTAAGTGTCAATAGCAGAGGCTGACTCCACAAGATCCTTATAAATTCAAGCCAGTTAAAACTCAGACGTGGATAGAGCAGGATCTCCTGAGACCCTGCCCCTAGTTGAAGTGTTGTTGACATTTGGGGGCTCCAAGGGGAAAGAGAGTCATTTCTCTTCAGGAATATAGCCCCCACTAGGCTTCATATACTCTAGAGGATGGGTCTAACACACACACACACACACACACACACACACACACACACACACACACA
>JANHMN010000003.1:33502846-33575773 GCA_030674055.1 Rhabdomys pumilio | reverse complement strand
ACACACACACACACACACACACACACACACACACACACACACACACACACATCACTAGTTGGATTCAGTGAGCACTTGAGCCAGAAAAAGAGATGAAATTTGGAAAGGAATGTGGAAGGGCTTTAGAGGGGAACAGAGAAAGAATATGATCAAAACACATTGTATACATAAGAAATTCTCAAAGAACAAACAAATTGCTCTTTGAAATATGAAATATGAGTGTAAAGATAATAACCATTTGGTTACTTTTGGTAACTCTGAAAACAATACTGTTTTTTATTTAATTTTCTTTTTCTTTTTTTATTTTATATTTTATTTACATTTCAGATGCCATTCCCTTTCCCCATTTCCCCTCCCTAGAAAACTGCTCTCCCATGCCCCCTTTTCATTTTTGCTTTTATACAATTTTTTTTAATGTTACTCAAAGGCTTTATAGGTTTGGTAATGCTCAATCAGAAGTGTAACCCAATACCCAACCTAGATATATAAACTGTCTTTGACTGGTGGAGACACGTGAACATCTGCCTCCATGCCCCCCTCTCTTTCTCTCTCTTTCTCTCTCATCACCTTGCTTCTCCTCTCCTTCATCTTCTCCTCTATTTACTCCATCTCTTCCTCTCTGTACTCCTCCCCCTTAGCTCCTCCTACATATCACCCTTCCTGTTAAAATAACACTTTTCTCTCAAAATACAATTAGAGCATAATTATTCCTATTTGTACAAGTGAGGTACAAGATAAACCTAATACACAGTTCATCCTTTTGTTGACTAACCAGAACCTCTGTCGTCTCTCCTAAATAAAACACTTAGTTTTGAACCTGACATTTTTCTTGGCTTAGAATAAATGTCAGCTGAAAACCATCCACTCAGATCTTTTCTCTCAAAGTAAATAGCCAGGATTGGCTATGCGACTATAGGTCTTCAACCCTGTCAGAAATCTAGAATGACTGAGTTAACTGAAATTATGGGAAACACAAAGCATAGCTTCTAAAACTTAGCCAATTTATAGAGAGTGCTGAACACCTGGACAGCCCCTATACTACAGAGCGTTGGAGCATCAAATCTTCAGCCTTCTGGCCCAGAATCATCTGACTGACCTTAGTGATGCAGAGTTATTAAGGGCTGATTACTCTGTATAGGCAGATATAATCAGTCGACTATTCTGCAAGTGTGTTCTTTTCTGGACAGTAATTTGTCTGTAGATGGTAAGAGGCAATTCTTGCCTTTTGGGTGTCTCTGCACAACTGGAGTAACTCCAAGGATGCTCAATTTCTTCTTAGAATCCAAGACAGGAAGCTGTCAGGAGCAGACAGTTTTCTAATCAAAATGAACATTAATATAGAAATATTTGTAACGTCAATTCTGTGGACTTCTGATGTTTTGAAAACCAACTACCCATGTAAGGTAATCTGGACTGTTGTCTGTTAACTCCTTTCAGCTATTTCTAAATAAAATATAGAGAGCATCCTAACAATAAACTCCAAGCCATGAATTTGCTATAGTCCCTTAATCACAGGTTAACCATCTCAAATCAGTTAAAAAAGTTAAAAAAGGACTGGTTCTAAGCCTTGTATTACTTAATGGGTTATACAGGCACAATGCCTATGACAGTAAAAATATTCATCTCATTTTTATATCAATAAGGAGCTCACACCAATGAAAACCTTAAATTTGAAATTGGAGTAAATTTTGTACCATTTAAGAAATTATAATTTCATCTTGATACTAATTATACAGATTTTGCAAACCAAATCCAAAAACACATTAAAGCAATCATCCATCATGATCAAGTAGGCTTTATCCCAGGAATGCAGGGATGGTTCAATATTCGGAAATCCATCAATGTAATCCACTACATAAGTAAACTCAAACAAACAAACAAACAAACAAAAAAACCACATGATCATCTCACTAGATCCTGAGAAAGCATTTGACAAAATTCAACATCCCTTCATGGTAAAAGCCTTGGAAAGATTAGGAATTCAAGGCCCATACCTAAACATAGTAAAAACAATATACAGCAAGCCAGTAGCCAACATCAAACTAAATGGAGAGAAACTTGAAGCAATCCCACTAAGATCAGGGACTATACAAGGTCGCCCACTCTCACCCTACCTATTCAATATAGTACTGGAAGTCCTAGCTAGAGTGATTAGACACAAAAGGAAGTCAAAGGGATACAAATAGGAAAGGAAGAAGTCAAAATTCCAGTATTTGCTGATGACATGATAATATACTTAAGTGACCCTAAAACTTCTACCAGAGAACTCCTAAACCTGATAAAAAAAACTTTAGCAAAGTGTCTGGATATAAAATCAACTCAAACAAATCAGTAGCTTTCCTCTATTCAAAGGATAAACAGGTTGAGAAAGAAATTAGAGAAATGACACCCTTCACAATAGCCACAAATAATAATAATAAAAAAAATCTCTTGGAGTGAATCTAACCAAGCAAATAAAAGATCTGCATGACAAGAGCTTCAAGTCTCTGAAGAAAGAAATTGAAGAAGATCTCAGAAAATGGAAAGATCTCCCATGCTCATGGATTGGCAGGATTAACTTAGTAAAAATGGCCATCTTGCCAAAAGCTACCTACAGATTCAACGCAATCTCCATCAAAATTCCAAATCAATTCTTCATGGAGATAGAAAGAGCAATTTGCAAATTCATTTGGAATAACAAAATACCCAGGATAGCGAGAACTATTCTCAACAATAAAAGAATTTCTGGAGGAATCACCATCCCTGACCTCAAACTGTACTACAGAGCAGTAGTGATAAAAACTGCATCATATTGATACAGAGACAGGCAGGAAGATCAGAGGAATAGAATTGAAGATCCAGAAATGAACTCACACCCCTACAGTCACTTGATCTTTGACAAAAAAGCTAAAACCATCCAGTGGAAAAAGGGCAGCATTTTCTTTTATTTATTTATTTATTTATTTATTTATTTATTTATTTATTTATTTAAAATACACTTCAGATTTTTCCCCCCTCACCACATTCCCCCCACCACCCAAGAACCCCCTATCCTGTCCCCCTTACTGCCTCCACAAGGGTGTGCCCCTACCTACCTCCCTTCCCCCTCCCCATCCTCGAATTCCCCCCACTCAGTGTTCAGCCTGTATGGGACCAGGGATCTCCTCTTCCATCCATGCCTGACAAGGTCATCCTCCCCTAAGTATAGCTGAAGTCATGGGTGCGTCTCTTTGTGCTCCCAGGCTGGTGGTTTAGACCCTGGGGAGCTCTGGTTGGCTGGCACTGTTGCTCTCCTCTTGGGGCCACCAATCCTTTCAGCTCCTTCAGTCCTCTAACTTCCCCATTGGGAATCCTTAATCAGATCAATGGGTAGCTGTGAGCATCTGACTCTGGATATGTCAGACTCTGGCAGACCTCTGAGCAAACAGCTACATCAGGCTCCTATCAGCATGCACTTCCTGACATCCATATCAGCGTCTATCTTTGGTGACTGCACATGGGACAAATATCAAGGTAGAGTGGTCTCCTGATGGCCCCTCCTTGATTTTTCTGTCCCACACTTTGTCGCCCTATTTGCTCACTTGTGCATTCTGTGACTCCTTCCAAGAAGAAATGAGGCATCCACACTTGGTCTTCCTTCTTCATGAGCTTCATGTGGTCAGTGAGTTGAATTCTGGCTATTTCAAGCTTTTGGGCTAATATCTGCATATCAGTAGGAAAGGGCAGCATTTCAACAAATGGTGCTGGCTCAACTGGAGTTCAGCATGTAGAACAATGCAAATTAATCCATTCTTATCCCCTTGTACAAAGCTCAAGTCCAAATGGATAAAGGACCTTCACATAAAACCAGATTCACTGAAGCTAATAGAAGAGAAGATGGGGAAGACCCTCGAATACCTAACCTAGGCACAGGGTAAAAGTTCCTGAACAGAACACCAATGGCTTATGCTCTAAGATCAAGAATTGACAAACGGAACCTCATAAAATTGCAAAGCTTCTGTAAGGCAAAGGGCACTGTCAATAAGACAAAACAGCAACCAACAGATTGGGAAAAGATCATTACCAATCCTACATCTGATAGAGGGCTAATATCGAATATATTCAAAGAACTCAAGAAACTAGACTTCAGACAACCAAATAACTCTATTAAAAATGGGGTACAGAGCTAAACAAAGAATTCTCACCTGAGGAAACTCGAATGGCCAAGAAGCACCTTAAGAAATGCTCAACATCCTTAGTCATCAGGGAAATGCAAATTAAAACAACCCTGAGATACCACCTCACACCAGCCAGGATGGCTAAGATCAAAAACTCAGGTGATAGTAGATGCTGGTGAGGATGTAGAGAAAGAGGAACACTCCTCCATTGTTGGTGGGGTTGCAAGCTGGTACAACCACTCTGGAAATCAGTCTGGCGGTTCCTCAGAAAACTGGACATAGCACTACCTGAGGACCCAGCTATACCACTCCTGGGCATATACCCAGAAGATGCTCCAACACATAACAAGGACATATGCTCTACTATGTTCATAGCAGCCTTATTTATAATAGCCAGAAGCTGGAAAGAACCCAGATGTCCTTCAACAGAGGAATGCATAGAAAAATGTGATGCATTTACACAATGGAGTATTACTCAGCTATTAAAAATAATGAGTTTGAGAAACTCTTAGGTAAATGGATGGAACTAGAAAATATCATCCTGAGTGAGGTAACCCGATCACAAAAGAACACACATGGTATTTACTCACTCATAAGCGGATATTAGCCCAAAAGCTTGAAATAGCCATGATTCAACTAACAGACCACATGAAACTCATGAAGAAGGAAGACCAAGTGTGGATGCCTCGGTCCTACTTAGAAGGAGTAACAAAATACCCAAGGGAGCAAATATGGAGACAAAGTGTGGGACAGAAACTGAAGGAGGGGCCATTTGGAGACCATCCCACCTGGGTATCCATTCCATGTGCAGTCACCAAAGGTAGACACCGATGTGGATGTCAGGAAGTGCATGCTGACAGGAGCCTGATATGGATGTCTCCTTAGAGATCTGGAAGAGTCTTTCATACCCAGAGGCAGATGCTCACAGCTAACCATTGTTCTGATCAAGGGTTCCCAATTGGGAAATTAGAGACTGAAGGAGCTGAAAGGGTTGGTGGCTCCCTGAGGAGAGCAACAATACCAACCAACCAGAGCTCCCCAGGGTCTAAACCACCACCCTGGGAGCACATAGGAAGGGACCCATGATTCCAGCTGTATATGTAGGGGAGGATGGCTCTGTTGGGCATAGGTGGGAGAGGAGATCTTTGGTCACATGAAGGCTGAACACTGAGTGGGGGGAATTCGAGGGTTGGGAGATGGGAGTTGGGGGTAGGTGGGGGCACACTCTCATAGAAGCAGGAGGAGGGTGATGGGATAGGAGGTTTCTGGGTGGTGGAGAGAATAGGGGTAAGGGGATAAAATCTGAAATGTAAATATAATACCCAATTAAAAAAGAAAAAATAATAATGAATTTGAGAAATTCTTAGGTAAATAGATAGAACTAGAAAATATCATCCTGAGTGAGTTAACCCAATCACAAAAGAACACACATAGTATTTACTCACTGATAAGTGGATATTAGCCCCGAAGCTTGAAATAGCCAAGATTCAACTCACAAACCACATGAAAGTCATGAAGAAGGAAGACCAAGTGTGGATGCCTCGGTCCTACTTAGAAGGAATAGCAAAATACTCAAGGGAGCCAATATGGAGACAAAGTGTGGGACAGAAACTGAAGGAGTCACCGTCTGGAGACCATTTCACCTGGGTATCCATCCCATGTGCAGTCACCAAAGGTAGACACTGATGTGGATATCAGGAAGTGCATGCTGACAGGAGCCTGATATGCATGTCTCCTTAGAGGTCTGCCAGAGTCTTTCATACTCAGAGGCAGATGCTCACAGCTAACCACTGATCTGATCAAGGGTTTCCTAATGGAGAAGTTAGAGAGAAGACTGAAGGAGCTAAAAGGGTTTGTGGCCCCATGAGGAGAGCAACAATACCAACAACCAGAGCTCCCCAGGGTCTAAACCACCAGCCTGGGAGCACATAGGGAGAGACCCATGACTCCATCTGTACATGTAGGGGAGGATGGCTCTGTTGGGCATAGGTGGGAGAGGAGATCCTTGGTCTTATGAAGGCTGAACACCGAGTGTGTGGGGGGAATTCGAGGGTGCGGAGGTGGGAGTCGGGAGGGGTAGGTGGGGGCACAGCCTCATAGAAGCATGAGGAGGGGGGATGGAATAGGAGGTTCCTGGGTGGTGGAGAGAATGGGGGTAAGGAGATAAAATCTGAAATGTAAATATAATATTCAATAAAAATAAATTTTAAACAAGTGTTAGGGTTTTAAAACTGGAAGGACCTTGATCCTCTTCCAGTTCTGGTTAGGAGTGATGCTTGTAACATGTCTTCTTTAGGTGTCATCCTCAGAGCAGCTAACATCCACCTCAACTTCTGTGTGTAGTCCATGCCAAGATTCTAAGAGACATGAATATCACTGTGCAGAAAGTGGGAAGCAGGAAGATAATGTCTACAATTCCCAAAGATTAAAATCTTCAATCAATACTTTTCTGAAAAGGATCTCAAAAATACTTTCCTAAGTTCTAGGGATCAGACCTAGGACTCTTGGGGTTGGAATGATACCTGAGTGGTTAAAAGTGTCCCTTGCTCTTCAGAACCAGAGTTCCAACCCCAGCAGTACACTGTGTGCCTCTCAACTGCCTGCTACTCCAGCTCTAGGGTATAGGACATGCTTTCCTGGCCTCCACAGGCACATATATGCACGTACACACAGGGATGTACACATACATACAAATGATAAACCTTGAAAATGTAATAGTTTACATGTTAAACTGTTATTCGATATGGCACTCGCTATAAGTTACAGTAACTATGTCAGTCTTGATAAAATAATATTTTAAAAATAATCTAAGTCAGCTCCTCTCAACTTGTGGTTTGTGAAAGGGACTGCATATCAGATATCCTACATATCAGATATTTACATTATGGTTCATAACAGTAGAAAATATAGTTATAAAGTGGCAATGAAATAATTTTGTGGTTGGCAGTCACCACAACTTGAGCAACTGTATTAAAGTGTTGCAGCATTAGCAAAGTTGAGAAAAACTGAATAATATTTAAATTATGTTCTTTTAAAAAATGTATACATTGTATGGCTATATGTGTACCTGGGTATGTGTATGTGTGCCGTGTGTTTACAGAAGCTCTTGAGATCAAAAGGGTGGGAGTCAGAGCCTCTGGAGCTGTGGCTGCAGGTGACTATGAGCTGCCATGTGGGCGCTAGAAAGTTGGACCTGACCCGTGTCCTCTGTAAGATCAGTAAATGCTATTAATGTCTGAATCAACTCTCCAGTCTTTAAATTATTGTTTACAAAGACTGTAAAATATATTCTTACCATTTCAGTTGAGCTTTCTTAATAGAAATAATTGACTTATTCCTACACTAATATTCAGTTTCAATTTGACTCTGATACATTTAATTTAATGTAGATTTCTTCATTAGCAGAATAGAATACCTCCTCTTTAATTGTCTTTTTTCCATTAATTTATTTATTTATTAACTTAACATCCTGATTTTGGCCCTGCTCCCTCCTGTTTTCCCAGGCCCACCCTACAAGTCCATCCCCATTATACCCCTTAATTTTCTTTTGTTAGACACAAGAGTGAAGTTACCTGTCACTGCCACCAGAGGGCACTAGATCCCTCGTAGCTGGAGTTACAGGCACCTGTGAGGGCTTGGTGTGGGTGCTGGGAAATAGAGATGCCTATCTACTGCAAGAGCCTCGAATGCTCTGAACTGCTGAGCTGTAGCTATTCCCCAACTATTTCAAGTTCTAACTAGAAAAGTGTTGACTCTTTCTATGAATTCCTTTTAACTATAGATGTTAAGCTCTCAGGGAGGCATACACTTCTCTTCTGCTGATCCCCTCCAACAGTAATAAATCCATCATCATCAAAGATGTTTGAAAGAGACACTAAAATGATGGAGTATGGACTGGAGTGTTAACTCAGTGCTTAAGACCTGGGTTCGATTCTCAGCACATACATGGAGGCCCACACCTACTCAAGCACCACCATGTGTGGTGCACAGACACACTTGAGGGCAAAACACTCATATACATAAGATAATAAAAATAAATATAAATTATTTTAATAATGATTTATTATTAATACTTTGCTTGTAATTCAATTTTGCAAACTAGGTACAAATATGTCTGCCTGTTTGTTCACAGAGCAAGATAATGATTTTGGTCTGATTTTGTAATGTGAACCAGAAGGCAACTCAAAACCATAGCATTCTTTTTTTTTTTATGTTCAAAACACATTTATTTATGAAATCATCTGAAGTTGACTGGCATAATTTCAACAAGTAAGGGTGTTAATTGAAAAAAGAACTGACATATAATGCACTTGTCATTAGAGAAGTCTTATTGACACATTGAGGAGTTTTTCCTTTTCTTTTCTAATGCAGATTTCAGCACAACATCCATCAAGCAGCCTGGCACTAAGAACACTTCAGCAAGGGAAGCCCAAGTCTTCTCAGTCATACTCAGAGAATCGAATGTGCTGACTGGCTTGCTGAGTCTTAACCAGTCTAATCTTCTCAGCTTTGGTGATTAGCTTTTCTGTGCCTCTTTTCTTTTCCTGAGGTTGATTAAGTTTGGTTTGTCTATCTACCAAAATCTTCTGCCAGTATCTCTGCTCGTGATCGCCAGAAAGAACTTCCAGGTTCCAACAGTGCTTCTTCCTAATTTCAGTCTGTGCATTCATTACTGCCTGAGCATCCTCAGGGGTTTTGAATCGGGCATGGCATTCAGTATCTCCTTCTAGCAAATCAATGTAAACAACTTCTGAGATTGTGGCCAAAATATCCTTGACTTGTTTCCTGCCAGGTAGAGGCTCTGTGCCCACAATCTTCACAATCACTCCAGTCACGAACTGTGGGCCTTGTGCACTCACCTTCTCCTGGGTGGAGCACTCTTGAACACTGCCCGCTGTAGGCGCTTTACAGTCTGTTTCCATTTCCGACTCCAATTTTATTTGAGCTATTGTTTTTTTTTTTTTAGAGAAGCCATGCTGGCTTTTTGCAGTGCCAAATACTCTTTCTTCAAATCCATCCATTCAGTCTTAGACAGCACTCTCAATGGTACAACCTCCTCGCCCATCTTGTGTCGCTCCTTATGTTTCTTCTTATGCTTCCTCTTTACCTTTGAGAGCGAGTCACCTTTTCCATCTCCCGTCTCCTTCTCTTCCATAGAGCAGAATTCTAAGTCTCTGCTCTCCTTGGAGACTTCAGAAGCGGCTTGGCCAACGCCATCCTTCTGAGCCCTTTTCTTTGCTTTTGGCTTTGGGGCTAGACAGTCTTCGTCCTTGGCGCTGTTTCTCTCCCTCTTCCCTATCCTGACTTCAGGTAAGCTCGATGTTTCAACCTTATCCCGCTTTTTCTTTTTCTTTGCAGGTTGCTTTGGGGCTTCTGGGGTTTCTGCTTCAGAGCCCTCAGAGGCCGTCCTTGGTCTCTTCGTGGTTTTACACACACCCGAGCTGCTGCTGTCCACAGCTGACTCTTTGGCCTGCACACTCTCTTCCTTCTTTATTCTGCCTTTTTTCTTTTTTTCTTTTTCTTCTCAGCTACTTGTAAGGAAGGGATGGGCTTGTTTTTCACTGTTTTGGGGAATATGCCAGGCTTTCTAGGTGCTTCTTCTGGTGGGTTGTTCAGAAACTCAATGGCTTTTGCTGCTTGCTCTTTTGTTTCAGACTCTACAAAGGCAAATCCCTTAGGATCCCCAGTAGACTTGTAATGTGGAATACTTATGTAAACCACATTGCCGCATTTCCCAAATACTCTCTCAATCCAGCTATGAGTAACATTTTTGGGGAGCAACTCCACATATACTGTGCGTTCTTCCTCGTCCTTTGGTCTCTCACCTAGGGGATTTTTCCTCCTGATTCTGGTCCCTTCTAAATCCAACTCTACAACAGATGAGCTTTTCAGTGCTCTGGCTAATAGCTTCCCATCAGTTGTCAGCTTCTTCATTTTGTTAAAAGACACCAGGAGAGAAATGTCCACATATCCATCTCTAGATTTTTCAATTTGTTCTCGAAGAAACCTGTCCTTGTGAAGGTTTGCATCTCCAAACCAGAAGTCCACCTGCTTAGCAATATCTGCAAGCACCTGTTTAACTCGTGATCACTTCTTTTTTTCTTCTTTTTTCTTCTCGGTGATTTGTACAGTTTTTTGGTTTTCAGTTTCCATTCTGTAGCTAGGCATGATGGTACACACCTAAACCTCAGCACTCATTAGGCACTGGCAGGTAGACCTCTTTGAATGTCCTGTTTCCGTGCACGTCCCCAGATCCACGGTCAGCGCTTGTGTTCTTCCACCAACCGTAGCATTCTAACACTCATTCCATTGCTGTAGTAAAACACTAACAAAAAAAATCAGCATGGAGAGGGAAGGGTTTTATTTGGCTTACGGTCCATCAGGGGAAACTGAGGCAGGAATTGAAGTAGAAATCATGGAAGAATGATTCTTACTGGCTTAATCCCTCTGGTTTGCTTAGACTGTTTTGTTAATCCAGAGCCATCTCCCCAAATGTGGTACCACCCTGAATGGGTTGGACTCTCTCACAAACCATATCACTAACCAAGATAATGCCACCACAGACTGATGTACAGGCCAATGTGATGGAGGCATTTTCTTCACTGAGTGTTCCTGTTCCCAGATAACTCAAATTTGTGTCTAGATGAGAAAAAAATACAGATAGATTTTATTGTTAAGCACAAGTAACTAACACTCAGAGTTCCTGAAAGATTTACAGTCTTCCAGCTTATAGCCAGGCAGTAGCACTGCACACATTTAATACCAGGACTTAATACCAGCACTCGGGAGCACAGGCAGGTGGATCTCTTGAGTTCAATGGCAGCTTGTTCTACAGAGAAAGTTCTAGGACAACCAAGAATACACAAAGAAACTTTATCTGGGACTGGGGGAGTGTCAATTAACAGTCTTCCAACCAGGGGAGGTGACCCAGCTCCAGACTTGACATTTTCCCCTTAGGGACTTTGTCAAAGGCTTCACTTTGAGTCACAGTGAAGGGATTCTTCCAGTCACCTGAAATAACTGTCAGACTCAGATGGAAATACAGTCAGAAAATTAGCAATTCTGCGATTTCCAAGGCGAGCCTGTCACTCTGTCACCTCATCACTGCAGCTGGTATTTTCTCCCAAGGCCAAAATAGTCCTACAGTTCTGTGCTTCACGCCAACTGTCAAAACTCCCTCGAGCACAGGAAATGGACTCGTGGTGACATTGAGTTGGTGGCTGTGAGTGTCAACAATGCTGAGTGGGAAATCCTGGTCTGGAAACTTCCATGGGAAAACTGGGGAAGTTTCTTCTCACACCTGAACCTCAGTCCTCCTCTGCTCCTCAGTGTGAAAAATGGCAACCCTGTGACAGAGCAGCACATTACAGATGGGCAGGGAGGGCTTGCCTGTGTCCTTCAACCACCTTTCCAACTAAGGTTGTATTACAGTAATTGAGCTATCACACAATACATGATCATAAAAGCATCTGTTAGGAAAAGTGATGTATTCTGTATCTCTTTTCTCCATGTGGGGTTTTGTAGTCCATTTCCACTGAAATTCGTATAGCCCACCAGCAGACACCTCCCAGTTCTACTCCTTGGGTCCTGTACGAACCATCGACTCCCAGCACTCTTGTCCCTCCACATCATCAACGTTGTCTCCCCTTCTGCATTGATCTTTTGTTTTCCGAAGGTTACATAAATACATTGTGTACAGCTCTGTGGTGTTAAATTCTGTCACTCAGCATAAAGCCACCGGAGTCCATCCTAGTTGCTGTATGTGTAAATAGATTCTATTACTCGTGCATGAAATTGTATCTGTCAGTTGTTGTTGCAATCCCACAAAACCCTCTGAGCTGGAAAGTCTTGTTATGGTGGCCATGTCTCTAGTTTCTTACAGACTTGGATAATGCCACTGAGACCCGAATGGGCTAAGTTTATAATCAGGACTTATCCATTGCACAGGCAGAGCCAGTGTGGCACAGGCATCTCTCATCCCTTCTCTTCTTAACCACGGTTCTATAAGGCTTCTCAGTAATGGATTTGTGGGCAGCAACTCTTCTGAAAGAATTTGTTGGAGTGTGGTGCTAACTTCCAAGCACACTGGTTTCCATGTCTCATGCTTTATGCAAATATTGAAAAGCTTCCCATTTCTACAATACAACTTCAACACAGTATCTCCTCTCACCTTTTCTCAGCAATGGTATATTGGAGACGGAGTCATCTCCTGGATTTCTCATTGTCATACTGCTGGATATTCTCTCTCATGACTGAAAAGGAACAGTTTTGGAAAGCACAGTCTAGTTGTTCTTGACTCAAATGCTTGTGAAGAAATCGACATACATTTTGTATGCTGCTTTCGAAGTCCTGGTGTTGGAAAAGAAGTTATCAGCAGAGAATTGATACAAGCATTGGCAATTCACTGGTGCTTGAGTTCTGATTTAGCTGAATACTTCCTTAGTGTGTGACCTAATATTTGTATACAACATCTTGTGTGCATATGTGTGTGTCTATGAAGCATGTGCATATATATATGCATATACATATATATGTATGCATATGTATATATACATTACATCTGTATATATATTCCTTAGTGAGTGACCTAAGATTTGTTTACAACATCTTGTACCATATATGTGTCTATACACATACATACATGTATATACTTATATATGCAGCATGTGCCTACTCATATATATGTGTATATACATATATGTATACATATGTATATGTACATACACGTGTACATATATATTACAAGTGTGTGTGTTGTTTATACTCAGCATATTCATGCAGTGCTCACTGAGGCCAGAAAGGGGAAATAAATCTCTTCAAGTTGGGTTAGAGTTGGTTTGGAGCTACCAGGTGGGTGCTGAGAATTGAATTCAGGTCCTTTGAAAGATAGAGAGTCATTTCAACCACTGGTCTACCACTCCAGGACCATAGTCACCACGTTTCATACTCTGTTACTTTATAAATGGATCAATGAGTCGAGAAAAAGAAAACCCTCATTCTTCGTGATGTCTACATGCCAAGAACCAACTCTTTCTAAAAGGTGTGTTGTGTGTCCGTTTGTGTATATTTGTGTGTATAGTGTATGTATATGTGGAGTATATGAGATGTGTGTAGTGTGTGTGTGGTATGTACGGTGTATGTGTGTATGTGTGTATGTGTGTATGTGATGTGTATGTGGTATATCTGTGTATATGTGTGTGTGTGTGTCTGGTGGTTGGAGGTGGGGGTTTTGTGTGGTCTATGTGCATGTGTATGTGGGATGTGTGTATATGTGTGTTATGTGTGTGTGGTGTATATGTGTGTGTAAGTGTGCATGTATGTGTGTATGTCTGGTGAGTATATGTGTGATATGTGTATATATGTATGTGTGTGATATCTGTGTGATATGACTGTGTATGTGTGTGTGGTATGTGTGTATATGTATGTATGTGATGTGTTTGTGGTGTATTTGTATATATGTATGGTGTGTGTGTGTGTGTGTGTGTGTGTGTGTGTGTGTGTGTATACGTAGGTGTCCCTGGAGGACGGAAGAGAGTATCAGATTCCCCTGGGATCATTGGTACAGGCAGTTGTTAACTGACATAGGTATTGGGTACCAAACTCAGATCCTCTGCAGAAGCAGCAAGTGCTATGAACTGCTAAGCCAACCTCAAGTCCCTGGCTTTTCCTTTTAAACAAATAGATGAATTTTAATTTTAAGTGTACAAAATATAGGATGTCATGATGTCACTTTTTATCCATGTGTATCTTTGTCCTGGCACATGTTCACCTCATCAACCATCACCCTTTGCTTTCCTCCTTGCCCCTCCCTACTAGTCCTCCCTCTCACCTGCACAGTCCATTTCATCCCCATGTGCAGCACACACAGCTGAATCTAGATTTCAAATGAGAAGTCATGTGATATTTGTTGTTCCTCTCCGTGGCACTCATGGTTCCCCTTGGTGTCCAACTTTTGTATATATGTGTAATATATGAAATATATATGATAATATAGTATATAAAGAGTTTCAAGATGGGGAGATCAACAATACTAACCAACCAGAGTTCCCAGGGTCTAAATCACCAGCCTGGGAGCACATAGGGAGGGACCCATGGCTCCAGCTGTACATGTAGGAGAGGATGGCATTGTCAGGCATAGGTGAGAGAGGAAGTCCTTGGTCCAGTGAAGGCTGGATGCCCCAGTGTGGGGAAATTAGAGGGTAGGGAAGTGGGAGTGGGAGGGTAGGTGGGGGCACATCCTCATAGAAGCAGGAGAAGGGGGAGTGATATAGGGGGTTCCTGGGTAGGGGAGAATGGGGAAAGGGGGTCACATCTGAAATATAAATGAAATATCCAATTAAAAAAAGAAAACACACACACACACACACACACACACACACAGTTTTCCATCCCTCCTCTTCTCCCAGTCCTTCTCCCCCACACATCCCCTGTTCTACACCTACCTCATTCACTCCTCCTTTGTTTATCTTCAGAAAAGGGCAGGCTTCTCATGGATATCAACTAGCTATGGGTTATCAAGTTGCAGTAAGACTAGGCAACTCCTCTTTTATTAAAGCTGCCGAGGTAGCCTGATAGGAGAAAAGGTTCCCAAATGCAGTCAACAGAGTCAGACATAGCTTCTGTTGCCACTGTTAGGGGTTCCACAAGATGACCAAACAGCACAATTATGCAGAGGGCCTGTGTTAGATTCATGCAGGCTCCCTGGTTGTCAGTTCTGTCTTTGTGTGCCCCTAAAAACCCAGGTTGGTTGATTCTGTGGGTTGTCTTTTGGTGTCCTTGACCCCCTCTGGCTTCTACAATCCTTCCTCCCCTCTTCCACCAGATCCTGAGCTCCACCTAGTGTTTGGCTGTGGGTCTCTGCATCTGCTTCCATCAGTGGCTGGGTGAATGCTCTCTGATGACAACTGGGCTAAACACCAATTTATGAGTAGGAATTTCATTCACTCTTTTGCCAGTCATGGTTAGTTCTATCCTAGGACTCTGAGCTTATAGCCTCTGGGCTATGAGTTGCCGATTTTTCATTGACAAATTGTATTGGAGAAACCAAAACTCATGAATCCAACCATATGTAAATTGGGTCAAGAAGTGGAAGTTGTAAGTGAACAGGAATTTTTTCCCTTTTTTATTTTTTAATCTTTTTTTTTACAGTCAAGACTTTATCCCCCTCCTAGTCCTCCCTCTGGCTGTTCCACACCCCATACCTCCTCCCTGTCATCTCCAAGAGGATGTCCCCACCCCCTACTCCCCCCATTCCATCAGACCTCCCCACTCCCTGTGGCCTCAAGTCTCCTGAGAGTTAGTTATGTGCATGAGGAAAAGGATGTTCAGTGACAAGCTCAAATTGGGATCCAGCTCAAGGGGAGGCCCCAAGGCCTGACATTACTGATGCTATGGTGTGCTCACAAAAGTGGGCCTATTATGACTGCCCTCAGAAAGATTCAACAAGCAGCTTAAAGAGTCCAATGCAGATATTTATACCCAACCAGTAGTCAGAAGCTGCTGATCCCTGTGGTTGAATTAGAGAAAAGATGAAAGAATCTGAAGAGGAGGGCAACCCCATAGGAAGACCAGCAGTCTCAACTAACCCGGACCCCTGAGATCTCTCAGACACTGAGCCACCAACCAGGCAGCATACACCAGCTGCTATGAGGCCCCCAGCACATATAAAGCAGAGGACTGCCGGGTCTGGACTCAGAGAAGATGCACCTAACCCTCGAGAGAACAAGAAAAGTTTAAAAACACTGTTTGTCATAGAAAAAAAAATTGGAATTTCAAAGGTTACTGTATTAAATCAGCCAATAGAAGTACATTTGAAGAGTAGAGTTATATGAAAAACCACTACTCATTTTGGCATTATAATTGTTACATATACTATGTAATTTACAATGGTGACATTTCTGCTGGCCAGTCCATATTTCTGGCTTGGGAAAAATGGAAACAGAAACAATAAAGAATTCACAAAGGAAGACAACCCTGGAGATTAAAAAATATTAGGAAAGAGATCAGGAGACATAACAGAATAAAAGAGATAAAAGGGAGAATCTCAGGTGCAGAAGATACCAGAGAAAACATTGACACAACAGTCAAAGAAAATGCAAAGTGCAAAAAGCTCCTAACCCAAAACATCCAGGAAATCTAACACACAACGAGAAGACCAAACCTAAGAATAATAGGTATAGAAGAGAGTGAAGATTCCCAACTTAAATGGTCAGTAAATATCTTCAACAAAATTATAGAAGAAAACTTCCCTAACCTAAAGAAAGACATGCCCATGAACATACAAGAACCCTACAAGACTCCAAATAGATTGGACCACAAAAGAAATTATTCTTGTCACATATTACTCAAAACACCATATGCACAAACCAAAGAAAGAATATCCAAAGCAATAAGGGGGGAAAGTCAAGTAACATATAAAGGTAGACCTCTTAAAATTACACCAGACTTCTCAAAAGAGACTATAAAAGCTAGAAGATCCTGGGGAGATGTCATACAGACCCTAAGAGAACACAAATGCCAGCCCAGGCTACTACCCAACAAAACTTTCAATTACCATAGATGGAGAAACCAAGATAATCCATGAAAAAAACAAATTTATACAATAACTTTCCACAAACCCAGCCCTACAAAGGATAATAGATGGAAAACTCCAACAAAAGAAGGGAAAATACATCCTAGAAAAAGCAAGAAAGTAATCTTTCAACAAACCCAGAAGAAGATAGCCACAAAAACATATTCCACCTCTAACAACAAAATAACAGGAAGCAACAATCAATGGCTCTTAATATCTCTTAACATCAATGGAGTTAATTCCACAATAAAAAGACATAGACTAAGAGACTGGATATGTAAACAGGACCCAGCATTTTGCTGCATACAGGAAACACACCTCAGTGACAAAGATAGACACTACCTCAGAGGAAAATGCTGAAAATTTTTTCAAGCAAATACTCCCAAGAAACAAGCTGTAGTAGACATTCCAATATCCAATAATATAGACCTTTAATCAAAATTATCAAAAAAAGATGGGGAAGGACACTTCATACTCATCAAAGAAAAAAAATCCACCAACATGAACTCTCAGTTCTGAACATATAGGCCCCAAATGCCAGGGTACCCACATTTGTAACAGAAACATTACTGAAGCTCAAAGGATGCATTGAACCACGCAAAACAATAGAAGGAGACTTCAACACCCCACTCTCACCAATGAACAAATCATAGAAGCAGAAACTAAATAGAGACACAGTGAAACTAACAGAAGTTATGAACCAAATTCATTTAACAGATATCTACTGAACATTTCACCCTGAAACAAAAGAATATACCTTCTTCTCAGCACCTCATGGTAACTTCTCCATAATTGACTGTGTAATCAGACTATAAAAGCCTCAACAGATACAAGAACATTAAATTAATCACATGCATCCTATCAGATCACCATGGACTAAGGCTGGTCTTCAATAACAACAAAAAACAAGAGAAAGCCCACATACACACAGAAGCTGAACAATGTTCTATTCAATAACTTGGTCAAGAAAGAAATAAAGAAATTTAGGACTTTTCAGAATTTAATAAAAATGAAGGCACAACATACCTAAACTTATGGGACACAATGAAAGCAGTGCTAAGAGGAAAACTCATAGCTCCGAGTGCCTACAAAAAGAAACTGGAGAGAGCATACACTAGCAGTTTGACAACACACCTGAAGGCTCTAGAACAAAATGAAGCAAATACACCCAAGAGAAGTAGATGGCAGGAAATAATCAAATTCAGGGCTGAGATCAGCCAAGTAGAAACAAAAAGAACTATACAAAGAATCAACACAACCAGGAGCTTGTTCTTTGCAAAAATCAACAAAAAATAAAAACCCTTAGCAGACTAACTGAAGGTCATAGAGACAGTATTCAAATTAACAAAATCAGTAATGAAAAGGGAGACATAACAGAAATGAGGAAAATTTCAAAGAAATCATCAGATCTTACTACAAAAGCCTATACTCAACAAAACTGGAAAATCTAGATGAAATGGACAATTTTCTAGACAGATACCAGGTACCAAAGTTAAATTAGGATTAAATAAACCATCTAAACAGTCTCATAATCCCTAAGGAAATAGAAACAGTCATTAAAAGACTCCAAACCAAAAAAAAACCCAGGACGAGATGGATTTGGTGCAGAATTCTATCAGACCTTCAAAGAAGACCTAATACCAATACTCTTCAAACTATTTCACAAAAGAAACACAGAAACACACAAAAATTAAGAAACACTACTTAATTCATGCTATAAAGCCACTGTTAAGCTTATAACTAAACCACACAAAAAACCAACAGAAAAAAAAGAGAACTTCTGACCAATTTCCCTTATGAATATCAATGTAAAAATACTCAAGAAAATACTCACAAACTGAATCAAAAAGCAAATCAAAATAACCATTCACCAGGATCAAATAGTCTTCATCCCAGGGATGGATGCAGGGATGGTTCAATATAAAGAAATTTATCAACATACTCCACCACATAAACAAACTCAACGGAAAAAACCACAGGATCATGTAGCAGGATATTTATTCTGCTACATTGTATTTGCAGTGGAGCTCAGTGGTTAGGCAATAGAAGAGGAGGTAGAGCTGGGAGAGAAAGAAAGGAAGGAGAGGGGAGAAAGAGAGGACAGGAAGGAGAAGGAGGCTATCAGCATGGAGAACCATGGATGGGTCGAAAGCTGCCCTGGGTAGCAACTTCTATTAAAAGGTTAGCTAGTGGGTAACAACTCTGTGTGGGCATCTTGTTGATTGAGCATTTTTAAATATATAAATCCTTTAGATAATCATTAAGCTTTAAGAGTCTCATTTCTACTGGGTACTGCATGGATGGCAGGTATTGTCTGAGGTTCAGTCAAGCTTTGTGGATGCAGAATAGGGGATTAGCAGAGTCATCCCCCATGCTGGTATCTCGTGGGTACCAGAAGCTGAGCATCTCGCTAGCCAGAACCCCAGCCAGAGCTGAGGAGCAGCGGGGTATTTTCTAAATATCACCACTACACGATCACCTCATTGCCTGCTGAGAAAGCATTTGACAAAATTCAACACACCTTCATGTTAAAAGTCTTGGAAAGAGCAGGAACTCAAGACCCATTCCTAAACATAGTAAAAGCAATATACAGCAAGCCAGTAGTCAACATCAAACTAAATGGAGAGAAACTTGAAGCAATCCCACTAAGATCAGGAACAAGACAAGGCTGCCCACTCTCTCCCTATCTTAAATATAGTGCTCAAAGTCCTAGCCAAAGCAACTAGACAACAAAAGGAGATCCAAGGGATACAAATTAGAAAGAAAGAAGCCAGAGTATCACTATTTCCAGATGATTTGATAGTGTACTTAAATGACCCCAGAAATTCCACAAGAGAACTCCCCAACCTGATAAACAACTTCAGCAAAGTGGCTGGATATAAAATTAACTCAAACAAATCAGTATCCTTCCTCTACTCAAAATTTAAACAGGCTGAGAAAGAAATTATGGAAACAACATCCTTCACAATAATCATAAATAATATAAAATATCTTGGTGTGACCCTAACCAAGCAAGTGAAGGATCTGTATGACAAGAACTTCAAGTCTCTGAAGAAAGAAATCAAAGAAGGCCTCAGAAGATGAAAAGATCTCCCATGCTCATGGATCGGCAGGATTGACATAGTAAAAATGGCCATCTTACCAAAATCAATCTACAGTTTTAATGAAATCTTCATCAAAATTCTAACTCAATTCTTCACAGAGTTAGAAACAGCAATTTGCAAATTCATTTGAAATAACCAATAACCCAGGATAGCAAAAACTATTCTCAACCATAAAAGAACTTCTGGGGGAATAACCATCCCTGCCCTCAAGCTGTATTACAGAGCAATAGTGACAAAAAAAACTGCATCATATTGGTACAGAGACAGGCAGATAGATCAATGGAATAGACCTGAAGACCCAGAAATGAACCCACAAACCTATGGTCACTTGATCTTTGACAAAGAAGCTAAAACCATCCTATGGGGGGAAAAACAGCATTTTCAACAAATGGTGCTGGTTCAACTCTCAGTCACATTGTAGAAGAATGCAAGTAGATCTACTCTTATCTCCTTATACAAAGCTCAAGTCTAAGTGGGTCAAGCACCTCCACATAAATCCAGATACACTGAATCTAATAAAAGTGGATTAGAGCCTGGAACACATGGGCACAGGGGAAATTTTCCTAAGCAGAACACCAATAGCTTATGCTCTAACACCAACAATCGACAAATGGGACCTCATAAAATTGCAAAGTTTCTGTAAGAGAAAGGACACCAACAGATTGGGAAAAGATCTTTACCAATCTACATCTGATAGAGGGCTAATATCCAGTATATACTAAGAACTCAAGAAGTTAGATCCCAGAGAACCAAATAGCACTATGAACAGTAGGGTACAGCACTAAACAAAGAATTTTCAACTGAGGAATCTTGAATGGCTGAGAAGCACCCAAAGAAATGGTCAAGACACTTAGTCATCAGGGAAATGCAAATCAAAACAACCCTGAGACTCCACCTCACATCAGTTAGAATGGCCAAGATTAAAAACTCCGGTAATAGCAGATGCTGGCGAGGATGTGGAAAACCATATGTAGCTGGAGCCATGGATCCCTCCATGAGTACTCCTCGGATGCACACCTAGCATTTTCAATGTGCTGTCTGGGTTCAAACTCAGCAAGGCAAGCCTGTCACTGACTGGGCTATCTCTTTACCTCCACCCTTTTTTTCTGTAGTTTGTCTTGAGACAGGGTCTCATATACAACAGCTGACCTTGGACTCACTATGTCTGTTGAAGGTCCTTTAACTACTTTGGGAAATAAGGTAATGAATTAAAGAGACTAGTGACAACTGAGTAGTTTTAAATATATAATTCTGCAGAAAGGGAACGCTGGCATACAGGAAAGGCATGAGTGGCTAAGGTGCTGATTTGACACAATTTGACAGTGGTTTTTTAAAAACCTAGAGAAATTCCAGTTCTCTTCTCCTATAGGTCTATAGGACTTGCATTTAGATCCCCTATCTCATCGGCCTGGAACAAAAGCCTTAGCCAGAAAAAAAAAAAAAAGGAGACATGAGAGTGGCCCCTTCTGATTGCTAGCTTCCCTAAATGACCCAGCTAAGTGACTAGGCTTACCACTTGTAACTTTCTGAAACAAAGAGGGGCTAACCCCTAGCCTGCTTGACTGTAATTCCAATGGACTCTAGTGGAACACAACAACCTATGTCTTACACTCTTTATCCTCCAACAGCTCCAGAGGTGTGGGAATGTTTCCCTGTCTGTTTGAGATTATAAAGTGGTTTCTAAGATTATGACACAGGTTAAGGGATAAGGTTGCTGTAACAGGTCCCAGGGAATCAAGGTGTGTTTTTACTCAAGATGGGTCTTGTTTATGAGAGAGTTGTGATGTACAGCCTTTCTCTTCCTGGGTGTCCTCCTCATTTATTTGTTCTGCCTGCCCAACATCTCTAGGGGGAGCTGTTGTGCTCTTCCAGAGAAGGCTGCAGTTAATCAGAGTGCAGGGGCCCACAAGCTCTACACAAGCAGGGACTTCATCCAAGGCTGTCACTGGTCACTTCCTGGTACATCTCCTACGGATGAAGACAAACCAACCCTGGAGGAAGAAACTGATCCTGGAACAGAGTGGGAATTGGGAACATGTGTCCCAGAAAGGTACTGATCTTGTGCAAGCAGCCCCGTTGGAACCTGGAAGCCCTGAGGAACTGGGATGTTCTACTGAGCCACACCCTCCTGGCTATTGGTCACCTTTTTCACCCAAACCTTAGTGGATACTGACATGAATATCCTCTCTCCAAGGCCAAGGTTAGGCCCTGGCCCCCTGCCAAGTTCCAGGCCTGGAAGGAAGTAGATTAGACTACCCTATATGTGTGCTGAAAGGTGCCTCCTGCCATCAGCCCCACAGATGGCCTTTATGTCTCTATGGACAATGTGATGATGGTCACAGAAATACTGTACTGCACATACTATCTGGGCACACATCCTTTGAGTCTCACTCTTTTCTAAAGACCCCACTTGGATGATGTGATCTAATAGCTCTCCCTCTGAGGCATACTCCATCACCAGGGAGGTGATCTCTCTTCTCTGGACCACATGAAACAGCTTGATAATGTTAGGATGGCTAAGTGATTTCATAAGCCTGGCCTCCCTGCAGATGTGTGAGGCACACTTCTTGGTGTTCCGCAGATTTTTTACAGCCACAGTGGTAGTTGTGGGGACGTGGAAGGCCCATTTCACCACTGAAAAGTTTCTTTTGCCCAGTGTGTTCAGCATCTTATAGTTAGTGCTGAAGTTCTCCTCAGCTGAGTAGCAGGCCTTCAGATCCTGCTCCATCATCAGGCCCTCTGTGATTTGACTAGAACCAAACTTGCAATGAGAAATTTAAAAAAAATAAAACATTTAAAATTAGGCCAAAGAGCTGATTTTAAATTTTTACAGCTAAAATTTCCTTTCCTCCAAAAGACAAGAAAAAGGTCAGAAATATGTCAGACAACCTAGTCAGGTACTTTGAATACTTGGGAAGAGAAGAACAAAGCACCCTCTAATGTAGTAGACACAAACTATGACATAGAAACAAAACAAAGGATCACAGACAGTAAGAGCTGCTCGCTGTAAAAGATAACCATCCTCTTCTCTGGTCTCAGCACACACTGTGAGCCAATGCACCAAGAAAATCAGGTTCTAGAGGAGTGGATAAGACAATAGACACTTCAAAACCCACAGTGTCCAGGCAGGGTAACTGGCTCTGGAGTCCACAATGTCTGCTACTTCTGCAGAGGACATGCATTTAGTTCTCAGGACTCAGGTCAGGTGACCTACAAATGCCCTAAGTCCAGCTCTAGGAGATCTTCTGGCCTCTAAGGGCACCTATCTAGCACACTCACAGGCACTACATTTCTCTTAAAATAATACTGATACAAATATTTCTATATAATATTATTTATGACCTTTGAATGTCAGAAGAGGGCATCAGATTCTCAGCAAGTGGAACTACAGGAAGCTGTAGTGAGACTTTTGGTTTGTTTAAAAACCCAGTTATGGTATATGAACACATTATTGTTTTATTTCCAGGTGTGTGACAAGAGGCTCATAACCACCCATAAAACCATCCAGTTCCCAAAAATCTGACCCCTCTTCTGACCTCCACAGCAGGCACCCGGGGAAGAGGTGTTCAGACATACATGGAGGCAAAATACTCATACATGTAAATGAAACATAAAATATTCTAACTTATCAAACATAACTTAAAGTAATAAAAAGTAGAATGGAAGATAATAAAGAATGTGAAAAGGTAAACACATAAATCAAGCCAGTAAATACACAAACCATAACCTAAAAAGCTATCATAGTCACCAAAGTGGCGAGAAACTTACTATTTCAGGATCCGAAGTTTCTGAAGTCCAAGTATCATAGCTCAGCATCAGCAAACTCCAGTTGCTTTCTAACCAAGCTACAGGTTCTGTCCTGTAATGACAGGAGGCAGCCTCAGCCAGAGCTGCAAGTGGACAGGTAGCTATCATTCCCCACAATGGTTCCTGGTGAGGTCAGAGCAAGAAATGGACCAATGGTGTCTAGGCACAGCCCACTGGATTTCCTTACATTCTGTCTCGAAGGCCAGGAAGGATGATCTTGGTCAGGGGACAGTACAAGACTGGTTACATTCAAATGTCTGTCCCCAATGTTGCCCAGTAACCCACTTCTTCCTGCTAGGCCCTCTGCCCAAGGTCTACAATTTCCTCCAAAGAATCAACCTGGAGAGAACAATGTTCAAACACTTGACACTCTGTGGAACATTTGACAGCCTAAATTTAACAAGGCCATTTTCCTTGTTAACATCCTAAGAATGATGATGGGCTCCAGAGTTTTGGTCCTTCCTCAGTTATGGGACTTTAGTATTTGTTGGTTACTAGATGGACAGTGTATGACGTTTCACTTAGATCCCAGCCTTTATGATATCCTTGTAATAACCTATGTCTACACTCAGTATTCAATTATTATTATTTTAAACACACATTGATGAGTACTAAAGGATAGTAATTAGCTACATTGGTAGTTGGGACAAAATACTGTTTTCCATGGTACCCCAGGGTGTGACACTAACACCTGTGGAGCTGAGAGGAAGATGACACCATGTTCCCCAGGAGGCTTGAGAACTCTCACCAAATTCAGGATCCAGAGACACTAACAATTCCCCTCTGTTTTTCCACAGGCACTGGTGTTTGTAAGGGAGTTCTGTGAAGTGCTAGGCAGACCATTCCAGCACGAGGCACAGTTTGTTCCTCCACGTGTTCTCTGAGTTCTTTGGCCAGCAGAACTCAAGGGCACGGGCTTGATCCTTTGCTTCAAAATCATTATTGCCCTCACCTCCTGTGCCTGATATCACTCTAGCTTTACCACCACATTCGCCCTGAAGACAGAAGATACCCCATGGCACGACAGCTGCAGACAGGGGAACCCAAGTAGGTGGAGGGACAAGCAATGTAATGTCCCACCAAGGAAAGTTCTTCAAGGAGAAGTTACAAATCTGGCTCCTTTTAGACTTACATTTATTCTGTCCTTGAACTTTTTTTCAGCTGCCCACTTCCACAATTAGAATCAAAAGACTGGCATCTGAGCATTGCCTTTGGCCCTTGCATGGAGTCATGACATTGGAAGTGCCAGAAAGATCCTAAGAAAACCAGCTAGGAGGAATCGTTCTGCTAAAGCACAGAGACACATTGGTGCTCTTGCTTAAGAGACCATCCAATACTGCCTGTCAGTTCCCTTAGGAGGACTTGGTGTGAGTTGGTCTCTACTTGGAAAGTAAGGGTGTGAGCAAAAAAGGGAAACACTGAGGGACTTGGAAGGGGCGGCAAGAGAAGGGTCTGATGAGGGAGGGGAAAGTGATCAAAGTTCTTCATCCACATGTATGGAAATATCACTGTGAGAAGGACCATGTTGTGTAGTTAATATAAACTAATGTTCCAAAGTAGTGAAAGGAATGAAACCATGTAAAATAGGACATTTTAAAAACAAAGTCTCAAAACTAAATAACAAAGAAAATAAAATTTCTCCCAAACATATTTCAAACCAAGAAAGGACTGGAAAAGAGAATTAGTTTAAAAGCAGAAAACAGAAACCAAGTGCAGTTGTTCACCAGCCTAGAAATCCAAACGCTCTCCACCAGCTAACAGCTACTTCCCTCACTGCTCCTCCTCGACTTCCAGAGGCTCCTGGGTGTTCAAGAGCCTGGAAACTCCATGGCCTTAGCCTCTTCGCAGGCCCAGGTATCCTCGAACCAGTTCTGACCTGCCCCGCACCTCAGACTGAACTTTTCTACCCCCCAGGTGGTGTCCTACAGCCAATTACCACCAATGGCATGGGACAAGTTCAAACTCCCCTCGTCCTGCCTCCCAAAGTGGCTGAGCCCTGTGTTGGAGCGGACACAGGACTCACAACCCTACACCCTATGACCAACTTCTATCTGCCAGGCTATATTTCCCAGATTTTCAACAACTGGACTAACAGGGCCAATGTTCAAACACATGAACCTTTCTTGGATAGTTGATATCTGTATTATTTCTGGTTCTCTAGAGTCAAAGAATGGATGGGATGTCTTTCTATATTGAGGTAATTCATTATGATGACTTACAGTCTGTAGTTCAACTCCCCAACAATAGTCAGCTGTTAATTGGAAGTCCAAGAATCTTGTAATAGCTCAGTCTCCTGAAGCTACTTGTTTCAGCTAGTCTTCTGTAGAAGTAGATTCTAACAGATGTAATGGCAAGTAAGTGCAAGTGGCAAAAAAGTGACTCTTCCTTCCTTCTTCCAATCTCTTTAGGTAGGTACCCAGCAGAAGGTATGGTCAAGATTAAAGATGTGTACCACCATGCCTGGATCTGGGGCTTGTTTTGTCCCAGGCTGACCTTGAACTCAGAGATCTCATTGCCTTAGTCGTCTGGGATTAAAGGCCTGTACTACCTTCCCTGGGTCTAAGCTTTTCATAGCCACTATACCTCAAGATCTCCAAGCCAAGATCCAGTTCAGAAACTTGTGTCTTCCAGCCTCAAGACCTGGATCACAGGTGAGCCCTCCAATTCTGAACTGTAGTTCATTCCAGATATACTTGACAACCAGGAATAGATATTAAAATATCCAAACCCCAATGAAGACCCTTTCTAATTTCATAATACTAAGTGGAATCATCTGAATTACAACAGGCTGCAGACTGCTATCCTTCACTGGGTATGCACACTGTATTAGTATGCTTTCACTTGCTGAAATGCAACTTGGGGAAGAAAGGGTTTATTTGGATTTCACTTTCTAATCATAGCCTACCACGGTAAGAACCATGGGTAAGAACTGAGGGAGATGCCATAGAGTAAAGCTGCTTTCTGGCTTGCTCTCCTTGACTGAGCCTGTTTATATATACATATATCCAGCCATAACCTCATACCCATGGACATCAATTAATCATGGTGCTCCCCCATAGAATTACCTACAAGTCAATTAAGTCCCTTCTTTCCCAGATTTCTCTAGCTTGTGTCAAGCTGACAAAAAAAAAAACTAATTGGCACATGCTAATAATCATATATTAGTGGATTTATAACATGGTTCACTTTTCACTTGGACACAAACATTCTTTAATAAGTATTAGTTTATAGAACCTGCCTCATTCATACTCAAGAAAATATGTTCCATTTCTTTTAGATTCAGAGTAATAAGAATAAAATATAGCTTCTGACTGACACTGGGATGTTGTGACACAATGATCTGTTTCCCAGGGCACTCCAGGGTGACTACTATGGGGCTAAGAAGAGAGACTTTGCCACATCTTCTCCAAAAATTATTCATCCAGTTTCTCACCACACAGAAAGTTGGAGTCCAGAAGATAGCATGTTGATATGTTCAAAACGATAAAGAAAAAAAATGATCAGTGGTCATCCTGGAATCCTCATCCCTGAGAGAGAGGCACACATAGTATCTTCAATGAAACCTGATATTCCAGGCAACATTCTGGGAAAGTAGAGCAAAAACTCTCAAACCAAACCACAACCAAAAGAGTTGAGATGTAAATGAACATTATTGCTCACTTCCTGACTCAGGCAACTCCTAAGTGGCTTGTCTGGACATGTTTGCACAACTTTACCTCCCCTGCCCCTTTATGATTTGAACTCTATTTTGTGTCTTCAGTCCCTCTGAATTTTCAATCCTGGTACAGGTGGTGATTCTCTCCTTCCAAGCCCTTAAAATCCCCCTGGTGCTGCTTCAGAATTAGCAGTCACTGCCACCAGCATCAATGCCATCTCCCACTACTATGGCACTCATTGTTGTCACGTCTACCCTTCAGTCCCTCACAGCCACTCTCTCCCTTCTAATGTTTCTAATGCCTGTTGGGCCCTGCCATCTTAGGACCTGATGACCAGCTAGACATGCTCAGCTCTGAAGCATCTCTAGAGGATGACCTTTGACTCTTGTCAGTGCTTTGACCCTGCTTATCTGTCAGGGGTGATATGTCAGGTAGACACACCATGCTGGGAGGGATTTCTCTGCTGAGCCATTTTAGTCTGGAAACTTCTCATCTCTAAGGCCAAATCTTGGTACCACCCCATGCTGGTAAAGTACCTGTGCATGTGGCTGAGTTCCAGGTCTGGAGAAAAGCAAGCTGGGCTGAGATTTGTTCCTGCTGACAGTCTCCCAGGGCTTCAGCCTCTCCGTGGTCCAGTAGCTGGCCCAGGCGCTGTCTCCTGGTTCAGTGCTACTCCTAAGTGCACACACGCAATGACTCCATGCTGAGGCCACTGAAGAAGGAGCTGGGCTCTCAGAAGCCTAGCCTGAGAGTGGTGCTAGCAGCCTCCAATCTGGGCTCAGAGGCCAGCTTGCAGCAGTTGCTGTGCAGGCTGAGTGAGCTCCCTAGGCCTGAGGGGCAAGCAGCATCACCTGCATTTCATCAACAAGGCACGTGAGACTCTCAACCAGACTGGTACTGAAAAGATCTCACCTCATCCCCTTTTGGGTAGTTGGAGGGCTAGTCCCCAAAAGTCCGAAGTCCAAGAAGAGAAAGGATGTACCTACATCACTGCAGGCAGAACCTAACCAGGTTGTCTAAAGAGCCACCAGGCAGGTGTGTGAGTTAAGACATCTTGAACAAATCCCTCCGATTTTCTAAAGAACATTCATTCAGGTGTATTCTTAGCTTGCGCTGGGGGTGTCTGCAAAGCTGGGACCGAGGGATAGCCAATGGCTATGGGGAGGAACTTTTAAAGGCCAAAGTAGATGAGCACTGAGGCTGTCATGATATTTCTTCCATCATTGTTGACAGCTTTTGGTGCCGCTTCCAGGAAATCGGCATTTGTCCCTGGGCTTGGACAAGGAAGCAGACTCAGATAAGAGTATTAGGAACAGTGGCCATGGGGCTTTGCTTACTAGTTTGCGGAATCACTACCTTATGTGATCTCTCTGCTCACTACTTTAATCATTCCCTTGTATGATTCCTTTGCTCACTGCTCTGACTGACTCCTTTCTTGTGTCGTCTCCTTGTTTACTACTTCACTTGATTACTTTGTCTCTGATCTAAGAACTGACCATGTGTTTGGGATGTACTTAGAGCGATATAAAAGCAGACTGGGAAAGAATAAAGCTGCTTCGGCCTCAGTAAAGGCTGGAGTCATGTTATAAAATTGTCTGACTTTTTCTTTTTTTAATCCTCACTCCCTCACTTGAGACCCTGTTGACTGACTGAGCTGGCTTGGTCACATCATGTTTTATTTGATTTCATTTGTTTGTTTTTGTTTTGTGTTTTGTTTTTCAGACACTAATGGGGATGTTTCCAAAAGCTTCCTGAAGGTGAAGGACCTAGCTGAGGTGAACAACTACTGGGCTCTGAACCTGACCTCCATGTTCTGCCTGACCTCTGTCATCCCCGTAATGCCTTCCCAGATAGCCCTGGCCTCAGCTAGACTGTGGTTACCATCTCATCTCTGTGTGCCCTTCAGCTCTTCAGGGCTGGGGGGCTGTGTTGGCAGGGGACACTGCCTGAGACATGTTGTACAGGCTGTTGAGAAACCCAGTGTGAGGGTTTTTCTGGGGGCTGGGCAAGGAGGGGAGTCTGATCTATGTTTTCATTAAAGAATCCAAAGACTATAGTGCACCCCTCTCCAGTAGAAGTTGGAGGAGTCAGGGGCAGTCAGCCTTAGGAGATGCCTGATTAGCAGATGGCATAAAAACCCATACACATAAAAATGAATTAAAATTAAAAATAAAAAAAAAAAACAAAATACCTTTATATGTTTAGCTGTTGATTTTTCTCTCTCAAGGGACACTACTCTTCCTCCATGTATCCCCAGTATCCAGCAAAGTTGTACAGAGGCTAGACACAATGAATGTTCAAAGCCAAGCAAACAGACACTGTGGAGTTGTGAGCATCTCAGTCTGAGCTGTGCTGGGACACTGAATGGAATGCAGAGAGGGTGCTGGGGGTGGAAATTAAAGGGTATTTGGTATTCTGGTACTTTGTCTTATCTGACCTAATAAGATGCCACCATAAGTCTAATAAGATGCCACCATGTCTTTCTTCTAAACTTGTGATTTCAGTGGTTAGAATGTGTGATAGAATGTGTGAGCAGCTAAGGGGTGAGATCTACTTGTCTGTACCTCTTTGAACTAGGACAAGATCCTGGAGACACAGGCAAAATGGTCTAACACCCGAATGAAGCTAGACCAGAATCCAGGCTTGCTTCTAACTTCTCAGATCTATGTTGGGTCTCCTCATATTATCTAGCCCCTGCCCTATACACACATTCATGATATTTCTTGTTCCACTATCCAGCTCACCTTCTCCGAGATCAGCCTAGGCTCCTTCAGACAGCAATGATCACATGTAAACCACAGCCAGGAGGAGAGACAGTTCCAGAAGGGCCCAGAGCTAAGTTAGTTCTCTGGAGGATGCCTAGGTAATAAGGAGGAACCAAGAAGCTCCCCCAGTGCCTGAAGACAAGCAGGGACAGCCTAGTTTTCATTTCAGTCTCCAACAGAATGGTCTAACAGGTTTCCAATGATAGAAAAGTCTGTACAGACATCAAGCCTTTCCCCAGAGGTGCTCAAGGAGATAAAACTGGGCATGATAGAGCATTTAAGAGGTGGGAGCAAGACTTCAAAGTCAGCCCTGGCTACACAGCAAGTTGGAGACCAGCATGGGCTCCAAGAGACTGACTCAGCACACAGGAGAGAGCAAGAGAGGTGGGGGAGGAGTCAGGCTGGGGAGCATTCGAATGTTAGCAGAGTGCTCTTCTAGTCCTGAGGTCCAGCTCTGTGATGTCTGCCTTCCTCTGGAGTCAGGTGGAGGGAAGGGGTAAATGAGGGAGAAGTTGAAGAGAGAAAGGGGAATCATTCTTG
Organism: Rhabdomys pumilio; assembly: GCA_030674055.1. Lineage (NCBI taxonomy): Eukaryota > Metazoa > Chordata > Mammalia > Rodentia > Muridae > Rhabdomys > Rhabdomys pumilio. Next base: position 33,545,194 of record JANHMN010000003.1, on the reverse strand, counting down.
CCCTGTTCACCTGTTTTCTATCTGTAGTTTGGAGGTGCCGTCCATCATCTCTCAGGTATCTTAGAGGGCACCCTAGGAGGTCTGAGTCACCTTCCTCCCCAGATATTCTCACCCCTGTATATTTTGCCCCTTAGGAAATAGCACCTTCAGAACTAATAGCCCTAGCTGGAGTTAGAAGGCTGGACTTAATTTTTAGTGAATTTTAATTTTTGTGAAGAGGTGAGAAGAAAAAAAATCCCCTTGGGGTATCCAACATGATAGAACTTCCTGCACATGACCTAGAGACTCCCTTAAAGAAAAGCAAAAGATAGGGTTCAACTTCCTCCCAGACCTGAGGTATGCTCTCAAGATCTTCAGAAGTCTTGGCCAATACTCCAGCTGCTAAGGACCACCTGCTCAGGCAGAACTGGAATGTAGGATTTTTATTTACCGAACACTGCCTGAAGAAGATATATCCCATGACCTTTAACCACCACAGCCATTTGCTTGAGGTTTCCTGAAAAGTGATTGAATGAAGGGCTACCAGAGTGAACCCCATGCAAATGACAGAACAGAAGCATTGTGTGTGTTCTAGAAGAAAACTGGCTGTTTCTTCTGTGTGTGCATGTATTGTGTGTGTGGTTTATGGTACATATATTTACATATACACACATTCACACACAGAAATATACATATAAACAAACATAAATATATAAATATATATAAATACACCAACACATATATGTATATATTCATACACAAATACACACACCTACACATATACATATACTTATGTATATGTACTTTATACACACACACACACACACACACACACACAATCTCGAGGCCAGAGGTCAAAGTCAGGTATCTTCCTCTTCTTCCTCTTTAATTTTTTTTTTAAAGATAAACTGAACCTAAACCTCACCAATTCATCGATACTGGCTGACCAAAAAATTCTAGGGATCCCCCTCCCTAGCACTGGAATTACATGTTTCTAACACTGCAACCAGCTTTTTACAAGACAGCTAGAGACCTGAACTCAGGTCATAATGTTTGAGCAGCAGGAGTTTTACCAACCAAGCCATGTCCCAGACCCCCAAGACTTGCATGAGACTCAAAAGGGACCAGAAGCAAAGTTAGAAAGAGGAAATTACCTCTTTGTTTCTGGAGCATTTAAATACAGAAACCAAAGTAGACCCGGTAAGAATCACAGACTGGGACAGGTAAGAAAAACTATGATTGAGAAAGAGCCAGGAACAGGGAACCCAGAGAGGAAAGCAGTAAGATCCTGGGTTACAGTAAGACAGATTTTGATGATGGAAGAAGCCACACACTCATACTTTCATATGTACAGGTATATGCGCTCATGGGTGCACGTACACACATACATACATACACACACACACACACACACATCAGGCATGTTCTCATACAGGCACGCTGAGCCTTGCTGGAAATAATTCCTTTTCATTTGAAAAACTGCTACCTTGCACAGCTATCAGTTTCAAATATAGAAGCTGTCAGAGATGTTTGTGTGAAAGAGTGTAGAAGTGTGGGAGGCAGGGATTTTGGGGGCAGGGCATGGGTACTCCATGAAATTGAGAGGCCTCAACAGGTAGAAAAAGATCCCAAGATCTCAGGAGGCTCTCCAGAAATCTATGCCCTAAGATGCAGCATCAGTACCTCCCAGGCAGAAGCCCAGATTTAGAAACCTCACCAAGTCTGGTTAGTTCCCTGTCAGTCAGGTGACCCTGAGAAGTCATTGTCTGTTCTCCCTCATGGTGTGTGAGGCAGAGGTTGTCAGGCAGTCTGTAAGGCCTTGGCCTCCTGGCCTTCTTTTTGCACTTTTAATATCTACTATTATTGTATAAAGTGTTATGCCCAGATCACAAAGTCCCCACAGACCACCAGGGACCACCAGGAGTCCAACTTCTATGCAAAATGAAAGAATCTTTATTGAAGCTCCAGCTCAGACCCTGCAACCTCTCAGCACACTGAAAAGTGTAGAAGGTCCTGCACTGGTACAAACCTTGCCTATTTATCATGGTAGCAGGGTGAGGGGCTTTCCAACTTGGCAGTTACATGATTGGTTGACATTTGCTTGGTGCTCTTCTATTGGCTAGTGATGATTTCAGCTTGGTATAAACAATGGTTGCTAGCTAAATCAATCTAATTTAGACATTAGGTACTTTCTCCTTAAGAACTGATTGGTTGTTGCTAGGAGTGGAGTGACTATTTGCTCAGGGGAATTGTGATTGTTAACAGGCTGACATGACTCTTAGAACAAGTTGGGGTTTTCCCAGTAGCTGACTTCTTTCAGATGGCAAGTTAAGCATAAAATGGAGTCTGAAAGCAAAGTGGAGTTTGTAATGTTAAGCTGGGCCCTTCATCATATGGAAACAAAAACACTGGGTAGCTAAAACAATTCTGGATTATAAAGAACTGCTGCAAGTTTCACTCTCCCTGGTTTCAAGTTGTACTATAGAGCCGTAGTAATAAAAACAGCATGGTACTGGCACAAAAAACAGACACATTGATCAACAGAATCAAATTAAAGACCCAGATATAAATCCACACACTTATGGACATCGTTTTTTTCATTAAAAATAAACAAGAAAACAGAAATACACACTGGGAAAAGGGCAGCACCTATAACCAATTGTGCTGGTCATGCTTGATGGTTACATGTAGAAGAATGAAAATAGACACCTGTTTATCACCATGCACAAAGCATGACCCCAAGTGGATGCAGGACCCTGACATAAAACTGAACCTGACAGAAGATTTTCTAAACAAAGTGCAGTTGGCACAGATACTGAGATACATAGTTGACAAACAGGACCTCATGAAACTGAAAAGCTTCTTACAGCAAATGATGCCATCATTTGGACAAAGCAGCAGTCCACAAACCGAAAAAGATTTTTATGAACTAAATACATCCAATATAGGGCTAACATCCAAAATATATAAAGAACTCAAATATCAATAAAACAACCCGAGTTTTTTTAAATGGGGTATAGACTTAAACAGTTTCCTCAAAAAGGAATCTCAAGTTGCTTAGAAACACTTAAAGAAATGTTCAACATCCTTAGCCATCAGGGAAAAGCAAAGCAAAACTACTTTAAGATTTCATCTTACACTTGTCAGAATGGCTAAGATCAATAAAACCAGTGACAGCTCATCCTGGCAAGGATATGGAGAAAGAGAAACACTCATCCATTGCTGGCAGGAACGTAAACTTGCACAATCACTATGGGTGTAGGTGTGGCAGTTCCTTATAAGATAAGAACAGATCTCCCTCAAGATCCAGTTATAACTCCCTTAAACCTACCATAGACTCACACACAACAGGCACCAAAAAAAAAAAAATCAATGAAATGATTCCTAATTGTATTCTAGGATAGTCATAGATCAGTGCTTGGTCCAGTCATCCTCAGAGAGGCTTCTTCAGGCAGCAGATGGGGAAAATAATCTTTTTTTTTTTTTTTAAAGAGTGTCATTGTGAAACTCACAAGTAAATGGGTGGAACTAAGACAAAAAAAAAAAAAACAAAAACCATCCTGAGTGGGATAACCTACTCAGACAAATGTTACATGTTCCAGTATATGTGGATATTTCCTGTTGAGTCAATGTTAAACTAGCTAGTTGGTAGAACCACAGAGATTAGGTATAGAGTAAGAGACAGTTGGGGTCCAGCTAAATCTTGTTAGGAAAGAGAAATAGAATAGTTGAAGGGGGACTGGAATGGGAAGATCATGTGGAGAACTGGAGGGGAGAGACGACTCAGATAAGGGCCGTTTGAGGGGTAGTATGGAAACCTGTACAGTAGACTTTTCCTAAAATATATACATTTATAAGTGTGATCTAAATGAAATTATCAAATAGTGGGAGAGATAGAGCCCCAGTGGCCATCTCTTGCCGCCAAATGAAGTTTCCAGTCCTGGGATTAGGTTACATCTGATTGATTTATTCAGAGCTGTCCTGTGGGAATCTCCAAATAACCCAGGCTATTTTCAGGACTATGGCTTGCTGACAGCAGAGACCATTTCTGAAAAAAAAAAAAAAACTAAGCAACTCAATGAACATGGAGAAGCCAATCTTGTGCCTACATAAAGCCTTCAATCCTATGTTCTATTGCCTTTGGTACACAAAGGTACTGTGCATGCTACCAAAGGAAAAGGAAAGGAAAGGAAAGGAAAGGAAAGGAAAGGAAAGGAAAGGAAAGGAAAGGAAAGGAAAGGAAAGGAAAGGAAAGGAAAGAAAAACCATAAACACCAAGTCAGCCACAAACCCTCCAATCTACAATGATGCCCTGCCTGTAAGATATGCTAGTACAATGGTGTGACAAAGTTTGTAGGAGTGACCTGACCAATCAGTATCTGATTTGACCTAAGGCACACTCCACAAGAAGGAACCCATACCCAACTCTGGTTGGGTGGCCAACTACCTGAGACTGGATAACCAAGAGACCTAGCATAAAACCAAATAATACTAGTCCAAAAGAAAAAAGCAATAAAATTAATCCTAATGACATTTTGCTATACTCACAGAATGGCATTTTACTCAGCCATCACCAAAGAAAATTCCTCCTGCAGCAGACGGGAACAAATAGAGACCCACAGCCAGACATTATGAAGAGTGAGAGAGCTAGAAACACTCAGCTCTAAATTGATTGTCCTTATTAAATCCCTCCCCTGAGGGCTCAGGGAACCCTGTGGAAGCGGAGGTATAAAGAGTGTATTAGCCAGCAGGGATTGAAGGATTTGAAGAAACCAAGGCCCTCTTCATCACCAGGAGCAAAGACCCTATGAGCTCACAGAGACTGAAGCAGGAAGCACAGGGCCCACTCGGGTTTGCACCAGGTCTCTGCATATATAGTTCCAATTTAGTTTTTTAAAAGGGATTCCTGAGTCTGTGAGTGAGTGTGTCTCTGATTGTTATGCCTTCTTTTGGATACTTTTCCTTCTCTTTGTTTACTTTGTCCAATTCCGATATAATAGGTTTTTATTTTAATCATATTACATTGCATGTTGTCATACCTTATTATTACCTCTTAGAAGTCTGTTTTTTTTCCCTAATGAGAGAAAGAGGGTGAATCCAGGTGGGAGGGGAGGTAGGGAGGGGATGGGAGGAGTAGAAGGAAGGAAGACCATGATCAGGATGTTTTGTGAAGAAAAAAACAATTCTGGATTGTGGTTCATTCCAGATATAGGCAAGTTGACAACCAGGAAGAGCCATTACACATATAAATATCCCTTTATAAAACAGACATGTACAATGGATGTACACAATGAATATTATTTTTAATAATCAAAGAATATAAGACAGTCAGTAAACAAATATAAAGAAATATTAATAGTGAGTAGGTAAAAACTGAGGAGTTGGGGTGCAGCTCAGTAGGGTGCTTGCCTGGTATGCACGAGGTCATGAGTTCAAGGGTCAAGCGTTGCATAAACTAGGGACAGTAGTGTACATCATCTGCAGTCCCGGGGTTGGTGCCACACACGTGCAATCCCAGCACTTAAAGAGAGGAAGGGGAATCAGGAGACAGCAGACAGCTCAAAACCAACCTGAGCCACGTGAGAGACTTAATTGAAACAATTTTTAAGTAAAGAAAATTGGAAAAGAACAAACATAAACCCGAAATATTTTAAAAGATCAATGTAACACATGTAGCTAAACTGAAATGAAGGGAAACCATGGAAACGGATGGTAAAGAGTGAAGAAATGAAGGCAGAGACTACATGGACTCTGGGGCATAAGCAAAGGAGCATGGCTAGAAATTGTATATATATCAGATAATTAGGGGGCTGGAGAGATGGGTTAGCAACTAAGAGCACTGATACTTTTCCAGAAAACCTGGGTTCAATTCCCAGAACTCCCAGGGCAGCTCACATCTGTCTGTAACTCCAGTTCTGAGTGATCGGATGACCTCTCACGGACGAACATGTAAGCAAAATACCAATGCACGTAAAGCAAAACAAAGAAATCATTTTTTAACATCAAGGGATTAGAAAGTTAAAGAGTGGAGTTGTTTTTCTACTGAAGACACAGGGTCATCCCTCTACAGCCGTGATCCCTTTAGCCAGTGTCATTTGAAGAGTTCTGATACCTGGGGTTTGGAGGGAGGCTCCCACTTCTCAGACGAGAAGGAGAGGGGGAAATGGGAGTTCGAAGCTGTGTGAGGGTGGGGACCTGGGAAGAGAGAGGGGGCTGATATTGCAATGTAAGTAAATACATTTTAGGAAAAGTATTCTGATCTTTTGAAAACATCACATTTACAAAATGACACTCTAGAGTTTTCCCTTTCCCTTTGGACTCTATTAGCCCGTATATGAAAGTATTATCTTCATTTTTTCCTACTCAGGGTTCCTAGTTTGATAATCATTTGGATGAAATTTTCATAATATCAGAAAGTTTCCAGACTATATTGCTTTATTTAATTTTTCTATTTTCCTCTGCATTCATTTTTTATTTTAATTTTGTGTGTTTGTGCACACACGAGTGCATGTGTTCATGTGTGTGTGTGTGTGTCTTTTTTGTTTGTTTGTTTGTTTTTTGTTTTTCGAGACAGGGTTTCTCTGTGTTGTCCTGGCTGTCCTGGAACTCACTCTGTAGACCAGGCTGGCCTCGAACTCAGAAATCCACCTGCCTCTGCCTCCCAAGTGCTGAAATTAAAGGCGTGTGCCACCACTGCCCGGCGTGTGTGTGCGTGTGTGTGCGTGTGTGTGTGTGTGTGTGTGTGTGTGTGTGTGTGTGTCTTAAGTGCACAAATTTATAATGGGTCACATTCACAGCTGTCCCTAAATCCAAGTGGTCTTCAGGCCACATGCTAGACACACCTCCATGGCCACAGAATAAAAGAGAACACTGTCACACCTGTGCGTTTCTGAACTAGACTGGGCACCTCAGAAGGTTTTCACAGCATATCCTGATTGAGAAATGGTCCACACCAGCTGATAATATCAGAACTATTGGGGCATCAGGCAAGAACCTCACAGCAAGAGATCCGGAGGACACAATCTCAATTTCATATAGCTAGAGATGTCATAAAACTACATTAAGAAATAAGCTATGTCATCACCTGACGAAGTTCCATGTAAATCTGAGAGATGTCACAAATGCTGTGCAAGGCCAGTGACATAGCTCCTTTGGCAAAGGTGCTTGCCAAAAATCCTGATGACCTGAATTCAATTCCTGGGACCAACACATGGAAGAAGAGCAGTGACTCCTGAAAATTACTCTCACACTCTGAATAAAGAAATAAATAAAAGCTTTCTTAAAGTAAATAAATATTGTGGAATGTGTGGGATCACAGTGATGGAGATGTAGTCATATTTCCTGTGTTAACCTGTGGTCTTGACCCCTATGGGAGGTTGAATGACCTAGCCACAGAGGTCAAATATCAAATATTCAGCCCATTAGATAGTTACATGATGATGAATAACAGTAGCAAAATTGCAGTTATGAAGTAGGGAGGAAAATCATCTCATGGTTGGGGCCAACACAACATGGAGAACTGCGTGAGGGGACAGCAGCAGCAGTAAGGGTGAGAACACCACAACATGGAGAACCACGTGAGGGGACAGCAGCATCAGTAAGGGTGACAACTTGGGAACACTGATCTAGATCCTTAACCCAGGACTCAGCATTCTAGAATCACTTGGCATCTGGAACCATCACCAAGGACCTGCTCTCACCTGCAGCTGTCTGCTGAAATCAGCCAAGTGCTCTGAGTACCGTTGGTGACTGTGACTCCTCCCATCATGCACCACAAAGGGAAAATGATGGTCCTCTCAGTAGACTCAGAGGAGGGAAATACAAAAGATGTAATATCTCTCTGTACTCCCAGATTTTTGTACTCCTAAGTCTTTGTAAACTAGAAAGTAACCCAATAAAGAGGTCCAAAAGCAAAGCACCAAAAACCTCATGCTGAAAGAAGAGATCATTTAAAATGACAACTTTTCTGTTTGGTGTGCATGCATGCGTGCATCCCCATGTCTATGTGTGGTGGTCAGAGGACAGACAGCCTAGGAGAGTCAGCTGTCTCCTTCCACCAAGTGAGTCCCCAGGATCAGACTCAGGCTCTCAGGCTTTGTAGCAATTTGGGGGGGTTGGGGGGGAGTCGTGCTACAACAATAACAACACTGGACCAGACTGGACAGGGGACAGGGTGATGGAGCAGTTGTGTGACATGCTTAAGGACCATGCTTGTGTTCCACACCCAGCCAGCCATGCTTTAAAAAAATTTTAAAAACGAAATAAATATATATATGGGTATAGCAGCTTTGATCAATATAAAGTTGATATAAAAACTTGACCATCTTCCATATATATATTATTATATATTATATATACTATATTATATATACTATATTATATATTATATATACTATATTATATACTATATACTATATACTATATACTATATACTATATACTATATACTATATTATATATTTATTATATATATACACACATATATGTATATATACACACATATACATATATATATACACACACACACACATATATATATATATATATATATATATGTTTACATTGATCTTCCATGTTCATTTGAAGCTGTCCAATGGATAGGTGGGACTCAGATAAGATGGAACCCTATATAGTTTTTCCATATATACACCTACAGAAGTTTAATCTATACATTAGGCATAACAAATTATTAATAATAAAAACTTATCATAAATTAGAGCAACATTAACTATACACATAAAGATCAATTAATACTAATGAGTTCCTTATTTCTTAGATTTACCACTTAATTTTAATTTATTACATTTATTTTATTCATCTATAAATTGTGTTTAAGCGAGTGCATCAGAGAACAACTTGCAGGAGGAAGTTTTCTCCTTCTGCCATGTGGGTCTTAGGAATCGAACTCAGGTCTTCAAGACTTGATGTCAAGGACAACAGCTGAGTCTTCTCCCTGCTGGCCCCTCCCCCACTTAATATTTTCAAATATTGCCAAATTTTGACAGTGGGCTCCCTAAGTCAGGAAAAAGAAGAGCCTTGGTAATCATAGTTAGAATTTGAAATTTCTACAAGTGTTGTACATGCCTGTAGTCCTAGCGCTCAGAAGGCTGAGGCAGGAAGAGCCCGAGTACAAGGCCAGCCTGGACTTTATCGTGGGGACCGGCAGAGACAGCTAGACTGCCTACCCTCATTTATAAGCTCCTCTTAAATACTAGATAGTGATGGAACAAATAAAATAACAACATGCAAAGAGGATGAAAGGATCCATCTTAGCTTCCCATCCATCTCATCAGGAAGATGCTGGAGGGATAGCGTACAATCAGAAACCTCGGAGATCCCGTATCCGGAATTCATCCGGAACCTTACACCAAGATTCACTGAATATCCACTATCGGTAGAATACCAGGAACCGAGAGCTCAAAGCCATACCCAACCTCCGACATCTATCACATCCTTCTTCCTTTCACCAAAAGCCCGCGCTGGCCCAATGAGAGGAAGTGACGCATTGGCCAATCACATGGCACCATAGGTTTTTTTTCTTCTACCCAGTTCCAGCTGCCATGTGTTAAGGACTAACCTGGAAGCCCCAGGGCGGTGAGTCAGCAAATCTTCGGCTCTTTTCCCCCTCTCTTGCATGCATTTATTTTTCTTTGTTATTTGAGGAGGATGTATGTGCGCTTCATTTTTCTTCCCCTTTTCCTCCCTCATGCCCTGACACACCAGAACCAGTTTGCTGTTTGTGTCATGGGCTGTTTGGACTTTTAGCAGGGTAGCCAAGACACTTTGCGGTACTTACATTTAACTATTTAACTTTTTTTTTTTAAAGAAAAATGAAAATTACTACTTAGACTGAATCCTCTAACGCTTGCTCCGGCTGGATCCACAGACAATCCTGCTGACTTTATCCGGCTTTTTCCTACTTTAAAGTAAGTAGAGGGACCCCAGAGGTTGTGAGCTGGAGACCTCGGAGGAGCGGGTGCTCTTGAGGCCTCCCAGATACAAAGAGAAATTAACGTGTAGGCACCATCAGGGTTGCATAGCTGGGAATGTAAAGGGTAGAGATATATTTATATATTTATATTCATGTTCGTGAGGCCGAGAATCAGGAGAACCCACAGAGAAACAGGCAGGTATAGACACACCAAGTATTTGTGTCTAAGCCCATCATGTGAGTTCACCGCCTAGAGCAGAGAAATCTTTGAAGTTTCATTTCCGGGGTATAATCCTTTGAAGACTCCCCTTTTTTCTTTTTTCTTGGCTGTTTGGTAAATGCATGGACAAAGACTGCCCTTGCATAACAATAAGAGGTCTTTACAGTCGGCTGGAGTGTTGATATGTGACTCCCAGGCTAAGCAAATGTATCAGAGTCCTGACCTCTAATACCTCCAAAGGTGACGAGAAGAGATTGATGGAGATTTAATTTAGTCGTTCTAAGGATAGCCCAGAGTGTGAAGCTGCTGACCTCCACCTCAAAAAGTGTGAGGCAATACAATTCTTAGAGGTTTTGGTGTGTTACTGGAGTTGGTTTTTTGAGACAGTGTCTCAAAGACTGAGAGCTAGCTGAGAAATCACTGTGTAGCCAAGGATGACCTTGGACTTCTAATGCCCCTTCTTTCTCCTCCCATGTTCTGGTATGACACGTGTGCTCCACCGCACCAGATTTTCTGTGTTGCTAGCGATGGACCGCAGGGCTCTGTACATGCTAAGCAAGCATGCTACCCGTCAACCCACATTCCTAGCAGAAGTGCTGTAGTTTTAATCCACTTAGTTTACACCATCTTGTAACAGAGAGCCCTGCAGACTTATCTGTAATATTTTACCACAAATAACTCAGGGTTTATGTTCTGAAAATAAAAATGCTGCTTTTCAGAACCACAGTATATCAAAGCCCGGAAATTAACAGTAGTAGGATTCTGCTGACCAACATAAAAAACTTTGATATTTACCCCATCACATGCCCTTGATGCCAGCACCAAAACCAAGTAAAATAATTAATGAATGAAAAAAAGAGAGTCAAAGTTGGTGACTTCTTTGAGAGGCCCCCAAAGGGTCTAATTAAAAATATATAAATAAATAAGCAAACAGATAAATAAAGTAGTGATGGTGTCGCAGAGTGAACACTGTTCCAGCACTCAGGAGGCAGAGGCAGGTTCTGTGAGTTCAAGGCCAGCCAGGTTAGCACAGGAAGTTTCAGGACAGCCAGGGCTACACAGAGGAAACAAAAAAACAAACAAACAAAAACCCAAAACAAACAAATAAAACAAAACAAAACAAAAGCTAAAGCAGCCTGGGAGTGGTAGAACATGCCTTTAGTCCAGTGCTGGGGGGGGGGGGGAAGGCAAGGGGATCTCTGAGTTTGAGGCCAGCCTGGTCTCTACAGAATGAGTTACGGGAACAGTCAGGGCTACACAGAAAAACCCTGTCTTACAAAACCAAAAACAACAACAAAAACTACTTAATGTTTCTAGTGTATTGTTTTTAAATGATTGAATATGTTTTCATAAGAGTTTTTATATTAAATATTAACATTTCCAGCATGCAGCTTGTGCCTCAAACAGCTGGGGTTCTGGCACAAATTTGTGTGCTCTTGCTCATCCTCTCAGTGCTGGACTGATGTGAAAGGGAGGTGTGTGTGTGTGTTTGTAAGTGTGTAAATAATTTCTGGAGGGACAAAATAACTTTGTTTTGACCCAACTTACTGATGACAATGTTGGCATCTAAAGTCTTGAGGAGGAATTTGTTTCACTCCATCAAGTTTGCCTTCAGCCTTTCCCTGAAGGGTTGAAGGTTTAGCTTGGTGGTGAGCACACTTGCCTAACATGCTCAAAGCCCTGGGTTTGATCTCCAAAACTGGAACCAAAAACCCTTTAAATGAAAAGAAATGGAAAGTGAGGGGTGTCATTTTCAAGAACCAGTATATGTGAACTAAACCATCACTTTGATTGGGTTGAGAGCTGTGACTGTCCCCGCTTTTAATACCTGAAGGGTATGTGGTGAGGTTTCTGGATGCTAACTAATGCTTCTTATTCATTTGTTATTCTCTTTTCCGTGTTTATTTGTTTTTTGTTTAGTTGGTTGGTTGGTTAGTTGAGGTTTGTCTGTTTTTTTTTTTTTTTTTGGTTTGGTTGATTTTTTTTTTTTTTTTTTTTTGAGACAAGGTCTCACTTTGTAGCCCTGGCCTGCTTCAGATTCACAGAAATACAGCCACCTCTGCCCCCTGAGTGCTAGGATTAAAGGCTTGCACTACCTAGTGACTTTTCTGTTATTGTTTTTCGAGGCAGGGATTCTCTGTGTAGCCCTGGCTGTCCTGGAACTCACTCTGTAGAACAGGCTGGCCTTGAACTCAGAGATCCCTTGTCCCCCTTCTGAGTGCTGGGATCAAAGGTGTGTGTCACAACCTCCTGGCTTATTTTATTTTTTAATTAGACCCATTAGGGGTTCTCAAAAAATCTACTGACTTTGAGTGTCTCTGTCTGTCCCTATCTGTCTCTCTCTCTTTCTCTCTTTCTCTCTTTGGTTATCATTTTCTTCTGACTTGGGTTCCCCTCTTTGTTGTGTTTCTCATGTCAAGTATATAATTTGCTCAAGAAATTTTAAACTAAGTATAGCCCAGGTAGTATATATGCACAGTTGTGGGGGCATTCACTTGAACACTGGCAACTACCCGGGGTGTCTCCTTCTCAGGGAAGAATGGTTCTTCATCTCAGCAGCTATCAAGCCATTAGCTCCTCAGATAGGAGTGAGGCCTTATCACCTGCTCTTCCATCCATGCCAGAATGTTGACTAGCCTGATCTTGTTCAGGCATCCCCACTGTGAGTTTGTGTGAGCAACAACTGTGCCATGTCCCAGAGACAGCTTTTCACAGTTCTCCTTCCATATTCTGGCATTGCTTTCCCAAAGTCCCCATCAGATTATTTCAGGAAGCAAAGCCTCATCTAAGGAATATTCATGGTTGAGACCACCCCTTTTCTGTTTGCAGCTTCAGTCACAAGGAAGACTGCCTGTAACTTTGCAACTCTGCAAACTGCCAGCCACCTGTTAGAGGAGAGGGGCCTAGGGCTTCCTGGTTTCAATCTGTGATTCTTTGATCTCTGAGTTCAGAGCACACTGAAAATGGACCACAGCAATTTATTTTTTACAGTGACCATGAGAGAGGAGGGGCTGCTGCAGCTACGGTGTCCTGAGCAGAAGTCTGGTCTGGGTTCTAACAGTTTCCTACTTTCTATAGTGTTTGATATAGTTGAGTTGTCACTAATGCTAGGAACACAGCCTCACTCCACACTGGCAGCAGCCTGGTGTTTTCAGACCCCCTCCCCTCCCACACACCCAGGCAAAACCAGGATTTGTGGCTTCAACAAAGAAATTAATTTCAGAGTAAGCCAGATGTGAGACCAAGTTGGATTCTTTAAAAAAAAAAAATAGAAAAGTGCTTCAGGAGAGAGAGAGAGAGAGAGAGAGAGAGAGAGAGAGAGAGAGAGAGAGAGAGAGAAGCAGATAGGAAATGGGCTTTCCAAGGGAGACTCACAGTTAGTTTCTTGTCAGTGGGAATACATAGGATCTTAATGGCTCTCAAGTTACACTTCTAAGTTGCTAAGAAATACCCGCCCCCCAACACACACATTTCTCTAACATTGCACAAAGTGTGTACGTTGTGGTGCTGGAGAGACAGCTCGGTGATTAAGAATGTTTGCTGCTTCTTCCAGAGGACCCATGTTTGGTTCCCACGTGAGTGGCTTACAGCTGCCTGTAAACTCCAGCTCCAGACCTTCTTCTGTTCTCTGCACACACATAACATACACCCATAGCCACACGTATATACAGATAGGATTTAAAAATACTTCTAAAAGAATGTTGTTTTATAATGTTAAAAATTACAGGCTTTGGGGCTTGGGCGAGCGCAGCAGGAGGCCTGTGGAGTGGAGGTGGAGCTAGCGCCATAGCCCATGGCCCCTTTTCTGAGCACCATTCCCTAGGTCCCTGTGTCCAGGGCACACAGTAAAGGACCAGGCGGTGCCATGGAGCTGGTGCCCTCTGCCTCTGCCAGTGTGGAGCATAATCCCAGCTCCTAGCGAGTATCTCGGAGCCCTTTCCCCCCTCAACTCCTTCCCCAGGCTGTTGGCCGGATGCAAGAAGTGGCATCGTCCCTCATCCTGGCCATCACCATCACCATGCTCTACTTGGCTGTGCACACCCTTGGTCTGTTGGGCAGCATGCTTTTTTAGCGTCGTCCAGCTGAAGCCACCATGTTGAGTTTGCATCCTAAGGTCCCGCAAGATCTATTGGACTGTCGCAGCTGCTGCTGATTTTAGGTCTCATGCCCCTGTTTTGGAGAAAGCCATGATTACCCCCTCTGTTCAGTTAAAATCAAATAAGCTCTTGGATAAATGAGTGAAGATTTCTCTCCACCTGCAAGGCTGACTTACTTCAGGCTCAGAGCAAAGAGGAGCAGGCCCAGGAAACCTTCTGGGGACCTGGGTTGGGGGAAGATGAGGAAGGAGGAGGAAGGAAAGATAAAGAGATGCCCTGATTTGAGCCTTTGTGCCTGTGGCTCCTTGTTTCTGAAGATTAGGGTACCCATCAATAAATACCAAGTATCCCCTCTAGAAAAGTAATTTTAAAGTCTTTTTCTCAACACACAAAGTTTAAGGTGGCTTTATGAGGGGTATCTTCTAGGACAGGAGAAAAGCGTGCTAGAGAGCTTGAGTTATATGTTACTTTAGCCCAGTGGTTCTGAACCTTCCTAAGGCTGTGACCGTTTCATACAGTTCTCATGTTGTAATAACCCTCAGCCATAAGATTATTTTTGTTGCTACTTCATAGCTGTGATTTTACTACTATTATGAATCATAATGTAAATATCAGATATGTGACCCCAGTGAAAGAGTCACTCAATCCTTAAGGGGTCATGACCACAGACAGAGAATGAACCTCTGTTTTAGCCAGAAGTAAACACAGCCTAATTCCTTACATATTTTGTTATACTTGGTGGGAATGTCTTCAGGAAGGCATCACCTGGCCCTAAGTGATGAGAGTTCACTTGGCCTCTTAGATAAGATGCCCTATGAAGAACATAGTGTCAGTGAGCCTTTAGGTCCTTATCAGTGAGGTCTGACTTCTGACTTTCTCATCAGTCAGAACAGACCAGGTCTCTAGAGCATAGCATCCTTCCTCCTCAAGCCCCTCTATCCCCATCTCACCACAATTCAGTATCTTCCTATTCTGCCTCAGGCTGTCTGACAGAAATGCCTGCCATCCATGTGCACCGACCTAGAACTCTGGAATTGTCTCCATATTTTTTGTCTCAGTTTTTTTTAGTTTCCCTGTTAAAAAAAAAGAGTCTAGATGTTGGGTGATGTCTCCGCTTGGGCTTCTTGATATAGTAGTTTGGTGATTTCATTCAGTTGTTTCCAGATAGATGGATTTCCCAACTTATGCTGAAGTTATATCTCAGTAAACCAAGTGGGGATTGAAAGTATTATAAATTGAATGTCTGTGTGTACTTTTACTTTTTATTATATTTCTTTTAGTTCTGTGTCATATATACACAGAGGTGCACACATGCCTAGGAACAGCTATAGCATCAGAGGTCTGTTTATAAGAGTTGGTTTTCTCTTTCCACCGTGTACTCACATCTGAATCCTAAGGCCACCCAGGAGTAGGCTATTCATTCATTCATTCATTCATTCATTCATTCATTCATTCGCATGTGACGCTAGAACAGAAGCAGAGCTGCCTGCTTGCTAGGCAAGCATTCTTCCATCTGAGCCACATCCACAGTTCCTCGTTCAGTTCCTTAGATAGATGAGGATATTTCATTGTCTTTATTTTCATATTAATGTTGAATAATGTTTAGCACCTTTTCAGGGGTGTGAATGCACAGGGGTACGTGGGAACCAGAAGACAAGCTACAGTGCCATTCCTTGGGAGCCGGTTCTGTTTATTTGCACGTGGACTGTGTGTTGTTCTAGGACCATTTGTTAAAAAGAAGCTCCTTCATGTTCATTCCCACCACCTATGGAGAAGTCTACTTCCTTTAGATTGTAGATGTGCTAGGTTAAGATTTTCATATTTTCTGGAGGATTTCTATTGCTTCTGCATCTAATGTCTGCTAAGGGTCCTCCTCTCTGTGATTTTGTCTTAGAATTAAAATTCTTGGACATCATAATTATGTTAAGCCTTCCTTTGGATAGTTTTGGCATATCCATTTTCTTGGTGGGTTTTTTTTTTCCACTACTGAAGACTAAATCTGGTACAGTGGAGAAGCTACCCAAGCACTAATCCATACATCGGCTCTTTTTATTTTTTATTCTTATATATTTCAAGAATTATATCTTATTTATTGATTGATTATTATGGTTTTAATTTTTTAGTTAATATTATATTATTTATTATGTATTTTGTTTTGTGTGTACATTGCATGCATGCCTGGTGCCCAGGGAGGCCAGAGAGGGTTTCAGGTGCCCTTGAACAAGAGTTACATGTGGTTGTGAGGCATCTCATATAAACGCTGGTGACTAAACCCAGGTCCTCTGCAAGTTCAGCAGACACTCTTAACCCCCAAGGTGCACCCTACTGTCATCGAAAGCCTCCGTGTGGGTGCGTGGGAATTTACCCAGATTCTCGGGAAGAGCTTCCAGCGCTCCTAACCACAGCCTTCTCTGCAACCCCACTTTTTTTTAAGACAAGGTTTCACTAAGGTGCCCAGGCTTGCCTTGACTTCACTATGTTTGTAGACAGGCCCTGAATTTAAAATCCTCCTGCCTCAGTCTCTGAAGTAGCTGGGATCCCGGGCCTATACCACTGGACCCAGCTACCTGATTCTATTTACAGCTGAATTCTGCCAGAAGTGTGTCCTGTGTCATAATACTGTTTTCATGGTACCATCATCTATGCTGTCCTGTATCAGCATGGCACCTGGCATAACAGAAGTAGGGGTACCAGTAATTCTTTTATGATTTGTGGGTGTGTCTTTTCAAGAGTGTTTGTAGGAGCACCACATGTGTGCCCTGCCTGCGAAGTCTATAAGAGGGTGTCAGATCCCCTGGAGCTAACGTTACAGACAGCTGCGTGGCTCCTAGTGTGGGTACTGCAAACCAAACGTGGGTCTTCTGCAAGAGCACCAAATGCTCTTAAGTGCTGGGCTATCACTCCAGCCACATCAGTAATTCTTTAGAGTGATAAATATCAATTTGTTGTTTTCCAAGTGTTGTAGTCATGACCCCTTTGTGGGGTGAACCACTGTTTCATAGGGGTGAAAGCACAGATATCTGCATCACTATTCATAAAGTAGCAAAACCGCAGTTATGAAGAAGCAGCAAACTTTACGGTTGGAGGTCACGAAAACATGAGGAACTGTATTAAGTGGTTTCAGAGTTTGGAAGGTTGAGAACCGCTGTGTTAAGTGTTGTGGTGATCCTTTCAATAGGATGAGAGTTAAAATGAGCGCAGACTGAGAAACTCCTTACCCTTATTTATCACACACAATGAACGGTGTAGTCTGTGGTGAGTTAGTGAGCACATGTATGTGTGGAGGTGGGGAGGGGGTTTGTTTGTGTGAGAGCCAGATATTGATGTCAAGCGTCTTCCTCAATTACTCTCTACCTGATTTTTGACACAGGGATCTCCCAGTAAACCTGGAGCTCACCAAATTTGGCTAGACAAGCTGGCCAGCAGGCTTCAGGGATCCTCCTGTGTCCTCCTTCCGATTGCAGGGTGTGCCATCACATGCTGCTGGTGCCACCGCTGCTGCTGCTGGTGCTCTTCCTCCTCCTCTTCTTCTTCCCCCTCCTTTTCTTAACATATATTCTATCCCAACCGTAGTTTCCCCTAATTCCTCTTCTCCCAGTCCCCCTTGCATACACTTCCCCTGTCTCATAGATTAAAAGAGCAAGCCTCCCAGGGATGTCTGTTGAACACCACAAAGCAAATTACAATAAGACAGGGCACAAGCCCTCATATCAAAACTGAATGAGGCAACCCAGTAGGAAGAAAAGGGTTTCAAGTGCAGGCAAATGAGTTAGAGACACCCTCCACTCCTACTGTTAGAGGGTCATACAACATCAACAGGCTACACAACCATAACATACATACAGAGTACCTAGTGCAGCTCCATGCGGGTTCTGTGATTGTCTCTGAAGTCTCTATGAGCCCCTGTGAGCCCTGCTTAGTTGATTCTGTGGGATGTGTTCTCATGGTGTCCCTGACCCCTCTGGCTTCTACAGCCCTTCCTCCCCTTCTTCTGAGGGCTTACCCTGACTTCGCCTAGTGTTGGCTGTGGGTCTCTACATGTGTTCCTCTCAGTTGCTGGACGGTGCCTTTGATGACAGTCAAGCCAGGCACTGATCTACAAATACAGCAGAAAAATCACTAGAAATCATTTTATTGACTTTTTTTTTTTTTTGCTAGTCCCATTTGGTTCTATCCTTCATCTCCATGCTAACCAGCCTCTGGTTCCCGGCCATCAACACAGTCTCAGGGCCATCAACGCAGTCTCAGACATGGACTCCCTCTCATGGTGTGGGCCTCAAGTTGGACCCACAACCCACTGGTTGGCCACTCTCACAAGTTCTTCATCACCATTACCGCAGCACATCTTGCAGGCAAGACAGACAGTAGGTTGAAGGTTCTGTGGCTGCACACCCTGCTTCTTACGTGAACGCTGAGGACGCAGCGTATGTCCCTACACTCGTGCACACTATGACATCTACCATCTCCCCAGCCCTATGACCCCTCCCCTTTTTTTGCTCTGTGTTTAATAACTCAGCTGCTTGCCTGATTTTCCCACAGATCCCGTCTCTTTCTTCCTCCTGGTACTCATCTCCCTGAAGACAAATCTACCTTCCTTAAGACGCAATGGCATCTTTTTTTTCTGAGTTTGGCCTTATGTGGTACTTGGAAGAGCTAAACAAGAAGGAATTCATAAAGTTTAAGGAATTCCTCCGACAGGAGATTTTGCAGTTGAAGCTGAAACAGATTTCTTGGGCCGAAGTGAAGAAGGCATCTCGGGAAGACCTTGCCAACTTACTGTTGAAACATTATGAGGAGAAGCAAGCCTGGGATACGACCTTCAGTATCTTCCAGAAGATGAACAGGAAGGATCTTATTGAGAGAGCAGGAAGAGAGATTGCTGGTGAGTTGGTCAAAGCTGTTTTACAGTGAATGGGGATCATTTCACAGTTTTGATAACTGTTCTTTCTGTCCATCTACTCGAGGGCCTTCGGGTATCATGGGATATTCTTCTTCTTGAGGAAGGGGCAGCTTTATGCAGACATGTTAGATCTAGTCTGTGAATCAAATATATGAGGATAGCATACCCTAACCTAGAAGGTTAAATAACTACAAAGGATATTATTAATGTTCCCCTGAATCTAAGCTGGAGCCTTAACTCTAGAGTGGAATGGTAGCACTGAGGACTTAGGGCAAGAGCAAGACAAGACACCTGTAAGAAAGCATGTTTATGGAGTCTAGGAGAATGACTTTGTCTGCTAGGTGCTTGCTATGTAAACTTGACAATCTGACTTTGGATCTCAGCAACCATATAAAAGCAAGGCATAGTAGCAACCTGGTCAGGTAGCTTTGCAAGTTCTGAGCTAGCTGAAAAAATCTGTTCTAAAAAATGAGGTGAGGGGCGGGGAGCTGAAGAGATGGCTTGGTGGACCACCTGACTGCTCTTCCAGAGGTCCTGAGTTCAAATTCCAGCAACCACATGGTGGCTCACAACCATCTGTAATAAGATCTGATGCCCTCTTATGGGGTGTCTAAAGACAGCTACAGTGTACTTATATATAAAAATAAAATAAACCTTTGGGCCTGAGTGAGAGGGAATAGAGAAGAGGGAGAATGAAGTGAAGGGCCCAGAGAGATGACTCAGTTATTAAGAACACCTGCTCTTATGGAAGACCTAGTCTCTTATTTCCAGAACCTACCTGGTGGGTTACAACCATCTGTAACTCCAGGTTCAGAGGATCCAATGCCTTCTTCTATCCTCTGAGAACACTGCACACATCTGGTGCACAGCATACATGCAGACAAAAGCACCTATTCACCCAAATTAAAAACAAATGAATCTTTTACAAATCAGAGAGCATTTGAAGAAGACACCAATGTTAACCTGTACCCCTCCCCCACTCACCCTTCCACATACATATCACGTATGTATTTGAAACAGCTATGTAATATAGTGTGAAACAAGATTTCTCAGTCTTTGTTGTGACTGTGGCTGTTTTGATTTTTTATTGGATATTTTATTTACATTTCAGATGTCATCCCCTTCCCCCATTTCCCCTCCCTAGAAAACCCCTATCCCATGCCCCCTTCTCCTTTTTGCTTTTATACAATTTTTTAAAAATATTAATATAAGGCTTTATAAGTTTGGTAATGCTCAATCAGAAGTGTAACCCAATACCCAACCTAGATGTATCAACTATCTTTGACTGGTGGAGATACCTGAACGTCTAACTCCATGTCACTCCCCTCTTTCTCTCTCTTTCTCTCTTATCAACTAGCTTCTCCTCTCCTTACTCCTTCTCTTCCTCTCCAAACTCCTCCTCCTACATATCACCCTTCCTGTTAAAATAAAACTCTTCTCTCAAAATACAATTAGAGCATAATTATGCCAATTTGTACCAGCGAGGTACAAGATAGTTCTAATACCCAGTCCATCATTTTGTTGACTAACCAGAACCTCTGTCATCTCTCCTAACTAAAACACTTAGTTTTGAACCTGGATTTTTTTCTTGGCTTTAGAATGAATGTCAGCTGAAAACCATCCACTCAAATCTTTTCTCTCAAATAGCCAGGATTTGCTATGAGACTGTAAGTTTTCAACTCTGTCAGAAATCCAGAATGACTGAGTTAACTGAAATTATGGGAAGCACAAAGCATAGCTTCTAAAACTTAGCCAATTTATAGAGACCGCTGAACACCTGAACAGTCCCTATACTACAAAACGTTAGAGCATCTGATCTTCAGCCTTCTGGCCCAAACTCATCTGACAGACCTTAGTGATGCAGAATTATTAAGGGCTGATTACTTTGTCTAGGCAGATATAATCAGTCGACTATTCTGCAAGTGTGTCCTTTTCTGGACAGTGATTTGTCTATAGATGGAAAGAGGCAATTCTTGCCTAGTAGCTGTCTCACCACAACTGGAGTAACTCCAAGGATGCTCAGTTTCTTCTTAGAATCCAAGACAGGAAGCTATCAGGAGCAGACAGGTCTCTAATCAAAATGAACATTACTACAGGAATGTTTGTAACGTCAATTCTGTGGACTTCTGATGTTTTGAAAACCAACTACCCATGTAAGGTAATCTGGACTGTTGTCTGTTGACTCCTCTCAGCTATTTCTAAATAAAATATAGAAAACACCCTAACAATAAAATCAAAGCCATGAATTTGCTATTGTCCCTTAATCACAGGCTAACCATCTCAAATCAGTTAAAAAAGTTAAAGAAGGACTGAGTCTAAGCCTTGTATTCCTAAATTTGTTATACAGGCACAGTGCCTATGAGAGTAAATATTCATCTCACTTTTATATCAATAAGAAGCTAGTACCAATGAAAATCTTAAATTTGAAATCAAAGTAAATTTTGTATCATTTAAGAAATTATAATTTCATCTTGATAATAATTTTACATATTTCTACCAATAGGTTATGGCTATGAAATAAATCCTAGCTAATCCTCCCTGTTCCTACAAAACCACTACTTTTCCCTAGAAAGACAGCCCAATATTAACCACCTTAGTCCCCAAGCCCAGGGAATAGGGGCGCCGACTCTTCATTAACTTCTTCAAGCTGATTATGGGCGTTGAGATATTAGAAGAGGGGTGGGGGGAAGAGTAAATTGATAAGCTTCTGACACTGTGTCTTCACTGCATCCAGATGAAATTCCAGGACATCAGAGGTTGGAGCAGGTCTGCTCAGCTTGCTTGATGAGTAGATACACAAAGGCTGTGTATTCTGCAATATACAATTCTCAAAACAAATTTTAGTATCAAGATAATTTTTTAAGAGGTCGGACATTTTATTAAAGATGTTGGTTCTAACAACTTTTCCCCCTTTTTTATTGGATATAATATTTACATTTCATATTTTATCCCCTTACCCCATTCCCCCCACCACCCAGGAACCCCTTATCTCATTTACCCTCCTCCTGCTTCTATGAGGGTGTGCCCCCACCTACCCCCAACTCACACCTCCCTCTCTCAGATTCTCCCTCCCACTCAGTGTTCAGCCTTCATGGGACCAAAGATCTCCTCTCCTACCTATGCCCAACAAGGCCATCCTCCCCTACATATACAGCTGGAATCATGGGTGTCTCCCTATGTGCTCCTAGGCTGGTAGTTTAGATCCTGGGTAGCTCTGGTTGGTTGGTATTGTTGCTCTCCTCATGGGGCCACCAACTCTTTCAGCTCCTTTAGTCTTCTCTCTAACTTCTCCATTGGGAACCCTTGATCAGATCAATGGTTAGCTGTGAGTATCTGCCTCTGGGTATGTCAGACTCTGGGGGACCTCTAAGGAGATTGCCATATCAGGCTGCTGTCAGCATGCACTTCCTGTCATCCATATCAGCGTCTATTTTTGGTGACTGCGCATGGGATGGATACCCAGTTGGAGTGGTCTCTATACAACCTCTCCTTCAGTTTCTGTCCCACACTTTGTCTCCATATTTGCTTCCTTGGGTATTTTGTTACTCCTTCTAAGTAAGACCTAGGTATCCACACTTGTTCTTCCTTCTTCATGAGCTTCATGTGGTCTGTTAATTGAATCTTTGTTGTTTCAAACTTTTGGGTAATATCCACTTATCAGTGAGTAAATACCATGTGTGTTCTTTTGTAATTGGGTTAACTCACTCAGGATGATATTTTCTAGTTCCATCCATTTACCTAAGAATTTCTCAAATTCATTATTTTTAATAGCTGAGTAATATTCCATTGTGTAAATGTACCACATTTTTTGTATCCATCCCTCTGTTGAAGGACATCTGGGTTCTTTCCAGCTTCTGGCTATTATAAATAAGGCTGCTATGAACATAGTGGAGCTTATGTCCTTGTTATATGTTGCAGCATTTTCTGGGTAGATGCCCAGGAGTGATATAGCTGGGTCCTCAGGTAGTGCTATGTCCAATTTTCTGAGGAACCGCCAGACTGATTTCCAGAGTGGTTGTACCAGCTTGCATTCCCACCAACAGTGGAGGAGAGTTTCTCTTTCTCTACATCCTTGCCAGCATCTACTATCACCTGAGTTTTTGATCTTAGCCATTCTGACTAGTGTGAGGTGGTATCTCAGGGTTGTTTTGATTTGCATTTCCCTGATGACTAAGGATGTTGAGCATTTCTTAAGGTGCTTCTTGGACATTCGAGTTTCCTCAGTTGAGAATTCTTTGTTAAGCTCTGTACCCCATTTTTAATAGGGTCATTTTATTGTCTGGTGTCTAATTTCTTGAGTTCTTTGAATATATTCTATATTAACCCTCTATCGGATGTAGGATTGGTAATGAACTTTTCCCAATCTGTTGGTTGCTGTTTTGTCTTATTGACAGTGTCCTTTGCCTTACAGAAAGTTTGCAATTTTATGAGGTCTCATTTGTCAATTCTTGATCTTAGAGCATAAGCCATTGGTGTTCTGTTCAGGAACTTTTCCCCTGTGCCTAGGTATTCAAGGGTCTTCCCCACCTTCTCTTCTATTAGTTTCAGTGTATCTGGTTTTATGTGAAGGTCCTTTATCCACTTGGACTTGAGCTTTGTACAAGGGGATAAGAATGGATTAATTTGCATTTTTCTACATGCTGACCTCCAGTTGAGTCAGCACCATTTGTTGAAAATGCTGCTGCCCGTTTTCCACTGGATGGTTTTAGCTCCTTTGTCAAAGATCAAGTGACCATAGGTGTGTGGGTTCATTTCTGTTTCTTCAATTCTATTCTACTGATCTTCCTGCCTGTTTCTGTACCAATACCATGCAGTTTTTATCACTACTGCTCTGTAGTACAGTTTGAGTTCAGGGATGGTGATTCCTCCAGAAATTCTTTTATTGTTGAGAATAGTTCTCGCTATCCTGGGTATTTTGTTATTCCAAATGAATTTGCAAATTGTTCTCTCTATTTCTATGAAGAATTGATTTGGAATTTTGATGGGGATTGCGTTGAATCTGTAGATTGCTTTTGGCAAGGTGGCCATTTTTACTAAGTTAATCCTGCCGATCCAGGAGCATGGGAGATCTTTCCATCTTCTGAGATCTTTTTCAATTTCTTTCTTCAGAGACTTGAAGTTCTTCTCATACAGGTCTTTCACTTGCTTGGTTAGATTCACTCCAAGATATTTTATATTATTTGTGGCTATTGTGAAGGGTGTCATTTCCCTAATTTCTTTCTTAGCCTGTTTATCCTTTGAGTAGAGGAAGGCTTCTGATTTGTTTGAGTTGATTTTATATTCAGCCACTTTGCTAAAGTTTTTTTTTATCAGGTTTAGGAGTTCCTCTTGGTGCTTTTAACTACTTAACCACCTAGCTCTCTCGAATTCCATGTATGTATTTCTTCATACAATGACTTGTATATATCTCTTTTTCTTTTTAAAAAGTCTGTGCTTTAGTCTGGCTTTTGTCTCAAACTATCCTTAGCCCCATTCATTCCCTGTCCAGCTATTTCTTTATTATTTTATTTTATTTTATTTTATTTTATTTTATTTTATTTTTACTTATTCACTTTATATCCTGTTCACTGCCCCTTCACAGTCACCCCCTCCCACAATCATTCCCCTCCCCCTTTTTCCCTTCTCCTTTAGGTGGGTAGCCACCCCCCCATCCTCCCTATTCTGGCACTTCAAGTCCCTGTGAGGCTAGGCATTTCCTCTCCCATTGAGGCCAGACAAGGCAGCCCAGCTAGAAGAGCATATCCCCCATACAGGCAGCAGCTTTAGGGACAGCCCCTGCTGCAGCTGTTCAGGACCCACATGAAGGTCACGCGAAGGTCAAGCTGCATGTCTGCTACATCAGAGCAGGAGGCTGAAGTCCAGCCTGTGTGCTCTTTGGTTGTTGGTTCAGACTCTTGAGAGCCCCAAGGGTGCAGGTTACTTGACTCTTTTGGTCTTCCTGTGGCGTTCCTATCCCCTTCGGGACCCACAATCCTTCTTCCTCTTCTCTTGTAAGAATCCCCATGCCCCATCCACTGTTTGGCTGTGGGTGTCTGTATTTGTCTGAGTCAGATGCTGGGTGGAGCCTCTCAGAGGACATCTCCTGTCTGCAAACATAACATAGTATCATTAATAGTGTCAGGGATTGGTGCTTGCCCATGGAATGGATCTCAAGTTTGGCCAGTTATTGGTTGGCCATTCCCTTAGTCTCTGCTTCCTCCCATATGCCTGCATTACCTGTTATATTAGTTTGGGTTTTACTGCTGTGATCAGAAACCATGAGCAAGACAACTCTTACAAGGATGACATTTAATTGGGACTGGCTTACAGGTTCAGAGGTTGTCCATTATCATCAAGGCAGGAGCATGGCAGCCACCAGGCAGATGTGGGGCTGGAGGAGGTGAGAGTTCCATCTCTTGTTCCAAAGGCAGCTAGTAGAAGACTCACTTCCAGGCAGTTAGGACAAGGGTACTAAGACCCATACCCACAGTAACACACCTACTCTAACAAGGTTACACCTCCTAGTTGTGCCACTCCCTGGGCCAAGCATGTACAAACCATCACACCTGTAGACAGGATAAATCTTGGGTTGAAAGTTTTGTGGGTGGGTTAGTGTCTCGATTGCTCCTCTGAGATTCCTGTCTAGTTACAGGATGTGGCCTATATCCAGGATCCATATCCCCAGTGTAGTGAGTCATAGCTAAGGTCACTCCCATTGATTCTTGGGTACCTCCCTTGTTCCAGGCCATGTCTCATCCCGGAGACACCCCCACTTCCTCACCCCCATCAGTTGCAGATTCCCATTCATTTTCATGGCCATCTGGTCATCTGTCCTTCCCCACACCTGGTCGTGATCCCCCATTCTCCTCTCCATCTCCCTTCCCTCCAGGTCCCTCCCTCCATCTGCCTCTTATGACTATATTATTCCCCCTTCTAAGTGAGATTCAAGCTTCTTTGCTTGGTCCCTTCCTTCTTGGTTAGCTTCTTTGGGTCTGTGGAGTATAACATGGTACCTGTATTTTATGGCTCATGACTACTTTTAAGTGAGTACATACCTTGCATGTCCTTTGGTAACTTGATTATCTCACTCAGGATGGTAGTCTCAAGATCCATCCATTTGCCTGAAAAATTCATGATATCTTGGTTTTTAATAGCTGAATAGTATTTCATTGAGTAGATGTACCACATTTTCTTTATCCATTCTTCAGTTGAGGGACATCTAGTTTGTTTCTAGTTTCTAGAGGATTGTGAATTCTCTTTCTGTTGCAGAGTTAGGGTCAGCCCTTTCCCAGACAAAAAAGAAAGCACTGCACTTAGACATGCTTGAGTCTGAAATAGAGAAAAGAGACAACCCCACTTCAAGTGCCAGCTTCTGAAACAGCATGTGACAGTTTAACAGTATAACATTCCTGACACACACAGAAGTGCAGCTGTGCTCCAGGGAAAATCTTCTCACATTAACTAGAGATGTTCTGGGCCTACAGCTTACAAACTTCTAAAATCATACATCATAAGAGGGCTGAAGAAATGACTCAGTGACTAGGGGCATATCCCACTCTTACAGAGGACCTGAGTGTCTGTCCACCTGGGGCAGTGCCAGGCTGTAGGGATGTACTGAGACACCTCTCCAGAGGGTGGGAAAGCCAGAGCTGTTTTGGGGGTCCCAGGCCTGCAACAAGGCCACGGGGTTCTCATACTCTTGGACATACAGGTGCCAGTGAGAGTCTCAGAGGAGCAGAGAATGAAGTCAGGCCAGAGGGCCGGGGACAGCATCTAGCCTGGGGCAGGGGACAGGGGTATAAAGGGTAGCTCCAGCTTATCCCAGCAGGGTGATTGTCCTTAGCTTAGCAGAGGTAGACTTGGTGTCAGTTATGTCTAGGAGCACAGAGAGGCCATCTACAGAAGAATTAAGTCGTAGAATTAAGAATTAAGTCTGTAGTCATACCTTCTTCATGGCTCCCCATGGCGGATCTTGATGAAAGAGACAGTCCATGGTTCTAAACAGTTTATTGGTTGTTCATGGTGGAAAATGGATGCATAAGGTGCCATACCCAACTTCTCTGTGTAGACCTGAGTTTAAATACCTTTTGCAGGGAGGAATGTCTGGGAAGGGAAGCATACTGGCTAAACCCTCAGGGCCTCTAGGTACCTCATTAGTATGGAGAACTCTGCTTTGGGCCTACATGATCATAGGGCATGTTTATGTAAGGAGTGTGGCCCCTGTTCCAAGTCAGGAGTCTGCCAGGGGTCAGGGAGTCACCTGAGCCTCAGGTGTGTGCCCACCAAGTCTCTGGGTCTCAACCCACTCTGCTTTACCAAGCTTCCTGGCATGGTTTTACTGTCCAACACCCGAGTTCAATCCCAGCACCTATGGGGGGCCTGCTCATGAACCACTGTAAATCCAGCTCAGGGAGGAGGGAGTGCATTCAATACTTCTGACTTCCACAGGAATCCACTAACACACACATAATTAAAAATAAATACTTTTAAAGTATACTTAATATTTTAATAAAATAAATATATAATTAATTCTAAATAATACATTCCGAGAATTAAAATATCTAGGTCAGACTATATGTGGGTGAATGTTTAACTTAACTTTGATATGTTGTGGGTTTTTTTCCCTTGTGCTCACTGACTCCAGGACACTCAAAGTTCTACCAAGCTCATTTGAAGAAGAAGCTGACCCATGATTATGCCAGAAAGTTTAACATCAAAGTTCAACATTTTTGTAAGCAGAAATTTACCCAGGATGACTGCGAGCATTTTGAGAACCTTATATCAAAGGCAACTGGAAAGAAGCCACACATGGTGTTCCTGCAAGGAGTGGCAGGAATTGGCAAGTCGCTGATGTTGACAAAGTTAATGCTTGCCTGGTCAGAAGGTGTGGTGTTTCAGAACAAATTCTCCTACGTCTTCTACTTCTGCTGTCAAGATGTGAAGGAGTTAAAGAGAGCAAGCCTGGCAGAATTGATCTCCAGAGAGTGGCCCAACGCCTCAGCTCCCATAGCGGAGATCCTGTCCCAACCCGAGAAACTCTTATTTGTCATCGACAGCTTGGAAGTGCTGGAATGTGATATGTCCGAGCGAGAATCGGAGCTGTGTGATGACTGCACAGAGCAGCAGCCAGTGAGTAGACTGCTGAGCAGTTTGCTCAGGAGGAAGATGCTCCCTGAATCCTCTCTCCTCGTCTCTGCCACCCCAGAGACTTTTGAGAAAATAGAGGACAGGGTTGAGTGCACCAGTGTGAAAATAATAACAGGATTCAATGAGAGCAATATTAAAATGTACTTCCGCAGCTTGTTCCAAGATAGGAACAGAACCCAGGAAATCTTCAGTCTGGTGAGAGAAAACGCGCAGCTGTTCGCTGTATGTCAGGTCCCTGTGCTCTGCTGGATGGTGGCTACTTGTCTAAAGAAAGAGATAGAGAAGGGAAGAGACCCAGGCTCCAGCTGCCGACGTACCACCTCCCTGTATACAGCTCACATCTTCAATTTGTTCACTCCCCAAAATGCTCAATATCCAAGTAAGAAAAGCCAGGACCAGCTGCAGGGTTTGTGTTCTCTGGCCGTCGAGGGCGTGTGGACTGACACATCTGTGTTTAGTAAGGAGGCTCTCAGGAGAAATGGGATCCTGGACTCTGACATCCCCACACTGCTGGAAATAAGGATCCTTGAAAAGAGAAATGAATCTGCAAATTCTTACATTTTCCTCCACCCGTCTATCCAGGAGGTCTGTGCGGCCATCTTTTATCTGCTAAAGAGCCATGTGGACCACCCTAGCCAGGATGTTAAAAGTATAGAGACACTCATGTTTACATTTCTGAGGAAAGCCAAAGTACAGTGGGTTTTTTTGGGCTGTTTCATCTTCGGCCTTTTACATGAATCGGAACAAAAGAAGCTAGAGGCGTTTTTTGGCCACCAGTTGTCCCAGGAAGTAAAGCATCAGTTGTGTCAGTGCCTGGAAACCATCAGTGACAATGCAGAACTCCAAGAACAGATAGATGGCACGAAGCTGTTTTACTGTCTGTTTGAGATGGAAGACGAAGCCTTCCTAGTACAAGCAATGAACTGTGTGGAGCAGATTAACTTTGTGGCTAAGAATTATTCTGATGTCGAGGCTGCTGCCTACTGCTTAAAGCACTGTTCTACCCTGAAGAAACTGTCCTTTTCAACCCAGAATGTCCTGAGTGAAGAACAAGAGCACAGCAATTCGTGAGTCTGTTCACTGTCTTTCCTTTCTGTCCCCTTTTCAGAATCTGTCCCTGTGTGTTGGTGATTCTTATAGACAGATTCAAAACTCACCCTTACTAACCGATAGCTAGTGGGGAGCCTAGAAACCACATACACACAAACAACAAAAGCAAACTCAGCAGGGTTTTTTTTCATGTATGTGTGTGTGCACGTATGCATATAATAAACATGTACATATAAAAGGATAAAAAAAGGTTGTTACCTGGAGAGTTGAGAGCATACCACAAGGCCAGGAGAGGGAAAGTGATGTAATTCTATTTCAGTTAAAATGCTTTAAAACTAAATTTAAAAACAAAGTAGCGCTTGTAAGGGGAAAAACAACAAATTCACCTTTTTGTTATTTCACTTATTTTAAGATTCATTTTTATTTTATGAGTATATGGCTGGATGTTAGTATGCACACATGTGGAGATGGCCTCTGTGGCATCTGATCCCCTGGAGCTATAGCTAACTGCCAGATGTGGGTTCTGGGATCCAAATTCTTATTCTCTGAAGAAACATGAACGCTCTTAATGCTGAACCATCTCCAGTCCGGCAGGCTCCCTGGATCGACTCTGTGAAAGATATACTATTTGATCTTATTAATATTTTTATTTTTTGTTAATTGTGTTGAGACAGGATCCCACTATGTAGCTGTGGTGAGCCTGGAGCTCTGATATCCAGAGTCCTGGAACTAAAGGCATGTACCTCTGTGCCTGAGTATTTTCCTTTTTCTCTTCTTTTCTTTTCCTTTCCTTTTTGATAATTTTGTAATCTTTATGTTCAAAAAACTTAGTGTACATTTAACCCAGTTTAGTGGCGAGTTTTTTAGCCTTTGCCTTTTCCAGCTTGGCAATGCGAGCCACAGACTTAGGACCCAGGATGTTGCCTCCCCAGTGATGGCGAATCTCGTCATATCTGTCAATATAATTGGTCCTAGTAGCTTCCACCAGCTTAGCCAGAGCACCTTGTCTTCCGAGTTAACCTGTGTGAAGGCAACAGTGGTGCATGTCTTCCTGTGGACCGGGAGCCCCAGCCTGGCCTTTCCCTTGATGATGCAGTAGGGCACCCCCATCTTTTGACACAGGGCAGGCAGGAAAACCACCAGCTCAGTGGAGTCTACATCATGGTCAGTCCCCACCAGCTGAGCCTTCTTGTTCTCCGCCAAGTTGGTGACTATAATGACTCCTGCTCGGAGGACAGGTGGTCTCTTAGTTGAGACGTCTCCTTTGCCAGCAGCTTTCTTCTCAGCATGGGCCAGTAGCCTTTGCTTCTTCTCTTGCTTTGTCTCTGGCCTGTATTTGTGGGCAAGCTGAAGCAGCTGAGTAGCCATTTGCTTGTCCAGGGCCTGGGTGAACTGGTTACTGGCAGGAGGTACTTTGAGCCGCTTATAGAGGATGACTCTTTGCCACTGCAGCCTGATGTAGTGGGGCCATTTTATGAAGCGTGTTAGATCTCTTTTGGGCTGGATGTCCTGCCCAATGCTGAAGTTCTTGGGCCTTTTCTTGAACAAAGGATTGGCCACCTTTTTGGCCTCTTGTTTCTTGACGACCAGCGGGATGCCAGGGCCACCTTCTTCCCCTTGGCCTTCTTTCCTTTGGGCCTCCTGCTGGGCTGAGGAGAGAGAAAACCCTGAGTATGTTTCTTAATGATTAGCTGTGCATATATATGGAGTAGCGCAGCAGTGTCATGTCAGTTCATGTGTCCTGGTTCTCGGGAAGTAGTTCAGCTCACAGAGCATTGCCTGCTGTGCTGAACACGTCCTGGATTTGTTCCCCAGCACCATGTAAAACTGAGTGTAGTAGTGCATGCCTGTGATCCAAATCCTCAGATAGTGGAGCCGGATCAGAAACCCGGGGTTATCACTGCTTATGCAGCAAGTGTAGGATAGGCCTACAATACATAACACAGTTTACGTCAGGAATGCAAAATATTAAGTAAACTGAGCCAGGTATGGGGCTATCATGCTTATAACCCCAGCACTCAGGGAACCGAGGCAAGAAGTTCTCTGAGCATTTTAAACTTGTCTGGGCTACATACAAAGTGGGTTCCTGGTGAATCTGGACTAAAGAGTGAGATTCTGTCTCAAAAAAAACACAAGCAAACAAACAACAAAAATACATGTGTATAATTTATGATCTCTTGACACTTTTTCCCCATCCTGATAATAGAATCCAGGGCATCGTATATGCTAGGCTAGCACTTTACCAGGAACTGCAGCCCCAGTTCATTTTTTTAAGATGTGGTTTAGCCTTCCATTCATTCTGTAATCAAAGCTGGCCTTGAACTTCTGATCTTTCTACAGCAATGAAATAAGTGGACTGTTGAGGAGCC
This sequence comes from Rhabdomys pumilio, assembly GCA_030674055.1. Taxonomy (NCBI): domain Eukaryota; kingdom Metazoa; phylum Chordata; class Mammalia; order Rodentia; family Muridae; genus Rhabdomys; species Rhabdomys pumilio. The sequence goes on along the minus strand of JANHMN010000003.1, from coordinate 33,513,523 downwards.
CTGGGATTTATCCTTGGGACTTTGCTTTTTTTTGTTGTTATAGTGGCTTTGTTATCAAAGCAGCAATGATATCAATCCACCATACTGTGAGCATGGAGTGGGATGGTCTATGTCCTGCATGTGTTTTTTGCCCTTCTGAGATATGAGCATCTGGCTCAGACTCTCTCTCAGCCTCAGAGCTGCAAACTGCCGTGTAAACATTGAGTGTCGTGGGGAATATGGGATGGCTCAGTTGTTGCACAAGCATGAGAACTCAGTTTCATCCCTTGGATCCACATTTTTTTAAAAGGCTGTGCCTAGCAGCCCTTTAAACCCCTATAATCCCAGCACTAAGGAGGCATAGGCATGGCTTCCATATGCAAGCACATACATACACACACATGCATGTTCACTCACAAATATATATACACACAAAACATGTTCTAAATTAACTCATTTCATACTCAGAAACATGTAAAAAACATGCCTCCCCTCTGATGACCTAAGTTCAATTCCTTAAACCACATGGTAGGAAAACTGATTCCTGCAAGTTGTCCTTTGACCTGCATACACACGATATGGTGCACACACACAGTAAGAAATGTTACAAGGCAAACTTGAGTATCCTGTCAGAAGTGAGGAAAGTAGATAAAGAAGTCACATATATTATCCAAGATGCATACTGAGTAAGTAGAGGCATCTGAAGCTAGAGCCAGGAGATCCTTGCTCTAGGTTTTCACTCAGGGACCTGGGAACCCTGCCTCATTTTTCACTCTAAAACTACCAAGGTTAACTGTAAGGCATGATTTCTCAAGTTCAACACAAGCATTTGTTGCTTGTACCCTGGACAGCTCTCTGCCTGACCCTACCTGCCCTCAGGGAGGATTGGGGGCGAGTTGTCATAGAGTCATCAACACAGACTCTGGCAGCAGGTGAGAAATGCTGCAGCAAGCTCATCTAGCCTCCACCAGTGCCCCCACTGGTCCCAAGAAAGAATCTATTCTAAACAGCAGCTCCTGGTTGGCTGGCATTATTTGCACCAACAATCTTTGCTCTCTTAGGCAGTCCTCAGTTAGGTCCTCCTGCAGGAGATGCTTTTGCAGCTGTACAACCCCCATAGAGGTGGCCCTGCTGTTCCTGTTCCATATCCACCTTTTTGTTTTTACATTTTGTCAGCCTAGTGGGAGCTGAGATGCCATTGCCTCAACATTGTTGACCCCATCTTGGAGGATTCCCAGGATACTGGACTGTGCTTGTCTTAGGTTGCCCTGTCTTACAGGATCTTACCTGTCATTGACTGCCAATCCTCTAAGAGATATCACTCAAGAGGCATGTCACACAAGAGGGAGATGAGGAACAACCTGCATGGTGATCTCATGGATCTCTGCCATCCATGCTCTGATCACTTCCTTAGGGTGGCTGCAATCTGGATTTTTGAGAGCCACCAGCACCTGGAGGGTCACCATGTTTATGAAGTGCTGCCTGGAGATATACTGTGTGAGATACTTAAACAAAATTAGTAGTATGACAGTTCCTCCCACCATAGCATAAGAGGCTATCCACAAGGGGTCAAACAGCCTCTTAATATTACCCCATTAAAGAAACAGCCACCCTTTAGGAGAGTAAGGGGGCATAAATCAAAACAATGAGAGAGACTACACAAATTTCAATTGCTCATAATGGGGTCACATTGGAATCTAATGGGATCCCTGTTAACATAGGGAGTAATATTGGAAGCATCCTGAGGGGTAAACCTCCACATACCAAGTGTGAGGTTAGATGATGATATCCGTTAGTCCCTAGCAAATCTTACACCTAGTGCAGCCTGGCAGTGCTCCCAAGGGATAGGAAGTCCCACAAAAGTATTTGGATATAAGGGGCAACAGAGGAGACAGGTAGTAAAACAAAGAATTTCCTCCATGGGCCACGTGCCTTCTAATCATGTAGTAGTGACTAAGTCCATGAAGGGCAAATCCAAACTCACATTGGAAGAGAAAAGAACAGGGTAGGCTTGGGAGTTACTGCAAAAGAATTGAGGGGCAGGGCCACCAAAACCCAAAGCTCTTTGACCTTCTCAGGCTGAAGAAAAATTAATAAACACTGTGTGTACATTATATCTCCATATCCTGGTCTTCTGGCTTCTTCATCACCCCCTGGCCCATAGCCAGGAGAATATCTCTCAAGGGCACCCATATTGTCACAGTTGCACCCTTGGAGGAAACACAAACATAACCTTACCCCCTTGTCAGAAGTGGAGTGGGCGGTTGCCATTGAGTGGTTATTGGGTCCCTCCATCTAGCTAATGGGATGGTGTTGTCCCTCAACAAAAATGCCCAATGTTTGTAAGCAGGGCTCAGCCCTTTCTCATCAAATGAGAGAAAGTTCACATGAAACAGGACCTCCACCAGTGCTAGGTGTAGATCTCTTTGGATGCTGGGGAGGTGACCCTAGCAAGTGCTGCCTTCAAGGAGTGATTCACTTGAGGATTGTAGGTTATCCCAAAAGAATAACTGACCCTCCATGAGGATAGGAAGGCTTGAAACTGCTGAGATGAGTAGGCAGGTCCATTGTCTTGAGTACCCAAGACACTCCCGTTACCAGCATTGCTGATTTCGTGGCCTTAATAGCATGAGAGGCCTTTTTACCTGCCATGGTCACTGTGTATATGAAGGCCGAGCAGGTATCTACCATAACCTGTACATACTTAAGATTACCAAAGCCTGGGTAATGGGTGACATCCATTTGCCAGATTGCATTGGGGAGTAGGCCTCTAGGGTTAACTCCTGATCTTCCAAGGAGACCCCAATGGCACAAGAGGTGTGCAGGTTGCACAAGACCTTGCAATATGTTTACATTGAGACATAGACAATTCAAGCAAGATCTTATGTAAATTTTGAGGAGAAAGGTGAAATTGCTTGTGTAACATTCTGGCTTGTTCTAGCAATTTCCTGTCTACAGCCATAATCAGGGCATCAGTTTTCTCATTTCTTTCTGCTAATATGCCATGCAATTTAGAACGCAATTTTATGTACAAGATGAACCAGGGATGTGCCCTATTCTCAAGAGCCTTCTGGATAGATTGCATGCAGACATGTATAGGGCTTTGTTGGTCAACTCTATGTCACCACTGTGTTTGTGTGCAGTCTCCTTCTCTATATCATTCCTTAAAGTCAGATGCATTATCTTACCCTGTTGTGGGAGTGGGGAGAATAGGTGAAAGCCCCAGACAAGCCTGGTCCCCGGTGTGTAGGATTCTCAGAATCCTCTGGCTTTTTCCCAATAGACAGTAACTGCATCTCTACCCTCAAGCTATAACACCAGAATCCCACAGACCTTGTCACATGGCTAAGAACTGCAAACATGAAATGACCTTAGCTGGCTACCCTTACTCTGTTCGGGGAGTCAGTTTGCCACATGTATATGCTGTGAATGGCTTGACTTAAGTTTTTGTAAATGAGTAGAATCGAAAAGTGCTGGCAGGTTTTATCATTTGTTTATTTTTATTTTATGTGTATGAATGTTTTTGTCTACATGTGCGCATGTATAACATGTGCATACAGCACCCAAGGTGGCCAGAAGAATGTGTCAGATAAACATGGCATTGGAGTTAGGATGGTTTTGAGCCACCATATTGATGCTAGAAACTGAACTGGGGTCTTCTGTGAGAACAGCAGATGCTCTTGACCACTGAGCCATCTCTCTAGTGCCTTGAATTAACTTTCTAACAATGGAATGTACTTCTTTGTCTTCTCTTACAGGGAAAAGCTACTTCTCTGTTGGCATCATGTGTGCTCTGTGCTCATAAGCAATAAGGACATCCAGGTACTCCAAGTGAAAGACACTAATCTCAATGAAACAGCATTTTTGGTCTTGTATAATCATCTGAAGTATCCCAGCTGCACCCTTAAAGTACTTGTGTAAGTTAGAGGTCAACTTTGATATAGTCATATCATGGAAGTAACAGACTAGCCTTCCCACCATCTCTCAGCTAACTGCATTAAAGGAGGCTTATACAGTCTAAAATAGAATCTGACTGGCTTGGTACCACTAACGTGTGTGACTGACCATTCTTCATCGAGGGCTGTCCCATCAGTTGTACAATGATGAAAGCCTATGCAGGGCTCTGCTTTCTAGATGCCAGTCACTTCCTCATAGGACAGCTAACCTTGTCTCCAAACTTTTCTCAGAATTCCACATGGGAGAGAAAAATTACCTAGTGAGTTGTGTCACTGGGTTACAAAATTAGTTGTGTGGTCATTATGGGATATAGGATCTTGCCAAAGAAGAGAGCTCACTGGAAACTGATGGATACTTCTCTTTGTTCTACAGGGTAAATAATGTGACCTTCCTATGTGATAATCACCTGTTCTTTGAGTTGATTCAGAACCAGCATTTGCAGCACTTGAACCTCAGCCTCACATTCCTCTCCCACAGTGATGTGAGACTGTTGTGTGATGTCTTGAGCCAGGCAGAGTGCAACATAGAAAAGCTGATGTAAGTCTGTGTGTTCTCCTACCTCACTGACTCCCCTCAAAGGAGACATCTTAACTTGCTGTGACAAAAATTCCCTGACCTAAGCAATGATAGAAAGAAAAAAAAAAGGTTTACTGGATTCGGAATTACAGCTTATAGGCATTGCTGTGGGAAGCCAGGGTAGCAGAAAAACTGGAAGCATAGTGACATCTCATACATTATCAAGAGCAAAGAGCAATGGACTAATACATGCATGCTAGTGCTCAACTAACTTTCCTCCACTCTTACAGGGCAGGATCCTGCTTCCTGGGGAATGGTGCCACCCACAGTGGATGGGACTTACCACCTCAGTTAATTTAATCAAGAAATCACCCATAAACATGGCCACAGGTTATCCCTATGTAGAGGGGCCCTCATTGAGACTCCCCTTTTAGGTGATTTTTGATTGTGTCACATTGACATTAGAACCATCACAGGACTACCATTTTTAATTTGTGCACTTGTATCCTATTTTTCTATTGTTCATGTGTAGACTTCCTCCCTTTAAGATCTGATTACAGCTAGTCAATGAGATGGATCAGTTGATTAAGGCATTTGCTGCCAACCCTACAATCTGAGTTCTGTGCAGAAAGGAAAGAACAAACTTTGACAGGTTGTCCTGTTTTCTCCACATTCTCCACATGCCCCGTTTGCATGCTGTAGCGCATGTGCTTGTGCATGCACACACATGCAAATGAATAAATATAATCTGTAATCATTTAGAACACTGGGTTGTGACAGGCTATTGTTGCTCTTCCAGAGGACCAGAGTTCAATCCTTGGCACCCAAATGGTGGTTCACAACCATCTATAACTCTAGTTCCACAGGATCTTATACCTTCCGACATCTGTAGGCACCTCGTATGTAGACACATGCAGGCAAAACACTTATATATGAAATTTAAAAAATGGGTAAGTCTAATTTTTAAGAAATTGAGCTGATTATGGAATGGGTATATCCACTTTGGAAACCATTGCTTCTGTTCAGATTTCACAGCTTGCGACCTACCCTGGAACTCAGAACTCTTACTACTAAGCTTATGTTCTACAGTGACGTGACTCCATTTGCTCAGGGAGGGAGTTCATACCTGAAAAGTTGAAATTCTGACTGACTGTAAGCTGGGTGAAAATCCCGTAGCTATTGATGATATCTAGATGAATTTTAGATCCTGTTGGTGTCATGAATTTGATTAAAGAGGATGTCCTTTGTAAACATGTATATGTAAGCATCACATGTAAAGGTCAAAGATGGATAGGACTTAAAGGCAAGGATGGTGGTACCTGGTTTGCAGCTAGTGACAGAAAAGGAAGATGGAGGACTACAGTTCTTGATATATGCTCTTTGTCCTATTTTTTCTGCCATGGACCCTGGTATTCTGTATGGTTGTATGATAGCTATGCTTTGGGCTTTGAATGATTGAGCTATATAGCAAGAAAAACTAAGGAAGATTAAGTAGCAAGTAGCACACAGATAGCTAGCAAATTACCAGATCTGATACATCATCAGAGGAGACCAGGATAGCCCAATGAGAGAGAAAACTAAAGGTGACATCATATAGGAGACTGCATACATCAAGCAGAAACTGACTGGGGACACCTCACTGAAGCAGTCAGAGGGAAATCCTCATCTCCTGTCCTGGGGGGGAGGAGCAGAGTGTCTGTTTTGTGGCACCAAGTAAAAGAACAAATTACAGCAGATAGATGTCTGCAAGTAACATGAACAAGACAGGTGCTTCGGCTCATCGAGCAGAAATGATTGGGGAGGCCATGACACAGACCTGCTGGAGTTCTCCATTGAGAGTTCCAGGCAGAGTAGAGCATTCTCTCCACCCATGAGTTCCTTCCTTCCTTCTCTTTCCCTCATGATAGCAGCTGTAAACCATTGGGTATAAACAATAGTTACTTTGGTTAGCACTGGTTTACCTTCTAGCCATTCTCAGGAACACAGTGTTTTTACTCTTGGGCTGTGTGATTGCTTGCCCCTGTCCCCGTTACCAACCACAGGGGCCAGCCCTTCTCTGGATAAGGAGTCTTACAAGACATTTGCAATAAACATGCTGGAGTCTGGGACAGGAAAGACCTTCTTATTCTCAGAGTTCAATTTCAGCAAGCTTACACAGCACATCATAATTTCACAATACAGCATACAGTACATCTGGTAACTCAAGGACATCACACACACACACACACACACACACACACACACACACACACACCAATAAATGAATAAATAAATGTAATTTTGTAATTTTTTAAAACTGGGCTTAAAAGATGGCTCAGAGATTTAAGAGCACTTGATGCTCATACAGAGGACCCAGGTTTAAGTCCTGTCCCAGAACTCAAACTGAATGGCTTAGAACCACCTATAACTCTATTTCTAGGAAATATGACACTCCCTTCTAACCTCTATAGGCATCAGGCACACATGTGATGTACATATGTACATGTAGGCAAACACTTATGCACATTAAAATAATCTTTTTTAAAATAAAGAGCAATATCAAATTCTGAGAAGCCCCAAATCTTCACAGGGATAGCAAGGGAAAATGTCATGTAAACAGAAGAGTATGACATTATCTTTTCCCTGCAGGGTAGCAGCCTGTAGCCTTTCACCTGATGACTGCAAGATCTTTGCCTCCGTCCTGATCAGCAGCAAGATGTTGAAGCATCTTAATTTGTCATCTAACACCTTGGACAAAGGGATATCCTCACTGTACAAGGCTTTGTGCCACCCAGACTGCATTCTGAGGCACTTAGTGTAAGTGGCCTTGGGGTGGGGGCTACACTGGGGAGAAATGTGGAAACAGTTTGAACATGGACTCTGTTCACTAAAATCTCCCTATTGTGTGTCTGGGGAAATGGCTCAGTGGGTAGGAGTACCTTCTAAGCTGATATCAGCAGTAAATGAAGTCTGTAACCCCAGAACTGAGAAACGAAGATAGATGTGTCCTAGAACTCAAGGATTAGTCTTACTGGTGAGTCCCAGTCTGAAAACAAAGCAGAGAGCAACTGAGGAAGACACCAGCATCCGCCTCAGCCTCCACACACAGGAGCACACATGCAGCACACACTTGGTTAGATTTCCAAGGCAACATAGAGAGATAGGAGGTAGGAAAGACTAGCACTTAGTCTCAGAAGACTGGACTATTTATTCTAAAACAGAAAAGGACAGAATATTTACTGTTGGGAAGGGTGTCCGTGTGGAGGAAAGCTGGCTGTGAATCTTGATAGGGGTGATGTGAGGGCATTGTTTGCATCCATAAGGGGCTAGTACAGTTACCCAGTCTCTCTTTCCTTGGGATTAGAATGCAGCCAAAGGGTGTTTTGGTGGGTTTGCGTTCTTTCTTTCCTTGAATTGTCATAGCTTTCTGTGTATACATGTTGATTGGAGCAAGATAATCTGTAGGAATCCTGTCCATGGACCACAACATTCTCTCACACCACACAGATAACTAGTTATAATATCTTCTCATTGATGCAGTCCTATAGCAAAAGTTTCATAGTGTAAACCTAAGAATCATAAGCACGCACAGGAGCCAGGCAGTGGTGGCGCACGCCTTTAATCCCAGCACTTGGGAGGCAGAGGCAGGCGGATTTCTGAGTTCGAGGCCAGCCTGGTCTACAGAGTGAGTTCCAGGACAGCCAGGGCTACACAGAGAAACCTGTCTCGAAAAAATAAATAAATAAATAAATTAAACGCACACAGGAAACTGGAGAGATGGCTCAGTGGTTAAGGACACACACATTGCTCTTCCAGGGAACCCATTTGTTTCCTAGTCCCCGTGTCAGGCAAGTTAGCATCCACTTGTAGCTCTAGGTCTGAGGGATCAGACATTCCCAATCAAACATCCCCCTCTGGCCTTCACAGTCTCTCTCTCTCTCTCTCTCTCTCTCTCTCTCTCTCTCTCTCTCTCTCACATGGACAGACCACATAAAGCACACACACAAATACACATAATTAAAATTCAGATCCTTAAAACACACACTCAGGCACATCTGAGTTCTAACCTTGCAAGAGGCTGAGACAGGAGGATTTTAAGGTCAAGGTCAGACTTCAGAACAGCCCATGTATATTTGTCAGGGTTCTCTAGAGTCACAGAACTTGCGGGTAGTCTCTATATAGTGAGGGAAGTTGTTGATGACTTACAGTCTATAGTCCAACTTCCCAACAATGGGCAGCAGCTGCTGTGAATGGAAGCCCAAGGATCTAGCAGTCGCTCAGTCCCACAAGGCAAACAGGCGAGGAAGTGAGCCTTCCTTCTTCCAGTGTCTTTATGTGGGTCTCCAGCAGAAGGTGTGGCCCAGATTAAAGGCGTGCACCACCACAACTGGATCTGGGACTTGCTTTGTCTCAGATAATCTTGAACTCAGAGATCTCCCTGCCTTAGTCTCCTGAGATTCATAGGCACTATGCCTCAAGATCTCCATGCCAAGATCCAGGTCAGAAACTTGTATCTCCCAGCCTCAAGATCAGGATCACAGGTGAGCCTTCCAATTCTGGATTGTAGTTCAAGATAGAGTCAAGTTGACAACCAGGAGTAGCCACTACACCATGTAAAGGTAAAGGTGGAATGAGAGCCCCAACTCCACAAAGCTATTCTCTGACCCCCACATGCACACTGTGGTATGTACCTGCAAGCACCATATACATATATACATAATCGTAATCATTTAAATTTTTCAATTGGTTCTGAACCTAACATTTGTAGATTATTTTTCTTGTTATTTCTTAGTCAATGTGGGACAACAGTTAGTTGGTGTTTAAATTATACTGTGTATTATAAGAAGACTGGAGGAGGTTGGAACCAGTATATAGAAGAGTAACGACATGTTGGACACATGCTGAACCACTGTACATACAGCTCTTGAGTACATGCAGAATTTTGCATCCACAGTGTCGCTGACCCCACATCCATACTCAACCCTGATACCCGTAGATACCAAGGGATTAATGTTCTCAATTTCAAAAGTTGTTTGACTAGATTAAAGTACCTGTAACAGACACGTAGACTTGTGTCAATAACTTGGTTTTGGCATGCAGAATGGGACAGTCAGAGGATAATGCCCATGAACCCCTGACTTTATCTCGTACTGAATGAGCCTCTCTTGTAATTGTGGATGGAGTAAATAAGTCGTCTAACAAGGAAGAAAATTAAGGACTTTAGAACTCAGGAAGAGAGGCTTGGTGTTTTGAATAGGGCCAAGTGATAGTGATTTTTTATGTCATATATTCCTATATATTTCATATTATGATGGTTAGTGTTAGCTGTCACCCAGGCACAATGGAGAATCGCCTGAGAAGGGAGTCTCAAGTGTTTAATCAGGAGGGCCCATGAGTATGTCAGTGAGGGATTGTCTTCACTATGCTAATTAGTCTGTGAAGACCCAGCCCACAGTGGGCAGCACCATTACCCTGGGTTTGGGTCCTGGATTATTGAAGAATGGAAAATGTAGCCATGTATGTATACATTCTCTGTGCCCTTGACTCTACATATGATGTGACCAGCTGTTTGAAGTTTCTGTCCCCTTGACTTCACACAATGGGATAGTGCAATCTGGAATAATGAACTAAATTAGCGCCTCTCTCCTCAAAAGTGATTTTTTGGTAAGGATATTTTTATCACAAGAGAAATGAAACTAAATCACATGCACATTTTTAAGGTACATTTTCATGCTGTTTATTATACAAGGCAACATTGATATATTTGCCTATATTACAATTATCATATAACCATAAGATGTATCATTGAGGCATTGCTAATATAAAGGATTCAGGTTAGATTCAGGTGAGACCTTCAAAACATTCTCACTGTCAATGAATTTACTCTGTTTCAATGCTAGATCTAAAGTGAAGTGAAGGGAGATGTGTCCCGGTGAGCCAGAAGTTCCTCATCTTGCTTGAATATTTTGTCACTGCTACTTATAAAGTTGTGGAAATGCTATGTTTTCCCCCCTTACATGCCTTTCTTTCCCTCCTACAGGTTGGCCAACTGTTCCCTCAGTGAGCAATGTTGGGACTACCTTTCAGAAGTCCTTAGGCGGAACAAAACCCTGAGCTACCTAGACATCAGCTCCAATGATCTCAAGGATGAAGGACTGAAGGTTCTCTGTGGGGCTCTGACTCTCCCAGACAGTGTCCTGATATCACTAAGGTAGGTTTCCTGGAGCTTAGCCTTGGAGGCCCTGT